>CM065359.1:29386482-29733982 GCA_033032245.1 Poecilia picta | reverse complement strand
ATATATATATATATATATAATATATATATATATATATATATATATATTATATATATATATATATATATATATATATGCCACCACTTGATTTTCAAAATGAATGTAATATTTGGTCCACGGAATTCTTTTCTTACTTTGAAAAAAAAAACGATTACAAATTTGAGATGAGGGAAATGGGTTAAACTGTAAATCTCTGCAGGTTCCATCCGGTGTGGGTTTGTCTGTAAAATGGTTGCTCCTGTGTACTAAATCATATTAATTTTGGAACGCATGAGATTCCAACAGAAACTGAGAGAGAGAGAGTACATAGATGTGTATCAAAACATTAATATATTTTTATCATTAAGGCATAAAAACCACATTTAAGTGAATAGAGCACACTGCTTTCCCCTCACTGTTTGGTAATTGAGCAGTTTCTCCTCCTGCGGCTCTGTTATGGGCTTGTCATGCTGAGCTGCTCAGTGCATCTTCAAAAGGCACCAACTCTCCGTGTCTCTGAGGCGGGAGCTGTAAACTAGGTCGCCGGAATGAGCCGAGGATTTTTGCAAGACTGGATTGAAATTTAGCATGCACGAGGGGCAAAAATAGTGCATTATTAAAGTGTGTTTGGTTCAGACCTGAATAAACGCTTCTGCTTTTATTTATTTGCGAAATCAATGGGAAAATTTTACAAAAACAATAGGAAAGTGACTTATGTTCTATAAGTAGAACGTGAGAGGCATTTCTACTTCCTTTGGAGAAATATTTCAAACTAGTTAAAAGTCCTTGACTCCATTTTTCCTTTTTTTTTTCCCCAAATTGATGTACTAAAAGGTGCCACACCAATAAAAGCCCATTCTCGGCCCTAATGGGTGGGTGAGTGTGTGAGTGTGTCCGGTGTGGGATGGGAGGCTTCTTGCACGTGGCAATAACAGCCTGGCTGAGTGCCAAACCTGGGAAGCTTTTAAATTTGACGAGGTGAGACCCCACAAGGCTTTTAATATCCTCCTGTCAATCAGAGAACTCGAGATACATCCATACGCCTCTCGCTATGCTGGTAGGCCAACGCAAGTCAGTCCCCATGGGTGCCAATAAAACGTGGCACCCCGTGAGACAGTCGCCGTAATTCAGCCATTATGACTCGATTTTGCTTGACTCAGTCACGAAATATGACTGAGGCAGGAAGCAGTTTTGAGACATGGATGTGTTCCTGTGTGTGGCCTGTCCGTTTGTTTATGGACGTGTAGAAACGGATTAACTATGGAGACGGCGGCTTTGAGAGGAGGAGCAGCTGATGAACTCGTTTAGGTGCAGGATAGAAGCTCGGATGTGTTTACATCCTGACCTGAGGATTCTGAACAAGTGAAAAAGTAAAACCTGTAGAGGTGCGCAATGTAAGGGATGTGAACATCAGCAGCTTGCAAAAACATTCATGCTCCCTAGACTTTTTGACATTTATAGCTTCGGTCTATTTTATTGGGATCTTATGCTACTATTCTCTCCCGCATATCTTGGCTGATTTCTTTTGACTTGTGCATGAACAGTTTTTGGATTGGGTGAGCGGTGGAAGTCTTTGTAAAAAGATAATTGAAATCGGAGAGGTGGAGTATGATACTGAGGAGTAAAAGTATTTCATCCCTATACTATACATTAGTATAGGGATGAAAGAGGGAATGGAAGAAGGTCAAATTGGAGATGCTCAGTGAATTTTCTAAGAATTTTTTAATATAGGAACTCAATCTATTATTGTCTGAAGCTTTAACCAAGCCTGTTTGGTTGTTTAATCTACTGTTTGAACAATTATGCACATGCAAGACGTCTGTCTGCTCAGGCACAACACAAATAATGAAACCCTAGTAGAACAGCATCTGTGTATGAATGTTCATGCACACATAAGAAGCAAAAAAAAACCCAGACAAACGGGGAAACAAGTCCAGATGAAAGGCCTCTACTGCTTTTAGACTCCACAGATCTTCAGTAACTCATCTACATACCTGCTTTGAACTGCAAACGCTGTTCTGACTTGAGACAGGCTCCTTGTTTCTACAGATAAAGCAGCTTTTATCTACAAGCTGTCACTTCTTGGAATGTAGATTTCACTTTACTTAATGAAATCAGGATTTTCTCAGACAAAAAAAAGTAGTAGAAAACCTATTTGTTTTAAAAAAAAAAATTCAATAGCTAAGATTTAGTCCACTTTTCTATTGACCTCTTAACATGACCAGTTCAGGGATATCCAATCCTTGTGCTGGATTAGATGTTAGTGCAAGAATTGGATATTCATTACAAGCCACCCAGACACACCATAATGTGGGGTTCATGCATGTGCAAAAGACAAACAATCCAGTTAGAATTTTATGAGTTCTGATTTTATTTTGTTTATGCAGTGAAGATCAGGGTTCTGAGCCAAGGTTAGATTTAGGGACTTGGAGATCAATGTAAACATACAGCAAGACCTGAGAAGAGGCCATCAGTGGGATCTTCTCAAAAGATACATTTTGGTCTTCCTCCTTGCAGAACATAGATATAGACATGGGGATAGAGATTAAAGTTATGCAGAGACTTTGACTTTGGGTCATGGACTTTGAGTCTTTTGTATCCAACTTTAATCATTATAAATACAAATCTTTGCCAGAAATATTAAGTTTGAACAACCAACAAAAATTTGGTTGGTTTTTCCAGTTGGTTTCATTTCTCCATTTATTGTTTGCAGGTATATTTGTATAAATTGTTAAAATGATTTTTCTTATGAAAATTAATTTTAGTTTGATGGAAAGTAGTCTATATAATCACTGATGCATGATTGATGAGTCATTATTTTCAAATGTAAAATAAGTTTCAAGACCATACATCAAAAAACTTCTTTACTGCATTATGTTTCTAACGTCTTCTTTTGACAAGTATTCACCATCATGTGGTTGATGAAAGCACGGTAGATTCTCACTACATTTATACATTCCTCTTGATGATAAAACAACAAAAATCCTGAACTTTCAATTATATTTTTTGTCATAAAAACAATGCTTTTTCACAATTCTAAACATTCAGTGTTTTTTTTGCCACAGATTTAATCTAAAGGTGCCTGTTTCTTCTGGTTCAGCTTGCAAAGACTTTAGGATTATGACCTACTATTTTCTGTATCATGCTGGACAGAAACGGGGGTATTTATTGGTCGGGGGTGATTATAGAAATGATTAGAGTAAACCTCTTTTGTACTGTCTGCTGGCCAGCAAGAGGGGGATGAGAGGATGCAGAGGTTGGTTGAAGTATGAAAGGAGGGGGTTGCAACAAAGCAGAAAGTAAAGGCATCTCATCAGAGACATTTTATTTGAAGAAATATTTCTCAGATTAAATAGAGAAAATTTGATGAAGGAAAGCTGCTTTGGTTTATGGTGGAGTTTACCAAAAACACAATGGGCGAGAAGGATTGGTTGTTGACTATAGAGAAGGAGATGAAGGCAGATTATAATAACCGTTGTTGAGTTTGGGCTTACAGCTGGCTGATTGTTCATCTGTTTGTTTCCCAACATATATTGGACACATGACCAATCCTCTTACATGTATCCGACCTGCTTCCATATAATCCATAGTCTTTTATCCCCATCCAGCTTTGGCACACTTTTGGAGATGACCAAAATTCTTTGTGACATTTCCCGAAAATGTGAAAAATGACAAACTTATCTCAAGTTCAGGCTTGCAGTCCTGATCACTCAACACATTTGGCGTTTGATGTTGGTGTTTTCATCTCAGGTATGCATTGACGAAAATTAGACCTCAAAGGAATTTGGATTATGCTGGATCAGTTCAATCTACATTAATTGTATCATGTTAAATTTAGTGGATTTCTGAATACCTCTAGGATATAAGGTGGCTGAAGCTTAGACATCAGTAACAATCATGGAATGTAATTTCCTCATATTCCTTATCATGTTGAAATACCCTAGTGATGGGTGCCTGCACATACAGTATGGCGTGCTTGTATGGATACAGATTTTCTATGTGTTCTTTACAAATCTGGCCTTTAAATTTGTTCAAAGGTTCTATCTTAACCTAAGAGCACATACACCTTGTTGTAGTACTCAACAGCAATCTTAGTCTCCAGACTACTTTTTGATAGTTTCGTCTCGAACTATCAAGACGAGACTATCAAAGGGCATTTGATAAGCTGAGGACATGTGTCCTTGGTCTTGTCCCTGGACTTGGGATTTTATTTCAAGATTAGCAGTCACAGTCACATCTGCAGAAATATCACTAAATTGCCAGGATATTGTCTGATTTATTTATCAACATTCTTGCTTTCACTGGATGTAAATCGCACTAATTCAAATCTAAGAAATAAAGTGACTCATTACTAATTTTGTATTTTTGTTTGCACTGCCACCCACTCCCACTCACTTACACTCAAAGAAAGCGAGGTGTGGTTGTCTGGAGCAGGAGGAGATGTAAGTCTTCAGTAATACAATTCAGCTACATACATCAACGAATATATTTTAAAATAACATCCAAAATGTTGTACAAATTTAAAATGACAAGTAAATTTGGTGTGCTTCAATTTCAGAGGCAATGGAGACAACAACAAACTTTTAGTGTCACTTAGAAAGGAAGTACAAGGGAGGTAAGTTCTGTGTTAGTGATACTAGCAAAGCTATCTATCCAATGTTAGTGATCTTCCTCTGTACCAAAATTCTTTCCTTCCACCACCCCCGTCACACAAAGAGACTTAATTAATATTAGGTATGTTAAGTTAGCTACCTATATATCTGGATGTTTTAGGGCACTGGTTTCTGTTTCTTGTCAACTATTTGTCACCTAGCTAGCTTGGTACACAAGCTAATATCACCTGTAGTATATTGAGGGAAGCAAAAAAATGTAATGTTTCACATTTTATTGTGTGATGCCCCTGTGGAGGGTGTTGGTCTTCATTTTAACTCAGTGTCTCAGCCCCTAAGAGTCTTGGTCTTATCACAGTCTCCATACACCCTAGTCTTGGTCTTGGTCTCAAGTTAGCTGGTCTTGACTAACATTCATTCCATGTTGAAGCATGTTCTGACACAGTAGCTGTAGCTAGGTGGTGGTTTGACATTATGATTTCCCTCCTACTGAAATCTGACTTTTCAAAATAGAATTCAGACATTAGGAGGAGTTCATGGCAAACAAATAAGTGATGGACATTCAAAAATGCCCTGCTATAACACATTTCAACTCATTGAGGCTTATTTTCATCTCTAAAAAATGCCCCATCCTTTCTGGGCAGAGAGGCTTGCTGCCTGTTTAGTAAATGTCAAGTTCAAAGGAAGAGCTGAAAAAGGAATTTCTTGAACAGTAAAGGGCCAACACTGATGGAGAGTAAAAAGAAAACAAAGACATTATTAAAGTGCTAGTTGGAATTTCCACAAAAATGAATGTCCATTTGGTTGTCTGTAAGACAAATAAAATTTTATATTTTTGGGACTGAAACAAAGATGTTCCCTGTTTTAAATTGTATTGCCTCTTATTTCTTGCCAAGTTGTTATTGCTTCAAAAATAGAAAAATCTGAAATAATGATCAGCAGACAGAAACCTTCCTGATGGGCTCAATTGTTTATCAAGTGAGTTTATTCGGTGTTGCAAGAATTATTCATGCATCACAGTGTAATCTGAGGAAGAACCCACGGCTGGTGTGGAATTTCACCAGAGAGCATGTGGATGTCTGCATGTGTGTGACGCAGTGACGGCCAAATTCATTTCTGTTTGGATGTGTTTCTGAATAGAGGACATTGTTACTCACATCTAAAACAGTTTAGCTCTGTTTGTCTGAGAACTAAACATCGCTGCTCTTTTATTTTTTCCCTTATGAAGAGAAATTATTAAATTATACTATGTCTGCAAAAGCAAATGGATTTTTCCAAAAGGAAAATTGCTCAATTATGGATTCCCATAATCGCAGGCTGATGGCAGTTGTTGCAAAGCCTGAAAGAGCTACTGTTCTTTCATACATTTTCATACATTTTCAAGCACTGTGTCATTTTCAAGGCTCATATAGACGTCAACATTTGTTGTTGTGCCTTAACTCTAACAGTTTTCTAACAGATTGAGGCACTAATTTCTAACAGTTTGAGGCACACAATATTTCTAAGACATGTAGAGTTTCCTTTCTTTTTTTTCTTCCAGCATCCAGAGGGATACTGAATGACTTCATCCACATTTGTGTCATATATTTCCCAGCCTGTATTGAGAAATGGCAATAAAATGTTGCATTGAACATGCAAAACCAAGCATGCGGTATGTGGTAAAGCCTCCCATTCAACAGGTGGCACCAGAGGCAAAGAAGACTGAGTACAAGGGCAAGAAGAACATGAGATAAAAATAGAGAAGTAAAACAGATGGTGGATGAGGAAATCTGGGTTCAGGGTGAGTTCAACCCTTTACCACTCAAAGTGCTGCTATAAAAAATGGCAACACTTTTTTAATGTAAGTGTTGCCATTTTGTTCCTCCTATCTCCATTTTGTACTTGTAAACAAAACAATTCACACCAAGGCAAATGATCTGTGGTGTTACTTTAGAGGATTACCATTAGTGGAGGGAGAGGTAGTGATAAAAATGCTTAAATCCCATGCATAATTTAATTTAATACAGTGAATCCTCAAACTCTTCACTAACTGAATACTTTGCTGTGATGTCCCAACCGTTCAACTTTGATGACATAAAGGAGCTCATTCTGCAGATGTTTGCTGGAAGTTCAAGTGTTTATAATTTTTACACTTAACTTTGAAATCTATTTTTCTTTCTTTCTTTTTTTAATCAAATAAGACCAATTTTAGTTACTTTTTTTTCTAAGAGAATATTTCTATAAAAAAAAGAGTGGTGCAAGTTTTGGAATCTTGCACAATTTATATGCCACAATATAACTTTTAAATATGTATTTTAATGGATTGAAAATACAGACCTCCAATTCAGAGACTATGGCCCAAAAATTAGGACAGGACACAACTGTTTAGATTATTATTTGGTAATAGATGGTAATTTCCAGAAAGCTTCTTAGCGTATGTACTGGTGCACTACGTACAGGATGTTACGGCCAAATGCTAGTGACTGGCAGAGTCTACAAATCCAGGAAGCAGTTGTTTCTCAATAGCTGAGCATCCAGACTCTATGGATGAAGCAAAACGAAGAACAACAGACTGGTTTTTAACAGGATAATTAAATTCCAACACATCCATAAAAACACACACACCCTTCCACTGTCTCAGAGGCTGAATCACCTGTGGCCGTCGCTGTGACGGTGAAAGAAGTCAAACGTAAGAGGTGCGCCGCAGGTAACTGGGAGTATTCCATAAGTTTACCCAATCTCTCATCTTTCAGCATCGGTAACCCAAATAAAAAACACACATGTGCTCTGTGTGAAACCTCTTCAAACCTCCTGTTTTTAGTTCCCGTTAAACTTCCAATCTCTTTTCCTTTTGAGCCAACTCTTCTTGTGTTTCAATGCAGCGCAATGCAATCTGATTAACACATATCACACACATTGTTCTGTTAGGCTATTGGCATGGAGTCTTCCTCTGTGGAGTAAATGTTCTGACAAACAGGCTTGTTTAAGCTTGTGTTATCAGTGAGGACATGAGAACAGGTCCAAATCTGTTTTTGTGTGAGTGGAGAGTGATGGATAATATTTTAATCAGCCCTGTTTTTATTCTGACTCACACTGGAAGTTCTGAGCTGTGATTATTCCTAACCCTTTCTTTGCTCTGTAGTAGTATTCATACCTCAAAAGTTTTCTTTATACTTATATAAGTATAAACTAATGTATTTCAAAGGAATATGGTTTGATAAAACAGAAATTAGTGCAGAAAATAAAAAGAATAATTTGATTTCAACAAAACAACAATTGCACAAAAAATATGCAACATAAAGAAATGACTGAATAAATATTAACTCCTTTCGAAGTGACTGAACTAATTCAACAGAGGTAAAGTCAATTGGTGCTGTAGTTTCACAATGAGCGGAATGGGGGTGACATGAGTGCAGTGAGTGGTACTAAAAGCTGGCACCAGTCTATTGATAGAAATTGTTAAATACACAATATTTAAACAAATAGAATCTACAATGGAATATTTAGATTGAATCATACTCATGTTTGAATCTCCTGGTCAAGCCGAGATCTATGAAATATTGTGAATCACTGAGGAGACCTGAAAGATTTTGTTCACACATGTTCTCCATCTGTTTATAAAGTAATTAATAGAGTAATCAAATAAAAAAATTGGTTAAAGTAAAGTATTGGTAAATACTACCATAGCATGTTCCACTGGCAGGATATTTCACATATACCATGGAAAAAATATCTTTTTAAAAGTGAAATTATGTACCAATGAAACAAGTACTTTTTCATTAATATTAAGGAATTGTTGATTTAAAACAGGCTTCTTTATCTTCCTGGACAGTTTCTTGAAAGTTAGTTCTCTTTTATTTCAAGTGTACTAACACATTTATTTAACAAACCAAAAATACTTGGTAATAGTTTATGTTTTTGTGGTGCAGGACATTTATTCATTGAGCACAAATAACATGTGAACTTTTAAACACCTGTATAGAAAGGATGATGGGAAGATTTCTGGACAGACAAATAACTGCATACACCTACGTTCTGTGTTGATTATAGATTCAAGCTTGCTGGCATTACATGTGACCTTCTTGTCATCATAGATGGGTCTTTGACCTTTATCTGTCACTTTGGTTTTGTATTTGGATTATTTTTGGGTTGCGATTGTATTTTGGTTTCTGTCACTGACAGGGTTCGATACAATATTTACAAATGTCAAAACATTTTGCACCTTCTGTTGGGGATAGATCTTCAAGGCTACAAAGCTCAACAGGCCTGGTGGAATATTGTGCCTAAATATTAAAATTATATTGCTCTAAGTGATATCTACAGCATCAGAAATTACATTTTATTTTCATGTCATGCAAATGACTCTTGGTTGATGTAATGAAGAGACTCTGAACGTGTAATGCCACACACATAAAACAGAAGAAGTGGTAAAGAACACCTCCTGAGGCCTTTAATAAAACATCGATTGCATGGTGTTTCTACTGAATATTTCATAAACAACCTCACCTTTTCCTTTTGAATTGGCAGAAATATGTGAAGTGGCAGTGGACAAAAAATATGGAACTTTTTTGTAATGTTTTAATTGCGTGAGAAGTACATTTATGTTCTTTAAAACCCATCTGTAGGGCAAAAAAACTGCTCACTGACCATGACTACCATTGGTTTTAGCTGAGAAAGTTGTCAATATAGCACACTAAAACTTAAATGTACGTGTAAATGAAAAAGGGACCCATTTTCTACAAATTGTGAACAACTAGAAAACAAGAACTGGTAAAAGTTGTAATTTAAAAATAAGTGAGGGAGAGGGAAATAGATCAGCTATGCTAGCTGATGTACTTGATATGACGTATCAAGTACATCGTAACATGTACTTGATACATGTTATGTATCTACTCCAAAATTTGCTGTGTTCACTTAAAAAAAATAAATGTGATCTACACAACAAATCTGTGTAGCATAGTCAGAGAAAGACAAAATGAGGAATACTAGTAGTTTTGGTTTGTTCAAATTTTTTTGAGGATTATTTTCCCTTTGCTGTGGCAGATTGCACTAAATTAATAATACATCTCCAGGCTTCATTTTCTTAACAGAATTGTTCCACGGTGGCAGGGAGGATATAAATGGAGAGTTTTGGCCTTCCAGCGTTGTACGCATATGCCAAAATTTCCAGATTCATACAGTGACATGCTACATGTCCATAAGATGTCAAAGATTGACTCCCAGACCGGCATCACTATACGGGACAGGAAGCTGCTTGGCATCACTTCCCCTCTGTTAACTCTGGTCCTGAAGGAAAATCCCATAAAGAGAGACAGATGTGAGGAGGAGGGGAGGAGGGGTGAAGCTGCCTGGTTGCCTGGTTGCTGATCAAACACACGGTGGAGTTTGACAGGCAGAAGAAGCCGTAGATGTTGGAGGCGTTTATAAAAGAATATATATACTGACGCTTTCCAATTTTAGTTTATTTTTTTCATTTTTATTTTTTTGCATTGATGACGGCGAGACAAAATGGGAGCTGTCACGCAACCATGTAGTCAAATCCAAGTAGATAAAAAAGGCAGAGAGGAAGCGCATGGGGGAGGATGACAGAAAGTTTGAAAGAGCTGTGAACCTCCAGCACACAGCGATAACACGGCAGCATAAAGTGTCACGATACCCAAGGTCTTGTTTTGTCTCAGAGAGAATCACAGACGAGGTGGTGGACGGGGAGGGTGGAGGGGTGAATGTGTGATGAAGACAGAGAAGTGTATGATGCTGGTGTATGTCTGTGATGGAGGGGTGAAGGAGCTCTGGGGAGAGAGGAAAAAAAAAGGAAAACCTCGACTCAGCCTCTAAAAACCTCTTTCATGTGCGATTGGGGCCGAGCGTCTGACTCCTCGTTATCTCGCCTAACAGACCGGCTATCGCTTTCTCCGCGCCGGCTGGCTCGGAACGTCTGAAACTTTGGCCTGCTTTCCGCGTCCCAGTTCTCCTGTCTGGAATGATTCCAGCAAGACTCCGTAGCACCGGGCTCCACTGTTATTTTTGACACGTTATGCTATTCAAATGTCATTAAACATGTTAGGAGGAGAGAGTGAGAGAAAACCATTTTATAGAGGCATTTTAAAGATCTGACTCATGGTTGTGTAACGTAGGGAGTAAGGATTATTGCAAAAATATTCACATCCTTAAACTTTTTAAATGCTTTCTGACATTACCACAAACTGCAGCGTATTTAAGGGATGCAAATGCAAATTAGCTTAAATTCAACCTTCCTAAAATAACCCTAATCACAGAATGGTTTAGATCAAAGCATGTGATTGTGAAGATGTCCCAGTCAAAATCCAGAGCCCAACTCTGATTACCATATTTTTCGCACTATAAGGCGCACCGGATTATAAGGTGCACAGAATAGAGGGGTTGCCACCAGTCCCGTATTGAACCTGAGTGGGACACGATTAGTTCCATTTCTCTACAAATGTGGATGTGTAATAATAAAGAGATGGTCCCCGGTACTTTATACAGTAGGCTGGGCCAGTCATTGTTTCACTCACGGTGTTGGTGTTGCGATATTGTGCCCAACTGCTTTCTGGGCAACACAGACCAACCGACACGCTGCCGCCGCAGCCTCTGTCTCTTTTCCCCCACGGCTTTAACTGTATAGGTGCTGGTCCCTTGGTAACCCTAGTCGAAGCTCCCCGGATGAATATCTGAAGTCACTTTATTGACATAAAGAATGTAAACAAAACAGTCTGACTCGGGTCGGCAAGGAGAGCCTTCCGCGACTGGGCCGGGGCGTGGCCGGATGACGGTCACCCTTCTCCATTTGCGCACAGCATGTTGGTGGAGAACGTGGTGCTAAATGACCTGCAGACGACCTGATTATCAGGTCGGTAGGTAGATAAGTCAGTCAAACTTTATTAACAAACTAGCGTTCTGACAACTATCCCAGCATGCACCACGCGCTTCTTCTTCTACGGGCGAAAATGAAGTCAGCGACTGCTTATGGTAGTTGCTAGACCTGTTGTGGCTCAATATTGGTCCATATATAAGGCGCATTGGATTATAAGGCGCACTGTTGGCTTTTGAGGAAATTGAAGGTTTTTAGGTGCTCTTATAGTGCGGAATATATGGTATATCCTCTCATCCAAGCTGACTTAGCTTAACGTATTCTTCAAGAAGAAAAGGCAAAAATCTAACCTTCTCAACTCACATTTTTAAATTGACGGTAATATGAAAATCTGATTTTTTTTTAGCTTTACGTTATAATGTTATTCCCTCATCAAAAACAAACTTGGAGTGTTGCTTTGATTCTCTTTATGCATGTTTGAGAAATCCTTTAATTTCCACGGCAACCATCCCGCTGTACAAAACGCCTGGTTGGATTGAGCCCTGCCTTTAAGGATGAAGCTAAGCTTCAGAGCTTATACTCCTTCAGACTAACCAGCTGAAATTAGCAAACATGGAACTGCTCATCTGCTGAGATTATTATATGAGCTACTTCTCATTTCTACCAGCCAACATCTTGTTAAAGGGTTAATAGAGGGCTGCACAGTGGCACAGTCGGTGGAACTGTTGCCTTATAGCAAGAAGGTTCTGGGTTCAATTCCTGGCCCAAGTCTTTCTGCATGTAGTTTGCATGTTCTCCCTGTGCATAGTGGTTTTTTTCCCCGGGTACTCTGGCTTCCTCCCACAGTCCAAAAACACGACTGTCAGGTTAATTGGTTTTTCTAAGTTGTCCCTAGGTGTGTGTGTGTGTGTGTGTGTGTGTGTGCATAGATGTTTGTCCTGTCTGTCTCTGTGTTGCCCTGCGACAGACTGACCACTGTGAACCCCACCCCCCGCCTCGAAAGTCAGCTGGAGATAGACACCAGCAACCCTCCCAACCCCACTAGGAACAAGGGTGCAAGAAAATGGATGGATGGATTAATAGAGGAGCCATATTGTGATAACTTCCTGAAGGCAGAGTTTCAGAAAGAGCAGGAGTTTCTTAAAGAGACTTTAAGTTACACGGTCAAATTTCTTTTAAGTCATACAACCTCATTTTTATAAGTTAACTTAGTTGCTTTATTGTGCTATAAAATATCACTATGTGGTTGGAAAACACATAATACTGCCCCTTTAAAGATCTAACATCACAAAATCATGGAATATTTTTCCATAGTTCCACTGTGACAAAAAATGGTAAAAATCTGCTACTGGATGATGATCCTGCAGCTTCTGTAGGGTAAAAATTGATTTAGTTATGTAGCAGACCTGTTCATCTGAGAGGAGAGTGATTTGTAAGGTTTTAGCACCAGTCAAGCATCTGCATAATCCTGTTAATCACTCCTGGCCTGTCTCTCTCTCCCTCTCCCTATTTTCCTCCTTTTTCTCTCTCTCTCCTTTTTTCATCTCACTCTGGTTTTCTGAGGCTCAGCCTTGTCTGCATCTTACGTAAGCTCTCGCGCAAATATAATGAAAAGGGAATCGTGGAGAACACGAACACATCCCAGCCTCGTTTTCTTTATCAAAAGACCTACTTAGGAAATCCATATTTCATCCTGACTTCTCATTCCAGCTGTTAGTGGGCGCACTCAGCTCCAGATATTTTGCAAAATTTTTGGTAAAAAAATGTTTCACAATATCAAAAATTGTAAACATCTCTGATGTGCCCAGAGGGTCCCTGTAGTCTCAAGTCGTAAAAAAATAAAATAAAAAAGGCAACCAGACTGGATTCACCTCCCCCCTCACAATTGTTCACCAACACACACTCAGCGGACCCTGAAGGCTGCCAAATGTCAACTCCGATCTGGGGCAGGCTCCTTGCAGGCACGGCATGGACGGACACACAGCCAGATGAGCTCCCGCATCCAGAGGAGCGTGTGGTTACTACGGTAACCTTTGCCTCTCCATCGTAGAAACACTGGAAACCTGTGGTGTTGGGTGGGGGAGTTGTATTGTCTGGAAGGCAGTTAGTGGTTTGTCATGCGGTATTACGCCAAGCAGAGAGATGTGTGTATGTGGAGCAAATGTTGGGCATTTAAATTGTGTGTGTGTGTTTTGGAGGTGTGGGGGGTGTAATAAAACACAAAGAGCCCCTCTGGTTCAATGTTCATTTATAGTGGTTTTTATTATCTTTTTTACAACGTCTGATTTAGATTTAGTGTCCATTAACAGCAGCATACAGAGCCAGGGGGGTTGGTGTGCTAATGATTACTCAGACCTCTTCTCTCTACTTGTAGGCTCCATTGTGAGGCAGACGTAAACATGTTTACTTCTAGTAAATGCAGATGTAAGATTTAGTTGTAGACTTTATAGGTAAATGAGAGTAATTTACGTAGCTGCTAGCATCTTTAAACAAAGTGAGAAGTTTTGTTTCACACACTTCGTCAGCCAAATCAGTGTGTCTTTCTGAGCTGCTTCAGTTATGTAGTTAGTTATGGAGAAAGTTATGGAGTAAATTATGGTTTGGATTTTTTTTTGTCAAATTACCTCAAAATTCTGCAGTTTTCTTAAATATTGCTTACATTTTTAGCTACAGCTGTAGCTCAAAATGTTTTCACTACTTTATATTTATATATATATTTATATATTTATTTCTTCTTTTTTTTTTTTTTTACCAGCAATCAGTCACAAAGATATTATTTGTAACAATTCACTTATCTGAGTCATAAATGATACCAAATATAACACAGTTTCACAGAGAAAATCCAATTTTAGCTCCAATATGGGAATTCCCAGGATCAATCAACTGAATACTGATGCATTTTTCAGGTACTGAGTTTAATTTATGCTAGCTTTTATTTGTTATTTTTTACTACAAGCACATTCAAATTCATGTGTTGGAAGACATATTTAATCATTGTAATTACATTTTTAACCCTCCACTTACTTGGTTGAATTCATTCCTCCAAATTCCCTTGAAGACTTAGACCCTAAACACACCAGATCTGTTTCAGTATCCAATCTGACAGATTGTAGCACAATGATGTATGAAGCAGTTAAAAAATGTTAGAAGACCGCTAGCAATTTTCTGGTACTCCTTCTCCCATTGTCCTATCAAGGTAGACCCGAGGTCTGTTTTATTTTCAGCAACATTTGACAGGCGCATCATGAGTGAGACAGAAAGTGTGACGCAGTGACAAAGTAAACCCATGTGCTTTGGGCGGAAATATTTTACTAGCAAAAAAAGTACTTTACTTACCCATGGTTGGAGCTCAGAGTTGAGTTTATGTATGTTTACAATGGCAGGACTCAGATCTTCAAGTGTAGGTACAGATGACACATTTTGTCACAAAGTCTTGGCAATCAAGTGGACAATAGTGTGGACTGGGAGGTTTGAACTAGGCCTTAACCCCATTCTGCTCAGTCACCATCAGGTAAATTGACCTCCCAAAAAAGGAACACAAAGTCTAAAGAAAATCTCTGAAAAACCATCACTTTATGTTAAAAGTCTCTTTAAAGATAAGTGTGAAGAACTGCATGTCAGTATGTTTGAATTTGAACTCAAAGTGCACAAAGAAGCAGACTGGATGGTATTTACTACCAAATAAACTCGATTGATTTATCCTCTTAAGCTTACATCTCTATTTGCTGCCAATCTGTTGACCGTAACTCTTTGGAGAGTTTCATTAATATCTGTTCAGTGAGTTACAATGAGGGAGTGGTGAGTGCTTGACCTTTAGTGACCCTGGGCTGTGGAAGGAATAAACATATGACATCTTACAGAAAGGCCCAGAAAGAAAAGACTGGAACCAGCCATAAATCTGGCTCTGGCAGTAGAAAATAAGGAGAACCCTTTCATTTTGCTTTACAAAATATTCTAGCTGTCGAAACTAATACCACAGCATTTCATTATATATTTTATGATCTCCAACACTATGCTGAAGAGTTCTTGCAATCCAATTCACACTTGATCGATGGACTCTCTTTGTATGTGGGTCAGTAGCTTAAACCCAATCTCTGCAGACCTGCTTTGGCTGACCGCATCAGATGATTGTCTGCTGCTGTGAGAGAGAAATGGAGCTGGCTCTATCTTTTTGAACAGACAAGAGACAATTTGGAATAACTGAGCACGTGCTGAGAAGCATCTGTTAACATGGACGCTAAAACTAACGGCATAATGGCTATGGTGGAGATAATAAGCTCCTTCCTGGCACCTCCTTCCTGTTGATAGAAGATGTTTTCTTTTCTGTAAACATCAGAGGCTGAATTAAATGTAGAGAAAGCTACAGATAAGACGCTCTGTACATCTGCCCTGCCCACAGAACCCAAGGGAAGCCTCGGTGATTGAAAGGGAAGATTCATTTTACCTACAGAAGCTGTTGGTTCTTTGAAAGAGTCAGAGAGTAATTAGGCAGCGTCTGGGCTGGGTACTATCTGCCCTCACCTTTTAAGTGGATCTATATTCAATTACACTTCCTGGGGAGACTTTTTTTAAAAAAAAAACTTTGTCCCTCTGTTGTGAGTTTGTTGAGGGATAAACATACTTTTCTTTTTACTGTTATTCATTAGTGGTCAAATCTAAACCTGGAGCAAAATGGCAGTAAGTCAGTGGGTCCTTAAGGACACAGGTGTCCTCATGACAATTAACAAGGCATTATGGGTCCAAGTCACGTATTAACCGGAAAAGTAACTAGTAACTTTTTAAGCTTTACATTGTGTTATAATGCTATTTCCTCATCACAAACATACCTAGAGTGTTGACTTGATTCTTTCATGCATGTTTGAGAAATCCTTTAATCTCCCATGGCAACCATTCAGTTGTGCAAAACGCCTGGATGGGCCAAGCTCCGCCTTCAAGGATGAAGCTCCTCCTTGAAGCTGCAGCACTATATGTTTTTCCAGGCACATAACAGTATTTACAGTGCAGTCAAGTAACCTACCTGCACTTGTTATAAAAATGGTATATATGACTTAAAAGAAATGCGACTTTGTAATTTAACACCTTGAAATTGGGTCTCTGACTCTTTAAAAACTTTGTCTCTTTCTGAATCTCTGAAGTCATCATAACATCGCTCCTCTATTAACCCTTTAACAACATTTTTACCTATGTTGCACTGAGAAGTAGCTGATATAATAAGCTCAGCAGATGTGCAGTTCCACCAGGTGTTTGCTAATTGCTGCTGGCTAGTCTGAAGGAGCTGAGTGAGGAAGTCCTGGGGGAAGGTTGCTCCGAAATCGCAGCTTTGAGGAGGAGCTTTATACTCAAAGGCGGGACTAGGTCCAACCAGGTGTTCTGCCTAGCTGAACAGTTGCCACGGGAGATTAGAGGATTTCTCAAACATGCATGAAAGAATCAAGGCAACACTCCAGCTATGATTTTGAGGAGGGAATAACAGTGCTACAGGATTTATAGCTCAAAAAAGTTGATTTTATATTATATTGCACTTTAAGAAAACCTTTTAAGCTGACTATGAAAAACTTTCATATTACAGGTCCTTTTTTAATCTGGTAACTAATCTAAGTATGTTTCATTTCTGTGCTCTGGTTTCCTCATAAGGATTTGATTTAAAATGTTGTGCAGCGCCGGAGGTCCTTCACTCTAATGGAACAGGAAACCACCATAGGTCACCTTTATCGTGTTGCAGCAGTATCAAATCAGCTCGCTCCTGAGAAGAGTATGACTGGCAGTTTAGCGCTTGTGGTCAGACTGATGACGGCTAGGAAGAAAACCCACACTGACAGGGCCCCTCCGGTGTCGCCTTTGTTGGAGCATTTTTACCTGGATTTGCATGACGGTGTCTGTCAAACCGTCTAAAAATGTCTCCCAGGGGAAATACTGATGTCATACTGTCAGTACACTCCTGCATTCTTTAAAGTAAGCTACTGTCAATAATGACATTGACACAACCAGAGTAAGTATTATTGTACAGGGGCTTATCTGGGGTCTCGTTACAAATCGTAAGAAGGTGATTGAAACATCCCTACAGAATGCAGCTTATAAGATTTAAAGACAAAAAGTGTGATTGTATGTTTCATCACTTATCTTTTGGAATGTGGTTATGGATGTCTGTAGTGATTCCAGATACAAAGTCTGGGTAAAGTATTCACACTGAGGAAGCTCTGAGTGTATTTTATTGGGATTTTGTACCAGAGTAACACAGAAGCAGTGCAAAACAGCGCAAACTGTTTTGCGCGATTATGCAACTGTTATGCATTGTTAAAGATTTCGGTTTAACAAATAAAAATTTGACAAAGCATGTGGTTTGATGGCATAGTCAAAGTCCAGAGCTAAATTCGATTGAGTAATTACAGGAAGACTTGAAACCTGATCCTCGTAGGCAGCGTGGCCACTGCTCTCCTACACAGTTCTCACGTCATTTCAGTGCTCAATCTGGGATTTATCTCACTGAAGTGGATTTCTCCGGTTTCTCAGGTTCTTTTTTGTTATGGTCTCTTCTTTCTCAAGCATTTTTATACCAGATGTTCTGTTTTTTCCCCTTTGACTCTGGTTATCTTTTATTTTTTTTTATATATGGTACAAAAATACCATATCTTGTTCTTTTGAATAGCTTGTGGAATATTTTGTCATTTAGGCTGCAATGTTTAGCTTCAAATGCTGGAAATAATTTTCACTGAGACTTTCAGCAGTACTTATAGTTAAACTAACATCCGTGCTGAGAATTGCACAGTTCTGCCCATCTCAGATAACATTTCTGCTGGTATTTGCACGTCTGTTTCCACTCTTGTATTTCCATACATTGTAAGTAGTCTGTATTTTTAATGCACAAGTACACATGTTCCTGTTTTGTAAGATGATCCTACTCAGCTACACATTCCTTTGGATGAAAATCTGCTAGTTTTAGTAGCTTCACTTTTTTATGTGGCTAAGATGCCCTTACTGTGCAGTATATTGTTCTTCAACGTGATGGATCGTGTGTGTTTATTATATTTTAGTGATTTTTAATATTTGTGTGAATCTACATGCTTCTATGTCCTTTCACTTTGCTGCTGTTACACCTGAATTTACCCAAAGTATAACGACACAGGGTGCATGTATTGTATTCTATCTGGCAAATGTGTTCCTATCTATTGAATATTTTCTAATTATGTCTGATTGCAAGATTAAACTTTATGTATTTTATTGTTTTTGTGGGTGTGTGACAGAGAGACACCAAGTGGTGCATGAAAATGGGAAGTGTAACAAAATAGAATGTCTAGTTTCCAGATTTATCTCTGCATCATTTGAAGTACATCTCTATCAGATTTACACACAAAGTCTGATTTCTTTTGCCCAAGCTCAAGCTCAGTCACATTGAAAGGAAAACATCTGTGAACATTGCTTTTC
The DNA here is from genome assembly GCA_033032245.1 of Poecilia picta. Classification (NCBI taxonomy): domain Eukaryota; kingdom Metazoa; phylum Chordata; class Actinopteri; order Cyprinodontiformes; family Poeciliidae; genus Poecilia; species Poecilia picta. The sequence goes on along the minus strand of CM065359.1, from coordinate 29,715,163 downwards.
TGCCACACATGGTGTTTTGCTCTATACATCATATAGTTCAGTTTGGGTTCAGTCAGAACATTCTTCAACATGTTGACTTGTCTCATACATGACATCATAGCTTTCAGGTTTTTACTTTTAAAAAAATAAAAAGTTTAATTTTTAAGGCATTGGAAAAGGACAGAAGCAGTAGAATCTGCCAGGCAAGGAAATAAACTCAGAAGCAATTTTGTATCAATTTGCAAATTTGTAAAGCTTATACACACATAATTGCACCAGATTAATCTTTTTAACACATTTAACACGTCTCAGGTCACGTAGTCATCAGACCTCATTACCCAGGACAGGAGGAAAATAATTTGGACTTTGTCTATTATCATTCCTAACAAAGTTGTTGAAAGTCTTCTTTTGTGTGTGACATGACATTTTTTTTTCAAACTACATTTGTATATCAAGGCTGTCTTCATGTAGATGTCTCTTCTGCAATATAAATTACACATCTGTTGAAGGTATTATCTATTTTCCAGGCACATAGGGCCATTTTATAGTACAATAAAGTAATCATGTTACAGGTAATTGTTATAGAAATGCTACATATACAAAACATGCAGAATTTCCTAGCATTGTCCAAGCAGCTCTGAGGAGGAGCTTCATCTTCAAGGCGGGGTTGTGTCCACCTATGTGTTTTACCCAGCTGAATGGTTTCCATGGGAGATTAAAGGATTTCTTAAACATGCATGAAGCAATTAAAGCAACACTCCAAGTATGTTTTTGAAGAGGGAATAACATAACAACATGATGTAAAGCTCAAAAAAGTACATTTTACATAATACTGCCCCTTTAAACATCATCAGCTAACTTTTTTTGTTATAAAAATGATTTTTGTCGTTTATGCCCACAGCCAAGTAAAACATCACTGGACCTCTTTGACACGTCCAGGAGCTGATGGACACAGGGACTGAACAGGAGATATAAAAATAGGTGTTTATTGGGAAACACACAATCTTAGTCAGACAGGCCAGGGTCAGAACCAGGGAATCCAAGTCGGGGTCAGGCGGTTTCAGATCTCGGGGTCAGACAGACGGGGGTCAGAGCCAGTGGGTCCAAATCCAGGTAAAAACGAGTTCCAGATCTCAGGGTCAGACAGACGGGGGGTCAAAGCCAGGAGGTCCAAATCCAGTGGAGAGGGTCAGGATCAGGGACAGGAGAAGCAACTGGGGAGAAGGAAGAGACAGACAGGTTAGTACTGGGCAGTAGCTCAAATCTAGCAGCAGGCCTGAACGTGTTACCGCTGAGGGTTAAACAACAATCTGACGCCGTGCAGGGGGAAGATCCGTCCTTATATGGCAGCGGCTGGAGATCAGGGTGATGCTGTTCAGGTGTGAGTGGTCACAGCTCAGCCGCAGCTGTGACAGGTCCCCCCCCTCAAGGCGCCCCTCAGGACCGCCGTCCGTCTCCTCGACGACTGTGGAAGTCACGGACGAGTTGAGGGTCCAGGATAGCAGAACGTGTCTCCCAGCTCCGCTCTTCGGGACCATACCCTTCCCAGTCCACCAGGTACTGCAGGCTACGCCCCCGACGGCGCACGTCCAGGAGACGGCGAACAGTGTAAACAGGGCCACCATCAACAATCCGAGGGGGAGGGGGTGGGGGGTCAGGGGAACAAAGGTGACTAGAGACAACAGGTTTAATCTGGGACACGTGGAACGAGGGGTGGATCTTCATAGTTCGAGGAAGGTCAAGGCGAACAGTCACTGGATTGATAAACTTGGAGAAGGTGAACGGGCCAATAAAACGAGGTGAGAGTTTCCTACTGTCAGTTTTTAGAGGAATGTTCCTTGTAGACAACCAAACTTCTTGACCAGGTTGGTAATTGGGAGCCGGGGTCCTGTGACGATCGGCCAGCAGGCGATTGCGTTCGGCCGTCCGAGAGAGGGCTGCACGGGTCCGTCGCCACAGACGATAACACCGGCGAAGGTGATGCTGCACAGATGGTACTGAGAGTTCCTTTTCCTGAGAGGGAAACAAAGGCGGCTGATAGCCCAAAGACACCTCAAATGGGGACATACCTGTGGCAGTACTGGTCAGGGAGTTGTGAGCGTATTCTACCCAAGGTAGAAACTGAGACCAAGAGGCAGGATTGTTAATGACTATACAGCGCAGGGCTGCCTCCAACTCTTGGTTGACCCTCTCAATCTGGCCGTTAGTTTGTGGGTGGAAACCTGATGAAAGGCTCACAGTGGCACCTAAAGCCTTACAGAATGCACGCCAGACCCTGGATGTGAACTGGGGCCCCGGTCTGAAACAATGTCCAAGGGGATTCCATGTAGGCGAACCACATGGTGCACCAGGATGTTGGCCGTTTCCATGGCAGTGGGTAACTTGGGTAATGCTACGAAATGAGCAGACTTGGAGAACCGGTCAACAATGGTTAAAATAACAGAGTTACCTTCAGATGGGGGAAGCCCTGTAACAAAATCCATAGAAATGTGCGACCAGGGTCGTCCTGGGACAGGCAGAGGGCACAAGTTGCCAGCGGGTTGTTTATTGCTGGACTTGCCCCGATTACAGATGGTGCAGGAGGAAACATACCGACGGGTGTCTTGAGCCATTGATGACCACCAGAAATGGCTCTGCAATAAGGTGAGTGTTCGATGGACCCCAGGATGGCAGGCGAACTTCGAAGCATGGATCCACTGAAGAACCTTAGAACGAACACTTTCTGGGACGAACAAACGGTCGGATGGACAGTCCACAGGGGTGGGTTGTTCGTGTTGAGCTTGCTTCACCAACTGTTCAATCTCCCAGGAGAGCGTTGCCACCACACATGAAGCTGGTAAGATGCTCTCTGGTTCCTTTTCCACAGCCTAAGGTTCAAACTGACGAGAAAGCGCGTCCGGTTTGCAGTTCTTGGAGCCAGGTCTGTAGGTTAAGACAAAGTTGAATCTTGAGAAAAATAAAGACCATCTGGCATGGCGTGGAGTTAACCTTCTTGCAGACTGAATGTAAGATAGGTTTTTATGATCAGTCCAGACTACAAATGGTTGCGTTGACCCCTCCAGCCAGTGACGCCACTCCTCCAGAGCTAGCTTCACTGCAAGAAGTTCTCGGTCCCCCACACTGTAGTTGAGTTCAGGTGGGCTGAGCCTCCTAGAAAAGAAGGCACAAGGCAGTAGCTTGTGTGCAGAACCTGAATGCTGGGACAGAACCGCTCCTACTCCAGTGGCCGATGCATTCACTTCCACAACAAACTGTTTCTCAGGATCCGGGTGAATGAGGACTGGTGGGGAGGAAAACAGTCGTTTAAGTTCCTTGTCGGCTTATGACGTCCCTCAGGGCTGTAGCGGGTTCCTGTTCAGTCGGGTCCATGTTGTACGGTCAGATTGTTCTGACACGTCCAGGAGCTGATGGACACAGGGACTGAACAGGAGATATAAAAATAGGTGTTTATTGGGAAACACACAATCTTAGTCAGACAGGCCAGGGTCAGAACCAGGGAATCCAAGTCGGGGTCAGGCGGTTTCAGATCTCGGGGTCAGACAGACGGGGGTCAGAGCCAGTGGGTCCAAATCCAGGTAAAAACGAGTTCCAGATCTCAGGGTCAGACAGACGGGGGTCAAAGCCAGGAGGTCCAAATCCAGTGGAGAGGGTCAGGATCAGGGACAGGAGAAGCAACTGGGGAGAAGGAAGAGACAGACAGGTTAGTACTGGGCAGTAGCTCAAATCTAGCAGCAGGCCTGAACGTGTTACCGCTGAGGGTTAAACAACAATCTGACGCCGTGCAGGGGGAAGATCCGTCCTTATATGGCAGCGGCTGGAGATCAGGGTGATGCTGTTCAGGTGTGAGTGGTCACAGCTCAGCCGCAGCTGTGACACTCTTAGACATGTGAATGACAGCTTTTCATCTAATTTTCATAATCTAGTTTAAATTTCGTTTTGATAGAAGACAAAGTCAGTTTTTTGTATCTTTGTCATTTCTTGTCACTTGCCTTGTCATGATTGTCTCTTCAACCTGAGTCCAGCTCTCCACCTCTAAGCCTCTGGAACAGGACACTTGTCGTAATATTACACTGTGACTCCAGCTTCAGGTTTCATGGGAAGGCAAACATTAGCATCCAGCCTCACATGCCTGCAGGGCTTACCTGAGGAATGACTCCCTGATTTCAACCTGTCATGTGGATTTTCTTTGACTCATAACTGTGTATGCTGTGTTACTTAAACCTTAATAAGTCTGTTCCAGGCCAGAAGCTGTGACATTGTTTGTGATGCATTACCTTCTCCTCTATCTGAATTCTTCTTGCTGAGTCTTTCTCATCTCTTTCTTGTTTTTGTCTGCTCGTTCAAACCTTAAAGAAAGAGGGGGAAAAAATCACCCAGAGGGAACATAAAACATAACCCCTGCTGTTTAAGTCTTACCCATCTTCACTGTTTATCTTTTATCTAGCTTTGTGTTGGCATGTGCTAAGAGACAGAGCGTGATGCTAGAAAAGGTGAAATGCCAACAAGATTTTCTCAGATTAATTAGTGTTGGAGATCAAACAACCAACAGCAGGTTGCATTAAATTCCCACCTAGTCTTTTCCCCACCTGAAACAATTAAGATGCTCTCAATCTGTCTCCGTTCCTGCTCTATGACATGTGACCACCCCGTCTGCAGTCACCTTATCGGGAGGTGCAAAGGTGTAACTCTTGTGAGAATACGCTCACCATCTGCTTATCTTAGTAAAATCAGAGCCTTGTGTTTGCTGGAAGAGTTTTTGGAACAGATGAGGGGCCTCACTCTCAGTCAGCATCTGTTAACTGGAGACAGTCTCTGAATAACATGATGAGGGACAGATAACTATGTTTGGGTTTACACAGAAGCATCATACCAAAGCATGAATTAATAAATGAATTGGGTGATACAAGCAAAACAAGTAGACTAAAACAAAACACATCATGAAGTTATCCTGAGTATTTTTCTGGGTCTCCTGGTGGATTATACCCAGAATACCTCACCAGGGAGGTATCCATCCTAACCAGACAACTAAGCCACTTCAATGGCCTCCCCTCAACCTAAAGAAGAAGCCTCTCTACTCTGAATCCCTCCTGGATAACCGAGCTCCTCATATTGCCTCTCAGGGAGAGCCCAAACACTCTACAGCGGAGACTCATTTCAGCTGCTTGCATCTGCAATCTCTTTCTTTCGGTCACTACCCAAAGCTCTTGACCATGGATGAGGGTAAGTAGGAACGTGCACCAAGAAATGAGGGTCTCTCTTCACTACAACAGACTGGTACGTTACCAACAGACGCAGCACAACTCCGCCTGTTGATCTCCCACTCCATTGTTCTCATTCTTGAACAAGACCCTGAGATACTTAAATTCTTCCACTTGGAGCAAGACCTTGCTGGAGAGGACACTCTATTCTTTCTTGGCTCAAAACAATCATCTTGGATTTGGAGGTGGTGATTTTCATCCTGGCCGCTTCACACTCGGTTGCAAACCGCTCCCTTTGCAAGCTGGAGATCATGATCTGACGAAGCCAACAGAACTATGTCATCTGCAAAACCAGAGACCCAATCTTTGGGCCACCAAAGCAGATCTCATCAGCACCTTGGTTCTGCCTAGAAACTCTGTCCATGAAGTTTATAAACTAAATTGGTAGAACACACCTGACTAAGGTGTACTCTAAGTGTAAACAAGTCTTACTGTTAGCAATGTGAATTAAGCTCTGACACTGGATGTAGGGACCTAACAGCCTGTATCAAGGTGTACCCTATTCTCCCAAAGTACACCCAGGACTACCTGAATAACACAATAAAACAATGAAACGCATTGCAGGTGATGGGGACAAAACACATGCAGACTGATTGGGCAAACTTCAATGCACCCTCCAGGATCCTACTGAGGGTGTAGAAATGGTCCAGTGTTCCACAGCCAGGATGAAACCCACACTGTTCCTGATTTTGAGGTTTGACTATGCCATATGACTTCTTCTCCAGAACCCTTGAATCTACCTACAAGAAGAGTATCATTGGTAAGAAACGATTTTTGGAGTTGTGCTAAAAATATATTTTTAATACAATTACGTTTGAGACATTCTGTATTTTCAACATGGATGTTTAGTTTTGAATATCTGAACTAATGTCAAAGTTAGGTTGGCCTTTCTAATGTGTGCTTAAACTGCCCCCTTGTGGTTTTATCAATGCTTGCTTTAGTAAGCAAGTATGCATGATATGCATGAACCTTAGAAAATAAGTAATTTGAGCGTGTTTTATTGAAAAAAAAAACTTTTAAAAATTCTGTATATTTTCAGGTTTATTAACTTAATTATGGTTCAGTCATATTCCTTCGTCATTGTTTCTACTTTGAAATCGGACAGGAACGAACAACTGTTGCTTGTTTCCTCAGGTGGAAGCGGACGGCTCGTTGAAGGAGCAAATCAAAATGGCGAGTCAAGAGGAGTCAGTGAGGGAGTTCGTCGCTGTTACCGGCGTGGAGGAGGAGCGGGCCCGTTTTTTCCTGGAGTCCGCCGGTTGGAACCTGCAGGTAGAGATTTTCAGCGGGTTTTCCTACGGCTGTATCGAGCAGAACCGCGCTCTGTCAGAAGCAAACTGCGGTTAAACGGTGTGTTTGTTGAGTAGCTCACCGGCTAACGTTAGCCTGTGTCGCCAGTCATTTGTGCAAGTCACCGCTGGACAATACCGATCCGAGTGATTTCAGACACCAACAGAGACGTTGTCGGACAGCCAAATAGCGGTTACAACCACGGCTACATGAACAGCTGTACTCGTCTGTATGCGGGCATCTTTCTATCAGGTTTTAGCCGGTGTGCCGTGGTTCCAGTGAGCCGTGCTAGCCAGCGCTAGCCCCCTGTTAGGTTGGATTAAATTTAATTGACGCAGTAAGGGTAAAGCTGTTAGCCTGTAATCTGAAAAGAAAGCAGAGTCAACAATCGAATTCAAATATTCCATTGTGTTCATGGTTACAGACATATTAATAAGACACCTAAATAAAGTAGGTCATTTAGAGAAACTAAATAATCTCGAGTTTCTGCTTAAAAGCGACTCCGTAGATACAAAAAGAAATTTGCTAATATGCCAGTCATGTGAGCACAAAAGCAGACATTGGATAATAGATTTAACGTTTTTTCTCTCTCTTTCTCTCTCGGCATTGTTAAACTGTGTTGGCTTAGTTCAGTGAGAATTTCTTTGACATCAATAACTAAATGAAATAACTGTCAAAAACTGTTTAGTGAAAAATAAAGAGACCTGGCAGCATTTTAGTGGAAGCAGTTGAGTTATAAAAACCTAGACCAACTACCGCTGCCGATTAGATATTTGAAATGTTACTTTAAAGAAATCAACATGTTTTTGTCTTTGCTTGTTTTTAATTGTCAAACCTACAACAGTGGCTGCGGGGAAACATGACGGCCCATGTTGGCAGTTTCAGTTTCTTTGTCCTCACTTGGTTTTAAGGTTTGACCTGAACGATCAGATCTGAGTTACTTACTGAACAGACAAAATAAAGGTGTCCCTCCCACAGTGGTCAACAGCACTGTTGACATGCACAGCGGGCAAAAATAAACAACTTTTTTTGTGTGTTGGACGTTAGCTAACAGTTTGATTGTTAAGTCCAGGAGTCAGCAACACTTTCAAAAAGCCACCCTATCTATTTTACTACAAAATTAAAAACTTGTGTAGAGCCACATGAAATGTCTTTTTGAATAGGTACTAAATTAAGTCTAATTTTGAAAGCTACAGAAGCCAAGAGCAGATGTTTTCCTGCATATATTTTCTTCTGACAGTTTTCTTTTAAGTTGATTTCCTTAAAATGCAGACACAACCACATGCATTGGAGGAATGCAAGTTAATGCACACATCAATTGTCTCGTGTTAGTTTTGAGAAAACAAGGTTTGATTTTATGAGATTAACTCATCTTCAGAAAACCACTGGGAAAAGTAAATGTAGTAAATGTCTGCACTCAGCTTCCAAAGGAAGCTACCATAGGAAATTCAATTAAAATCTTTATATTTTTGATCAGTGACTCCTCTAAAAAACAAACTATTTTGTCATACAAGGACAGGTGAATAGACCTTGTCAATGAACATGTCAATTAAAGAAAGAGAGGTAGCATAGTGTAGCGCTAGTTACTTTTAAAAACTTTGTACAATTGGTGCCCTTCTGTTTTAGATATGGGGATACTGCATAAAACCTGCAAAATAACTCATAAACAATCCTTTTCTTATTGTCTTCTAATCAAAAATATTTCTTATTGGAAGAGCCGTGGATGGAGGGGCCAAAGAGCCACAGGCTGCAGACTCCTTGTTTAATAGTAGTTTTCAGAAATCGATCTATCAGTATATTTTCCAGCTTTCTAATGTTAGGTATCATAATATTGGCTAGACTTCAACCCCCATTCCTCATAGAGTGCATAAAGAACCAGTAGACAAGTTTGAAGTGAGGTTTTTCTTCGTCCGCCCTGACCCAGGACAGATGTTGGTTTCAGGTCTCACTGCGGCCGGTGATGCTAGTTCACTAGTTCAGTCAGGTGCTGAGTGAAAGCTGCCTGGCAGCATTCCGCCGTCTCATTTCCGTCTCCACGTTTCCTCCCCAGCTTGCACTGGGCAGTTTCTTTGAAGATGGAAACGATGATGACATTATCACACTTCCTCAGCCTGAGGGCGGCTCCTCCGTGTCTCGATCTACTGGGCCCAGGTGTGATCTTTTTTTATTATTATTTTTACATTTTTCAACATTTGTTCTCTTCAGATTTTTTATTAATATTATTATTTGTGTTTAGTGATTTTGCAATATAAAAACTACCATTTATGTACAGTAGTCAGCCCAGGGTGACCTCCTTCAGAGATCTGATGCATGAGGCAGAGGATGAAAGTGATGAAGAGGAGGGTCAGAGGTAAGTGGACTGTCTAGTAATGGCTTTTTTTCTTTTTCTCAGGTGGAATTATTTCTACATTTAAATGTGCAATTAAGGAATAAAAGGTTATTCAGAGTACGTTTTAATAGCTTCTTCATGTTGGAGCTCTTAGGCCCCAGTCATCCAGGGCTGCCCTCAGAAAACCTGCTGGCCCTGCAGGCTCAACATTGACAGAAACATGGCAGGGCAACCCTGCCATGTTTCTGTCAATGCTTTTTTCATTAGCATTTTTATGTATTGATTTAGAAAAGGTTGATGGAAACTGAAAAATTCTAAATAACTTCAAACATAATGTTAAATATAAAAATAAACGTGGATATTTCAGAAGCTGTGATAAGTTCTAGATTAATGAAGGGAAAAGCGATTTGTACTTTCCCTTATATGTGGCTGTTGCATTCAGAGCAGCTCTCTGGCATCCTCATCCTGACTGAGTCCGACACAGGAAGAGGCTCACCTTAGGAAGCTGGTTCCAGAAAGCACCAAACCAGTTTGGGCCCCCAACTCGTTCACTGGGAGCCGCTGGTGTTCCTGCTGCATCAACAGATTCCTCTGCCAGGGCGATCCGCTGGGCTGCTTTGTAATGGATGAGCGAGGATTTAATGGCGGTTTTATTGAATCAGCACATGAACCGAACATTTTGTCCAGAAATAGTTATCAAATATTTTACTAATCTACACTCTTGAAGTGGTTTTATGGTCTTAAACCAGGCTTCAATCAGTCTTTTTGTTGGAAACAAAAGGTAGTCATTCTTTGGGTGTGTTTGTTTACTGGTATTTTCTGCACTGCTTGTATTGTGTATCTCAGACTTGAGTTGCTTATTCACTTTTTTAAACAATGAACATAATAGTTGCTCATCTGACGGCTTATTTTCTATTACTTTTAATATGCTTTGAGAAAATAAAGGCCCAGATCAAGATATCTAATATCGTCTAAATACTTTTAGTCAACATTGACTAAATATCTTTAGTTGACATTAAATTGACCCTTTAAGATACAAAAACTGCCAAAACAGCGTCACAGTGCTCATTCATTAAAATACAACCTATCTGCAACAAAATAACTCAAAATAATCACCATTCCATTTTCTACATCAGTGTTGTGTCCCATTCAACACCCTCCACTCTAGCTGCATTTTCTTTCCAAATGTGTGCAAAACTTAGATTTTCCGCTAATGTCTAACAATAAATACAGTTTTGCGATTGCAGTGTTTCCAATAAACAAATGCAATTAAAATCACACATGAAGTTGTAAGTTTGTTTACACAATAAGTCATTAAAGTGCATGGGACTCCATCATCCTGCAACTACTTCCTGTCATTGTCCTCATCTTTTCTGTCGTTTTCATCTTTTCCACCAGTAGTTGATCATGTGACTTGTGTGACGCACAAAATGTGTTTCAATGGCAATTTTGCAACATGAGTAAATTTCAATAGAGCCAGAAAAATCACCTCAATCTAGTGCCAACACATTTTAAACAGGTTTTTTTTTTTTTTTTTTTTTTTTTTCAAAATTGCTGTGGTTGCATTAAGTTGATTCATTTTCAAAATGTTAATTTGCGCAATTATATGGTCAGTGGAAACGCAGCTTCTGATGCCCAATTCAAAAGACGGAAAGAGACTGAACTGCTACAGTGAAACTCATCTTGTGCTCTTGAGAAAAATGTTTTCATATGAAGCAGTTTGCTCTGGCCAGGCTAATGATTAAATCATTCCCTTCTGATTCATTTGACTCTCTGATTTGACCTTTACCAAAGTTTTGTGTGAAACTAATTTACAGAGGAAGCTCCCTTGCTTTGCAGAGGTGGGCATTTATTGTATCGTTTATATCTTATTGTGAAATACAAAAGTTTTTGATTTATCACTGTTTCAATCATGTCAGGTTTTTTGCGGGGGGATCAGAGCGCAGCGGGCAGCAGATCGTTGGTCCACCAAAGAAGAAGAGCTCCAACGAGGTCGTGGAGGATCTGTTCAAAGGGGCCAGAGAACATGGAGCCGTGCCGCTGGACCGGACTGGGAAAGGACTCGGAGAATCCAGCAAAGCAAAGGTCCAGCTCACTTACGTTTTTACCATCTGTTTTCTGTTTGTCTTTCACTCTGTTTTCACAACCTTGTGTCGTTTCTCAGGCTTTTGTTGGTGGAGGTTACAGACTGGGCGCCGCTCCAGAAGAGGAGTCAACCTACGTAGTTGGAGAGAGGCAAGCGTCTAACAGTCAGCAAGACGTAAGAGCAGATCCTCCGTCCCGTCTCTTCCTGCTGGGTTTACCTTGGTGTTACCATGACAATCAGATCCAGGTTACCCTCTGTGATGCAAACAAACATGGAGCCACTTTACAAACAGAGGCTGCTTTCTGAGCAAGAGACCACTACTAATCCAAAGCAGAAAAAGTACCACCTCGTTGTTTAGTCCATGCATCTTAATATAATTATTCCCGTTTTGGTTTTTGTAGAATAGGTTTTATTTATCTGAGCAATAATTTCTTTTTGCTCAGATAAAAGAAATCTGTCACTCAGTGAGATTTTAAAGTAGCTGCACTTCCACCACAAACGTGCACAAATCTTGATATTGCTATTCCTCTTATTTTAATTTTTTTTGCAATTGTGGTGTTTCCATTAAAGTAATTAAAATAACAGGTGAATAAGTGTGTTCACATAAGTCATTAAAAAACACACTGCGTCCTCCTCCTATCACTTCCTATTGTCTTCTTTGTTGTTTCTGCCAGTAACATCTGGTTGTTGATCATGTGACTTGTGATGTGAATAAAGTGTTTCTATTGCACTTTTGCAAAATCCACTTATTTTTTATATGGCCAAAAATACAACTTTATCTGAGCACCAAAACTTACCATCATAAAACATTTTTGAAATTGCCATCAATCCTATTTAAACACAGCTAGTGTCCTTGTGGTCACTTTTGTTGGTGTTTAAAGGGTGGCCAGAAAATTGCAATTATTACTCCCCTACAATAAACGTTTTTTCCCCCCCTCAACTGCATCAGAATTAAACCCCAGGGTGTAGTGATATTGTCTCATGTGGGTGTGGTGTGTTTCTTTTTGTGTTAGGTACATGTGGTTCTGAAGTTATGGAAGACGGGCTTCAGCCTGGACAACGGTGAACTTAGAACCTACAACGATCCAGGGAACGCCAACTTCCTGGAGGCAATCAGACGAGGGTGAGAACAACGTTTACAGGCCGTATGTCCTAAGTGGACCAACTTAACGTGACTGGTGCTGGACCACTTAAGTGGACCTAAGTGGTCCAGCATCAGTCACGTTGATGTGTTCCTGAAGGGAGATTCCTCTGGAGCTGAGGCAGCGCGCTCGAGGCGGCCAGGTCAACCTGGACATGGAGGACCACAGAGACGAGGACTTTGCTAAGCCCAAGGTCGCCTTTAAAGCCTTCGAAGGTGAAGGACAGAAGCTAGGAAGGTGAGATTTCTAACCAGGTGTATATCTGGCTGGATATCAACCATTTTTATAAATTTAACCTGATTATTGTATCTCTTTGGTTTAACTTCTTTCTTTTTTCTCCAGTGCCACTCCAGAGTTGATTTCAGCTCCACCCACCTCCCAGCAGGACCAGGCCACCAACGAGGCCCAAGCCAGGTCCTCCGTCAGCCTTGACCCCTCCCAACCTACTACTAACATTCAGATCCGACTGGCTGACGGCGGCAAGCTGGTCCAGAGGTTCAACCACACCCACAGGTGAACACTTCTAGACTTCTGGAACGAGACTTCTGAAAGTGGAATAGTTATAAATAAGAAAGCGGCAGAAATTTGTGAAAGCAGCGGTATTGGATTAAATTGACTTTTTGAGCTTTTTGACAGGCTAGGTTGTTACTCCCTCATCAAAAACATACCTGGCGTGTTGTCTTCACTCTTATGCATGTTTGAGGAATCATGGCAACCAGTTGTACAAAACATCTGGTTTTTCCTTCAAGTTGAAGCTCTTCCTCAGCTGCAGGTTCCAAGTTTCCTCCTCAGAGTAGCCCTCCCCTGTGGCTCCCACACTCAGCTCCTTCAGACTAGTCAGCAGCAATTAGCAAACACCTGGTGGAATTATGCACCTGCTGAGCTCGTTATAGGAGCTACTTCTCAGTTCAATTCTGGTAAAAACGTTGAGGTTTAATAGAGGAGCCATGTTTTAATGACTTCATGAAGGTGGAGTTTCAGTAAAGGGCAGGAGTTTCTTAAAGAGACAGACTCCCATTTTATAGTAAAATTTCTTTTAAGTAATTTGATATATAAAGCATTTTTATAACTTCCACCAAATTTTTAATTTTTTTTATAATAAACAGGATATGAAATAGTCAACTTCATGCAGACAAATAACAAGGAGATTTTGTGATCACAGATCAGTGTTCTTATTGTCAGCTTTCATCTCTCTTCCCTGTAAACGGATGAGATCCGACCAGTCCCAGGTTCAACATTATAGGACACCATTAGGATGATGCCTTCAGGTATAATCATCTGCAGAAGCAAAACAAGTGCAAGTATTTTAAATACGCTGATGGCGATTGTTCATTCAGAAAGGGAGCCTCCTTAAGGTAAATATTTGATCGAGTAAAGTTAAGCTAATACACCGCCGCACCCACATTGGAGAGAATTTAACCAGTGGTCTAACATGTGAGATCAATCACTGTTAACTGAAGATTAATCAAGCTGGACAATTAGTTTCATAGCAAGACAAGTTTTTTTTTTTTTTTTTTTTTTTTTCTTTCTAGCATGAAATCAAAGTTTGTTTGAACAAACATCTCTTGTGTTCCTCTAGATGTCTTTATTGGGGGAATAATGTCCGCAGAAATATTCTTTATTGTCCCACAACGGGGAAATTCATTTGTCATAGCAACAGGTTGGAACATGCATAATAAAACAAAGGTTTATAAAAAACTCACAAGAATAACAATGAGATTGTACAGTAAGTATGTTACAGAAGTAAATGCATGCCCGTTAGCCTGTGAAGGGAAAAGTAACTAACTGATGAAAAACTAAAATAGTAAAGCATTCTGCATCATTTTCTAATTCTAATTTTAACTTTCCTTGTTTCTGCCGGTGTTACTCAGGGTTTCGGACCTGCGGCAGTTTGTGGTGTTGGCCCGACCCGCCATGGCTGCCAGAGAGTTCGTTCTCATGACGACCTTCCCCAATAAGGAGCTGGCAGACGAGAGCCAGACGCTGCAGGAGGCCAACCTGCTGAACGCTGTTATTGTCCAGCGGCTAAACTGAGGCTGGGACAGCGAGACGGCCAACACCCCTCGAATCCCCCTGACCCTTTGCTTCCCTCACCCCAAAGTGGCTGAAGAACCACAGCCCCTCTGAGGGAGCAGAACACACAGACTTAAATGGACTTCTAGTTTCTGATTTTTGTTTTTCTAAAATGAAACATTAAGATGTTGCTCCTCCCTCTCCGTCCTGTTTTCCATTCTCCTCCCACTCAGACTCCAGAGGGCTGAAACGCTGGTGAACCAGTCAGAAACCATCAGATGCTGGTCACTTCCTCTTGTCTTGATGAGTCTAGCTGAAGGAACATTATGCTGGTCCACTTTGGAGTCCAATCTACACTTTAGCTTGTACTATAATCTGGCCACTGAATAAAGTTTATATTCTGGTACAGGAGCAAATTTCCACTTGTAAACTGCACAAACAATAACAGAGATTAGATTCATCATGTTTTCTTTTCCCCACACAAGGATTTAACTAACTGATACCAGTAGCCTTACTCTCCTTCCTTCTAATGTAACGCCACAACCAGTCCATTGTTGGAAAGCAAATGACTTTATTTTTTTAAAACGCCTCTGTTTCTTAATTTCCTTTTCTCAGTTAAAGATGCTTTGCCCCGTTCCCACAGCAACATATTAGCGAGAGTCTGGTCTAATAAACCGGTTGAGCAAATGAACATAGAGATTGTAAACACTGGTTTCCTTTAGTAGAATCTGAATTTTTGTGACAATGACATCTTCTATGCATCTTGGGGCAACACAGAAACACGTTTGGGCCTCCAGTGAAATAAACTCATTTTATGGTTGATGTAAGGAGAACCTGCTGTCTTGTTTTTATTATTAATATTATTTATTTAAAAGGTGCAGGTGGAAGATATATTTATTCTTGTAATATTGACTTCACAACTTTATTTTTCAGTATGGCTTTATTCTCATACTTTACTCACGTAATACGACTATATTATAGTATTCATAGAGGCAGGAACCGGGGAAATGGTTACCGCTAATATTGGAGATGGGCGCATTTGCTAAAAATATTTGATTTTGAAATCTTCATCTCGCGTGCTTTTATTTCGATGGCACAACACAGCGCCTCACCCCCTCTGACGGTGCAGAGTGTTGGAGAGGCAGCAGCAGGAGTCAGAAACTCCTTTGAATTAGGTAAAACTGTTGGGAATGTTGCCTTGAATATTGCTTTTCTATAACATTTTCAGTTTAATATATAACCAAATCTTTATAAGTCATTTAAATTCTGGATTAGTCACTTGTGCAATATTTTATTGCTAATTCTGTCTAAAATTGTCCTTATTGTCATTAACATAAGGGGGAATAATAAATGTATGTCTACTCCCACTAGACATATTATATTTGTTATTCACAGTTGTGAAAATTTACAAAACTTTGCCAAAAAATTACAATAAAGTAATTTTTTTTTGTTAAAAAAGCAACATTTTGTTGATCATGACTGATTTGTAAAAACAACAAGGCCAGTTAGAAAAAAAAAGGTGAGTACTTCATATACTTAATATTTGGAACAAATCAAGAAATAAATAATGACAAAGGCAGGTGCAGTTGTTTTACTTGCAGTAAGGAGAAAATACAGTTCATATCAGAACATTCTTTAACAACCATTAGAAAAGATTGTGCTTATAAACAGTACATTGCCTATGCCTGCGCAAAGATGGAGAAGATGCATTTTCAACCTTGCAAAAGCCCTTTAGCAGAAGACAGTCATAGACAGGAAATGAACCAATTACTGCAAGTTTTAAAATGTTACAATGAGCAAATAATGACATACTTTTCCACAGTTAAACTATCTGGAAATGTAGGATATATAAGAACATAAACAACAATTAGTAAACAGCGTAATGACTAAATGCCAAATGATTAATATATTGAGAAAAACGTGTAAATATGAGTAGATAAGTAAAAGATAAAAATCATGATGAGAAAACTAAATTTTTTTCAAACAAAACATAATTTGGTGTATTTTTTGATGAATGATTTTATTTTTATTTTACATCCAACAGATCGTTTTCCAGCTCATGATACAACTTAAGACAGAGACCAAAATAAGACATAGACCCGACAGTTCTGTTCTGTCATTTTATTAGTTAGCAACCAACCAGGTCTCTCCCTTTATATGATTATTAGTTTCTCTAGGGTACAGTATAGAACTTGTGATCAGATCAATAAAAACCAACTAAACACCAGTTACAATCAAAGTAAAGAAATATATTGAAACACAAATATATTTGTGTAAAGATACACAAAAATTAGTCTCTGTATATTTTACTTGTATTCAATGATCCAACCAACAGTTCAGCTCAGAGAAGAGAAGAGAACATGTGACTGGTTCTGGTTCTGATGCTGGTCCAGGTCCAGAACTGTGGACCCAAACCTGCTTCTAAAAGGCCCAGAATTATAAACAGCTGGGTCTCATTAGCGTATCACTGCATATCTGTTATCATTATCTAAGATTATGTGTGTGTTTTTCAGTCTTATTTCACTGCTGGCTTTAAATTAGTTTATATTTGTTTCTAGTTTTTGGATAAAATTTTTCAGCTGAACCACGGACTGGAGGCCTGCTTCACAAAACCAGGATAGCAGAACGAGCCGGGCTTCTGGATACCCTGGCTGAATGAAGCTTTGATTCGGTTTCACAAAACCACTAGTGCATAAGTTGCCGTGGGAACTTATCCTGTCCATATAACATGGAAAAGGTAGCTCTCATGGTCTGTTGGACGAAATCTGTAGAGGCGCATTCACCTGAATGACTTCAGCCTGTCTCAACATAGTCGCGCCTCCTGCGTCTGGTTTTGGTTTTGTGAAATGGAACTGATCCCATTATGATTATGACATAAATACTCTTAAGTATTTATGATCAGCTCTAAATAACAAATGTATAAAAGACGTTCTGGATGGCGCTTCATCAGATCAATGGCCAGCCTGATTTACGGGACAGATGATCATGGGAGCAGAGTTTCTACCTCCATCTTTGTTACAGGGGTCAAAGAACAGGTAGAGTTTCTGAGTGAAGCTACAGCCTGTAAAAGAGTAGATCAGATCTCCAGCACCTGCGTCATAGAAAGAGACCAGACCCCCCTCATAATCCACAAACACCCCCACCTTCTCAGGACCAGGCTGGAGATGGAGATGGACCGGGGAGTCAGCACAAGCGGTGTACTCATCTACATTCCTCAACATAATGGTCCAGAAGCCGTTCTGAGGACTCAGTGGAGTTATTCTCTTCCTGTTGATGGACTCTCTAGCCACTCCTAAACTCCATTTAGTCTTCCACTTAACCTGAACCTCAGAGTAAAATCGGCCTGAAGAGAAACTCTGCCGGCCAAAAACAGAAACACACTTGGAAAATCTCTCTGGGTTGTCTGGAAGGCTCCTCCAAACGTCACCCACGTCCACTCGTTTTCTGTCGTCGGACAGGACGAGCTTAGGATGAGCTGTGTCAGGATCCAGAGTCACGTCCACCGCAAACTGCCGGACCCTCTTCAGCTCCGCTTCCTTTATTGTCTTCTTCATCTCCTCCTCCAGCTGAGCCACAGCTCTCGCCACGATCTTGTCAATTGGCGGTGGACGAACTCTGACATCCATCCAGGTCTTGGTGGGTGGAGTGGCTTTCAGGGAGGAGAAGCTTTGGACGACGTGGAGGTGGTCTTCAACCTGGGAGAGCAGCTTCACCTCGGAGCTCCTCTTCATCAGCACAAAGATCTCCTGCTCCAGATCTCTGATGAAGTCTTCAGCCTGTCTCTCTGTAGCTTTCTCTTTGTCCTCAATCTCCTTGATGAGCTCCTTCAGGCCTCGCTCAGCAGACTCCTTCAGCGCCGTGAAGACCCGAACGCCTCCCGCTTTCTCCCTGTCCGCAGCAACTTTGCTGGTCTTCACCGACTCTCTGATCTCCTGGATCTTCAGTCGCCTGTTCTGGACCATCTGCTGAACTTTGACCTCCGTCTTCCTCAGCTCCGCCTTTGTTCCTTCAGATTCTTCTCTCAGAGGGACCAGCTCGTGATTATTGTGACCTAAGACGGGACAAAGTGAGCAGACACACATCTGGTCGGTCCTACAGAACAGCTCCAGAGGTCTGTCGTGTTTCATGCACATCCTGTCCTCCAGGTTCTTCACAGGCTCCATCAGCTGATGGTTCTTCAGCCGTGGAGCGGTCAGGTGAGGCTCCAGGTGTGTGTGACAGAAAGAGAGAAGACACACCTGGCAGGACTTCAGGGCCTTCAGTTTGGGTCCTGTGCAGATGTCACAGGGAACCTCTCCTGGTTGGACAGCTTGTTCTTGAGCTTCACGTCTGAACTGATCAACCACCTCAGAGAACAAAGTGTTGGTTCTCAGCTGAGGCTTGGAGGTGAAATGCTCGTTGCACAGAGGACACTTGTAGCGACTGCTTCCCTCCCAGTTTTTAGTGATGCAGGTTCTGCAGAAGTTGTGGCCGCATGGTGTGGTGACCGGATTCACAAACACGTCCAGACAGATGGAGCACAGGAACTGATCTTCAGACCACAGGTAGGTGCCAGAAGACATGTCTGAACTCTGAGAACAGGAGACACAGATCAATAATTCATCAAGATACTGTGAAGGTCTGCAGTGACGTTCTGAACAGGTTCCATGTAGGGAGATCAGTCGGCGGGATCAAAGGAGGAGAATAGTGTTGTTATATTAATGTAATTGATTGAGAGAAGATTTTTTAATTACAGCTACCTTCAAAGCTTGAGGTACATGTCCATAGGTTAGTCATAGCTAACATGGCGGTAGGTAATCAACTAACTAAAAGTCTTATAGTTTGGCGAAGGGTCTTTTTTACACAGCAGTTGACTATTTTTATAAGTTAAGTAGGACTCCTCTAAATGTGTAGCATCATTTTCTCTCAGATTTCCCAGTGTTGTTCTTCAGAGTACGCAGCACCGAATTATATCCAAGGGCCAACCTGCTTTCTGAAGGGGACTATGTTGTCTAATGCCACATGCAACGAGGAAGTAACATTATGAAGCAAATTAAATTGCTGCCTTCTGATGTGTTTCTCTGAGATTCTGAAGTAATATGGCATGAAATAGATTCTTTTACATTTTTTACAGCATTATCTATCTGATAAAGATTGTCTATAATGAGATTCTATTAGAGGCTATCAGAAATGCTCAGACAGCACAGGGGGATGGGGAGTTGCCGTTATTTCTTCACACTCTGCCATGAGTCAGCAGGTCTAAGGTGATGACCAGACTAGGTAGGATTGTGAATTTTCTTAGTAAAGCCAATTGAGTCTAAGATAGCATTAAAGGCGGCATTTAGGCTATCGCCCTCAGCGTCAACATGAGTGTTAAAGTCCCCCACTATATTGAGCTTATCAGTATTTAACACTGATTCAGATAAAAAGACTGAGATAAGATCTTAAAATTGAGAGTAAGGTCCAGGTGGATGATACAAAGCAACTAACAGAAGTGATTTTATTGCTCTGCAACTTGGATGAGGAAAACTAACGGTTAGATGATCAGAAGAACTGCAGCTATTAGTAGGTGCAGGGCTAATTAGTAAATCTGAATGAAAAATAGTTGCTACTCCCCCTCCTGATGTTGTACTTTGAGGAATATGAAAAGTTGAGCAATTAGAAGGGGTTGGCTCAGTCATACTAACATAACCTTTATGCTGCAGCCAGGTTTCTGTGAGAACAAAGCAATTCACAAGTCATAAATTAGAAAAGCCTTCGAAGAGAGAGATCTGATGCTCAATAAACCGCGTTTAACTTGTTTCCCTTTCGTTAGACGTGTTTATCTTTATCACAGTTTGATAACTTGCTCTTTTCAGGTTAATCTTTAACCCATTTGACTTTGGGACTGTCCTAATGGGCCGAGTAACAGTGCAGAAAGAGGTGCTAAACTGCAATTATGCTTCCTGGTCTGGGCCGTGTTGTCACTGTTTTTGGAGGAGTAATATTCACCAAGCGGTGCTCCAGAAACCACCAGAGGTCCAACTGCAACATCTCAGTTCAAAGTGGTCCAGAGAAATGACTGAGACAATGACAGAGATGATGCTATGGATGTTTTCCCATCCAGAGAACACACTACAGAGTTTACATCTTTAATCCAGATGGCTTCGACTTCTCCTGGACTAACTTTAACTAGACCATCACGGCAGAAGCCCAAAAATTGGATGAAACACGGACACCAGTCCCTAAGAAGCAGGAGAATCTCCCTGTGGACTTTGTTTTGACACATTATAAAGATAACATTTCTTAGAAGCATTAACTGGGATTATTCTGCCCTGCAACAGTCTCTCTGTGAACTTTAAACTGGGTGGAGAGTACTTGTTATTGACTGGAGTTCAATAAAACCGACTTTTGAACCCCACCTCATGTTCCATTTTTCTTAATGGAAGTAAACGAGAAAATACACTTTGTAACATTTTCATGTAGAAGCAACATACACAAGACAAATGGTTGCAGATGATTTGTGTTTCCGAAAGTAATGAAATGATTTCCCCCAGTTTGCTGCTTATTGCAATCTTTTAGTCTGATGCTGATGTTGATGTAAGGAGCACAATCAAAATCATCAGCTGTACTCACCGATGGTTGACTCAGGTGTTGAAGAAGAAAAAAACAAACTCAGACACAGAGAATTCAGACTCGACTGCAGCTCTGCTCTTCTTCATTAACTTTGACCTTCATTTGCAGAAGGAGATGTTTAAATGTTCAGTTGTTGCTCCGCCTCTGTCCAGAATCATCATGGGCATGGGCAAGAAGATCATTGGCACAGAGCAAAGGATGCTGGGAGATTTACACTAAAAGATAAGAAAAAACAAATGACCCATCAAATTGTGAGTGATTTATTCCACGGCCCATTTGGGAAATTTAAGCTTCCCTCTTGAAGGCGCTTTTAACAAGAAATCATCTGTCTCAGATGCAATAATGTTTCTAAACTGTTGTCAGCTTGTGAGTCTGTGACTTTAACTGAAACGCTTAACTGATACCAATGTCAGTTGGTATCAATAATTGTTGATTTCAATATTTACTGATTCATTTTTTGTTTTATCTGAAATGCTACGTAGGAACTGTCCACATTTAAAACTCTCTCCAATAATTGTTAAACCTTCATCTTTGTCTCCAGACTTTATCATGCATGTTGGTTTTTTTTTTCATGTTGAGCTTTCGTTTAATTAAAGATATGTGAAGATAGATGCTTCCTCCCCAAACTGTTATTTTGACAGGTGGTGCATGATGAAAAAAGCCAGACTTAACAGTCTGATTTTAATTTTATATTTTGTAATTATGTCAAACAAGATTTTAAAAAGCATTCCAATTAACAATGATCTTTTTTTTCAAATCAGCATTCATCCATGAAGCCCTGCACACCCGCAGTCCACATGTCAGACACTTTCTCCATGGTAACAAGAAACAGCCCTAATATTTGTTTTTTCTCATCTAAAAGTTAGAGGATTAGAAGACAGGTATGTTTATATACTAGCGTTTAAATCCCCTTATTTATTTATTTATTTATTTATTTATTTGCTTATGTATAATTATAAACATCTAAGTTCTTCTTTCTTTACTCTGTATTAATTCTACATCCCATGTGTCTGATGAAAGGATCGAAGTAACCAGATCTATAGGAATACTGGTTGTTTATCTCTGGACTTTCTTTGTGAATAATTATGACTTACATGTAGCAAAACGTACTTCTGACCACAGATTAACAGAAACCAATAGGAAAACTCCCACCTTGCTCACTTTGCCAAGCTGCCCCACCAGGTGTCAGGTTAGTCAGAAACACAGGAAAATGGTGCGTCCAGAGGACCTTCAAAATAAAAGCAGAAAAGCTATCCAATTCTTTATAACAAGGTATACTTTTAGACTTTATTTGTAATCTTTACTCAACCAGTCAGGCACGGATCTATAGGAGGGAGGGAGATGGGGGGGGGGGGGGGGGGGGATCAGGGGCGGCTGCAAAGGGTAGTTTGTCATGTTTCACCTATTGGTTATTTATTATAGTTTAATTGGTAGATCAAATCACTGCAGCCTGATATTTTATTGGGGAATCAAAGTAATCTTATCATTTTACTTATTTATTTTTTTTTTAAATAAAAATCGGGGGTGCATTTGAGCACAGCATTATTACTCAGATACCCAATGCAATGCATGTAAGGCACCTATTGTTCTACATCTATAATTAATTTGGTGTTAAGAGATGAGCGTTTTCTACTGATAACAAACTGCAACAAAGTATAAATCAGATTTTTACTTTTGTGTTGAATGTCTCTTACAATATACAGTATTTACCACAAAAATTAAAAAACAACACTTTTATGCAAAATTCACCAACTGCACAGTTCTTGTTAAATAGTGTAATAAAAGTAGTATTTCAAAAGAGTAGAAGAAATCTTATGTTTTTTGAACAATAACATTATTTGTTGCTAACCTGTTGCTAAGAGATGGTTGTGTTTACTGGTAACCAAGTGCCACAAAGTGAACATCAGATTTTTACTTTTGCAAAATTTGGCAATGGTAAATGTCTTGTAATAAGCATTATTTCAAAAGAGCTTATGTTTTATAAACTATATAACTTGTTATTAATTTGGTTTTAAGAGATAAGCGTTTTCTACTGCTAACGAACTAGAACGAAGTATTGACATTTCAACTTTTATGTTGAATGTGTGTTTTGTAATATATTTACCACTAATGACAAAAAGAATTAACTTTTCTGCAAAATTCACCAACTGCACAATTCTTTTTAAGGTAAAATAAGTAGCATTTCAAAATAGCAGAAGAAATCTTATGTTTTTTGAACAATAGCACTTTTTGTTGCTAATCTGTTGCTAAGAGATGAGTGTGTTACTGGTAACCAAGTGCCACAAAGTAAACAATTAATTTTTATTTTTGCAAAAGTAAAAATCAGAAATCAGTGGACAAACATGATCACAAACATTGCTAATGTAACTACTGCTCACATTAACCTTTTTCCTAAAATTATTTTGTTTATTTATTAACCATGTTTAGCTCCATACACTGTGTGGAGGAAGTCAACATGCTAGTTAAGGCCCACATGGCACTGCCTGAATTTAGGCTAACATTACCATTTTGGCTAATTTCAGCTTGTACACTAATTTTAACATACTTAATGGAGTAAATCCATGTTACTCTACATACTTGTGACTCTCCACATGCTATTGAGTACATTGTAGCTTACGTTAGCATTGAGGCTAATTTTTAGCATCACAGTGCTGGTTTCGAACCGACGGGCAGACTTTGGCAGGCCCCGTCTAAATTTCTTCAGAAATGTTGTAGATATGACAAACTGTTCTTGATATTGTCTAATTTTTGTGGTAACAAGTATAGGCTACAGAACAAAGAGAGAAATATTTACAGAAAGAGATGGTTAAGCAGAATTATTGCAAAGGCAGAAATGAGGGAAAAAAACACTATTTATCTTAAACTCCTAAGAACTGGCTTTAACTCTTTTGAGTTAAAGGAATTCTGTTAAAAAGCAGAAACACCCACTTTAAAAGCAGCCTTAAATTGTTCTTTCTGTGAACACCCTATGTATCATCTGATATTGTTCGGACAGGTTCAGATCTGATATCACTTGCCTTGTTAAATTTCCTGTTCCCAGGCTCTCTGACGGGGCCCAGATAATGAGTCAGATTTCTACGTTTTAAAATGTTATCAGAAATGTAGAAAGCTTGCAAATTATTTTCCTTACACATTACAGTTATGCAGCAGTTTTTTTTTTGTTGAACTGTAGTAATCATCTTTGTTGTAAAATATCTTGGAATTTGTGGCTGCAGCATTGCAAATGCTAGAAATAGTTATGAGATGTGAGCACTTCTGCACATCATGGTGCTTGTTAGAGAGCCCCAATATGTTCATGTTATTTCCCTGAGTTACTCAACATACTGTTACAGAAACTCACAGTTTCAGTGTTGGGGTCACATTGTATTTGGGAAACATTTGATAGTTGTGCACATCAGAAAAAAATAATGTAGTTTACTGCAAGGTGAAACACTAGTTAAAATCAAACCTACTTGAAGATATTCAGATAAAGTGTATTTACGTATATATTTATAAAAAATCCCTTTTCACCCTCCGCAGGTGGTCTCTTTCATCCTCTGAGCTCGGGTCCTCTACCAGAAGCCTGGAAGTCGCAGTATCTTGGCTGTGCCTAGAACTACACATTTCTGGACTGAGATGTCTGATGCTGTTCCTGGGATCCTGTATTACCCACTGCTCCAGTTTGGGCGTGACTGTCCCTAGGGCCCCTTTGCTCCTCGGCCCTGTAGACACAGGGTGAATTCTAACAACCTGCGGCCTCTTTGCCGGAAGTACCAGATGGCAGCTGATGGTGTAGACCCACACCATCAGCTGTTCTGCCAGGATCGGTTTGGTAAATGCCAGGTCGCTGACAAATAAAACTTTGGTCATTAGAGATTTCATTTCGTCTCATTTCGTCTGATTGTATGTTTTATTTATAACAAAATCAAGGACAAGTTCTTGCCAGCATGCCTAGGTGGGGGAAAGGAGGGCTGATATATGGGTCCCATATGGGTTTGTCCGCCGGTTCCACAATGGTCCCACATGGGTTTGCCCATGTAGGGCCACAGCCTACATGGACCCTAAATGGACAAACCCATGTGGGTTTGTCCATTTAGGACAAACCATATAGGGCCCATATGGGCTGTGGCAGAACAATTCTGTTTACATACAAAATGTATTAAATTTCTTCTTAGAGATCACATCATTATTTTTATATATTTTTATTAACGTGTTCTGTCTGGTGGTGAGCCACAGAATTGTTGTCTGAGTGCCAAGGGGAAGTCCATCAGATTCACTTTCACATGTGGAGCTTTACAGATTTCACACTGTAATGCTCCATGTGACATTTAAAAATCTTTATTAGAAGTTGCTTTGGGTCTATTTAATATGTTAAGCACATGAAAATGGAAAAGAAAGGGAGAGAGGTGGGACAAGAACTTTAAGGAAAGAAGGAAATGAGAGCAGAGGAGACAAAGAAGGATTAAAAGGATACCAGAAAAGTCGTACACATGCAGAAAGAGAATATATATATATATATATAATATTATATATATATATTATATATATATATATATATATATATATATATATATATATATATATATATATATATATATATATATATATATATATATATATATATATATATATATATATATATATGCAATTTTGATTAAAGAAGATGACTGTGTGAACTCAACATGATTCTTTTTAGTTGCCATTGGCACTGTTGCCTTTGGGGGGCGCCTTTGAAATGAGGAAGGAAAAGGATGAAAGCTAGGTTATAAAGGAATGACACAATAGTGGAAGAATGTTTCCTCCATATTCTTTTATTTTTGTGTGTTTTTCATTAAAATTGTGAAATTAAGTGCCAACCTTCTCCAGACTTCAACTATTTTGAAGTCCGAAGCGGAAGCGAATCATTATAGCTCTGTTTACGTTGATTGCAGAGAGAGAGAGAGAGAGAGAGAGAGAGAGAGAGAGAGAGAGAGAGAGAGAGAGAGAGAGAGAGAGAGAGAGAGAGGAAAGCAGTGACCAAACAGACTGAAGAACTGCACTAAGAGCGCACCGGGTCCTTTGGGCAGCAGGAAGACGCTCACCGCTGACATGGGAGTCGAGATCGAGACCCTCACGCCGGGAGACGGTAAGAGCCGCACCGGAGGGGTGGAGAGGGAATGCAGAGCCCGCCTGTCCGATCTCCTCCTGTCTAATTCCGCTGCAGGACGCAGAAATCACCGCCTGTTCTGCGCCGCTCCAGCTGAGCTCCTCTCTGCTTCCTCCACAGGAAGGACCTTCCCCAAAAAAGGCCAGACGTGTGTGGTGCATTATGTGGGTGAGTTGGGGAAGGAGATGAAACTTGTTCCTTTTCTGCTCCCTTCTCTGGGGATCGCTCTGAGACGGGCTGGGTGACTGACCGCTGCGGGCAACTGTCTCATGCACCCCAAATAAAACCCTGGCTCAGAATAGTTCTACCCTGGAAACACCGCGGCAGAAATGATCGGGACCCGCAGACACGCTGCGAGGCACAACTGACATGTTCCTGCCTCACACCTGCAGCAGCTGAGGGCTTCACTTCCAGCCACACACGTCCCTGGGACTGTTTTCCTACGAGATGTTGGCAGGAAAGGTCCCCCATAGCGCGTCATGATCGGCGCTCTGGATTCCACATTGCGCTTCAGTTAAAAAAAAAAAAAAAAAAAAAAAAAAAAAAACATGGCTAGAGATCATCATCTGTCTGCTCTGGATACAATAATATTCATAAACATCCCGCCTCAGGGTTTCCCCAGACAGACAGACAGACAGACAGACAGACAGACAGACAGAAGACAGCAGGGGGCAGACAGCAGGGCTTTAAATCCTGTCTGATTTCAGCCTGGTTCTGTCTTTTGTTGGAGTTTCTTCGGGGTCGAGGGGGGGGAGGGGGGGGGGGGGGGGGGGTGAGTGATTGTTGAGCTGAGCGGATTAGAATCGTCTGAGGCTGGAATAATGGCAGCTTCGCTTGTATTGTTGTTCATTTAATATTTTTCAGCAGACACGCACATGACCGCATGTTCCCTCCGCACCTCATCAGATTCGCCTCAGCCAATCCGTCCCTCTGGAGCAGAACATCCTCATGGAGATGAAGCTCCTCACACGTCATTTGTAGTATAAAAGGGATTGTTTTTACGGTTTACAAAAAGGAAATACATACATTTCAAAATGTATCGACTAGTGTGAAAATAATAATAATAATATTATTGTTATTATATATTATTATATTATTATTATTATATTATTATTATTATTATTATTAGTATTAGTATTAGTATTATTATTAGCCTACTATTTAAAATGTAAATAGTTTCGTGCTTCCTGTATTTTGCTTGAGTTAGGCCAGTGGCGTAACTACACATTATTTAGGTAGATGCAAAAACATAAATACCTCTTTATGTGTGCGCGAGGTGAAGGAGCGTAAGACGCGCTGAAGTGTTTGGTAAAACATCATGGCACGCCCCCCCCCTCCATACGGGGTTTTGGCGCCCCCTCTGGTGCTGCGCCCCTCGTGACTAGATTGTTTCTACACTGGGACACTTTGATTTGTTACGGCTGTCACACTGCACTATTTCAAAGATCATTTCTTCCCCTCGCCTGTGGTGGCGCTGCACAAAGATCTATTAAAGAAAACGACAAGAAAACATTGAAAGAAGAAACTGAGCGCAACTTCCTTCTCTTTGAACTTCAAACAAAAACGGAGTGATGTCTGATTTTAGCGGTTGTAGGATTTCCTGTTTCGTCTTTGATAAAAGACCACAAGCCATTTCTCCAACAGTCGCAAAACATGCACATTTGTTTTGGTTGTATTTACCCAGGATGCCTCACGCTAAAGGCTGCTCCCTATGGTCTCCGGCCGTTTGCATTCACATATGCATTCCAACAGTACCAGAGTTCACTTCAACAGAGGACAGTGAAGGGTGGGGACACATAGAGTTGGACCTCTGTTGGGGCTGGTCTGGTTCATTTGTGAACGTTTTTTTTTGCCACAGTCTCTGGATGGGGTCGGTGTCTGAACCCGGGTCGTTTGGATGGTACCTAGCTCTAGTCTGGACTGATGGACCACTGCACTACTGCAGGAGCTCAGGCAGTCTGCTTGTCTCCACCCCAGACTGAAGCATAGCACCTCCTGAGTTTGGCGCTAGTTGCTCCTCAGTGGTATTGTTACCTGGAACTGGGAGCATAGAGTGTGTATAGGGAGTGTGAGTGGGTGTATGGCGTCCATTTCTGTGTGTTTTTACATTGGATGAATGGGTGTGAATGTCTGTGCGAGGATGGGAATGTGTGATTGTGTCTGTGTCTGCCTGTTTATCTGCCAGGTTTGGTCTTGGGACCAAACCTGGTCTTCCCTCTCCTGAATCGTCTTTGTGCCTTCTTCCCCATCACACTTCCTTCTGGTGTCTGGTGCCTCTGCCTGCCAGTACATTGGTGGTTTTCGCTGTCTGGGGTTGGGTGTTTGGATAGATTCCACTTCTAGTGACTGCTTGGCGCAACCTGGGCGCCTTAGCTCTTGGGAGCTTGTGTCTTGGTGCACAGTGATGGATATGCTGTTGGTTTGTACCAACAGCATATCCAGTTGTTGGTGGAAACTGTGAGCAGGCCACTTGGGCCTCTGCATTGTGGCTGCCGGGGTTCCTCTGGGACTCAGTGCTCATTTCTGGAAGCGAGGTGCAGTCGTCCCTGTGGTGGGACTCCCAGGTCTCTGTGCTTTGGATGTCTGGGCTCCAATTTCCCTCATGTCTGCCTCGGGTGGGTCTGTTGTTCCGCACACAAGCTATTGAGCATTCTTATGGAGAAACCACACAAACTTGCTCACACACAGATGTTTTCATCCAGGTGTTTTCAGATGCATTTATTTTTGGGCTTCGGTTGCCACTAAATACATTTTGTATTAACTAGAACTGTGTGCTTTTCAGTGATGTTGTAGTTTTTTTTTTATATAAGCATATATCATTGGTTGCTATGGTTTTTTGGTTTTCTGATGTTTTATTGTCCTCTCCTACTGCAGGTGTAGAGGCAGACCTCTGGGGTGTTGTCTTGCGTTCTCTCTAGCCTTCTTTCTTTCTCCAAGCAGTTATTGCAGAAGAAGCTGCCGTGAACAGGCGTGGCTTCAGACTGCAAGTCAGACAAGACTGTCTACAATTTCTCTGATGGATTGATGTCTGGACAAGACTGTCCGACTTGTAGGGTGTGGCACACGGAAGAATGCAATTGTCCTGTTTGGCAATAACTCAACAGGGTCAAGAAGAGGCTCAAGTGAGGCTCAATTACTTCTTCATAGTTGAAGACGTAATTCTCTACTTCTGAAAGTAAATCTGTTGGGAATTGCTGTCTGAGTGCCACACTTTGGAACAGGATGCATTGGGGAAGAGAGAGAGGAGAGAGAGAGAGAGAGAGAGAGAGAGAGAGAGAGAGAGAGAGAGAGAGAGAGAGAGAGAGAGAGACTGCAAATTCTACTCCACGGTTCCTTGCAAAACTCTTCAAGCTCTGTGAACATCCCTTTCCAGATCCAGCTACAATTTCTCTGATGGATTGATGTCTGGTCTTTGACTGGGCCACTCTAGAACATCCACCTTGTTTTCAAACCATTTCTATGTAGCTTTAGCACATGGACTGTCAACAGATCTCATTTGGAAAGATGTTCCAGCTATTAGCCTGAAACTCAGACATCATTTTTAAATACTTAATCCGATGTTCTAATTAAATATTAATCAGTTACTCTGTACTTCAGTACCTTTTTAAGGAATACATTTACTCTCTTATTTGAGCAATTATTAGGACAGTTACTTTTTACTTGAGTAAAAATACACTGAAGTAGTCCCTCTCTTCCCTGAGTACAATTTCTAGATGCTCTCCCCACCTCTGCAGTTATCGAGCATTAACTTTTAGTAGCAGGCTGAGGCAATAAATACCTGGTTAATGAGGAATTATTAAATAGAGCCGTATCTGATTCCCTGCACTACTTTAAATAGTTCTAAACAGTAATAAGTGGGAATACAGATGCATGTTTATTTTTTTCTGCGCTTAAATTTTGTTGAAAAAAAAAAAACAGACCAGATGTTCAGCATCCAACAATGTAATAATAATTACAAAGCATATTTACGTTTTCGGTAGCTTCAAATAAAGTCCCATCCGTGTCTACTTGTTGTTGGTTCTTATTTTTTATCCTTGATTTGAATTTGAGGTGTTTAAACAAGTTAATTCTGATTTATCAAGTGCCACCCTTCGGTGTGTAACTGAACAACACCCCCTGCTGGTGCCTTTTTTTTCTTATTTCTGATTTTAAGGGAGATTTTAATCAAAACCAAACAAAAATACTAATATGAACATCTTGATTTTGCAGGACATGCCAAAAGTTAAAGGTAAATGTCTTTGTTGTAAACATAGTCAGATCTTTTCTTTCTGTAAAACATGGGATTTTCTTTCTCTTAAATTCCCAGGTTGTTTTTTTTTTACCTTGCTTCTGTTTATTGTGGCAGCTTGTATTCTTTGAGACATGGACTTCACTGATGGGAAAACAATATTCTCTATCAGTCAAGTTACAGCATTCTCTACCACAGCTGAGGGATCAACTCTGTAAGATAGAGCTAGCCTTTTTTATTGTTTCAACACAGATTTTTGCTACAGTAGCCTGGCCATTGCCTTACTACACAGTCCTCCACGATTCTCATTTCCCTCCAGTGTTCTGTCTTTGATTTCTCATATTGAGTTTGATTTCTCAGAATGAACTGAGCAACTAAAGTTGGAGTATAATGAATACGTAAGACATTGTATTGCTAGCAAAAATGTTGCGGGCTATCTTATTGATAGATACCTCTTGAGAGATGAGAGATACTTCTCTCATCGCGATTTCTGGTAAGCTTTATAATGTAGCTTCTTCACGATCACATCGACACATTTCATACACCACTGCCAAACATTAGCGGTTGGCTACAATTGGATCCAGTTGTTAGAAGAGTCAATAGAGTCCATGCCTCAAGAAAGCAGTCATTCTCTATAATCGAGAGTCCAAACTCTCTGTATGAAGTAAACAGTAGAATAAGGATGCTTTTTCCAGACAGGTGCTCCAGAGCTCCACTTGCAAAAACAACAGTCTGACAGCATAGTGCCCAGATCAGAACTAGGCATATTTACAGTAATTCAACCTGGTCTGAGCTGAATTCAGGTTCCTTGTTTGTGGGCACAATCTTGGCCAAATAAAGCTGATTATGATCTACTTATCTTAGATTAGGTCCAGTGGGGGAACCCAGACACTTCTTTACCCAGAAACAGTCTGCAGCTAGTTCTGGGAGCTTCTTGGTGCAGTGCCACCACAAGCGAGAAGGGAAAAAGGAATTTCAAGGGGTTTAGGTAATTTGACTTAGTGCAGAGTGTGAAAGAAAACAGCAGCAACTGAAAATATAACAAATGTTAAAATTTTGGTTCTCAATTTAACCGAATCAACTGGACCATTAGGCCAAACACCTCTTCAGAGTGTTTGGCCTAGTGTTAGGGTCACTTGGTCAGAGACCCTAAAAGTCTCTGACCAAGTGCCCAAACTGGTTGTTAGAATGTTTTTTATTTTCCAGTATGACTGTACATATATTAGGACGTTTACTAGCAGATTGGAGGGGAATCACATACGGTAACATTAGCCTGCTTGCTTCAACATTATGTAACTTGCAGTAAGGCCTAATTTTAGTCTTTCACCACAAGGCATGTCTGTTTAGAAGATAGCTTATGTTCTCCTTATTTCTTTTTTTTCCCAAGGAGTATCACCCAGTCTGCAGGATTTCCTTTTTTTTCCATTTTCCTGACAGAATACAAAGCAGCCCTGACATTAGACATGAAACAGGATATTCTATTAAAAAGCCAGCCTTTTTGTCCCCGCAGTGTGAGGATCTCTTTGAAGGGATGCTTCTGCAGGAAAACGGTCAATGTGATGCTATGGGTATCAGTGTGTTGTGCTGTTGGCTGATGAAATGGGGGAAAAAGAGCCTCATGATGCTTGGATCAAACCTTTTGGCTCTTCTGGATAATTCCATTAGGCTGCTATCAGGCTGTCCGGCAGCGGAGAGGAGTCCCACTCAGCTGGCTGGATTAAAGGTTGCATCCCTCCCAATAAGATGAGCAAAGCTGCACCCACACAGACACATCACGCCTTGCACACCCACATCTTGTTGGTGCTAATAGCTCTAAAAGCCTTGCTGTGAATTATTTTTGGAAGGCAGCTGCCTTGGAGGTTGATGCATGGGTTTTCTTGACTCTGCCCACAGACGGCTGTGGTTGCTGCACAAAAGGCACTAAGTTAATCTATTTTCCTGCCAAAAAGCAAAGATAACGGCATCAACCCATCAAGGAAAATGTTTTATCTTTAATAGTAGTTTTGATATCCACAGTGTGGTCACAAAGCAGAATTAGTGCAAAGATTGAGGCAATGGGATGCACCGATAAATCTGCCACAGTTTCCTTCATTTTGGGTGACATGAGATCTGCCGTAGCTTAAATGTGAAGCAAATCTTCTGCGCCGATCTCATCTACAGCTTCACCGCAATGTGGTTTTTACAGTTAAACGTATTGAAAGGAGTACAATATTTTAAATTTATATAACAAAGCGCATACAATTTTTTTTACCAGACATAGAATTGTAATTGTAAATAGATTTGTAAAAAGTGAAAACAGCTACAACTTAAAGGGAACTGAGATTTTCAAAAAAACTTTGAGTCAAAACGGCGACAATGCAAAGATATACTTCAATTAAAGGGGTCAGTTTATGAATCAGTGCGGACAGTGAGATAAAACAATATAAATATCTTTCTCTTCTAAAAGAAATTTGAAAATTATTTTGATGCAGCAATATGGTAATGAATCCGCTGATGTGTTGCTGTGCAATTTTTGAAATATGTTTGTTATAGCTTTCTGAGCTGAATAGCACATTTTCTTACTTGAGTAGGGGCCAGATATAAGTTTATGCTTCTTTCTGCTTCTTTTCATACATGATTTCTTTTAGTTGTTACGTGAACTGTTCATATTTATTATTGAATGAATGAAATTAAGAATGAAATGAAATGAAGTAAAGTGACCTTTTGCTTCAGAAAACTGGAATCTACAGGTCAGGTGTTTATAATATTTGTTATTGGCCAGAAAACTGCAATAAAAGTGGTGTACTGTTAACACTTAATATGTAATATGCTATAAAAACTCTACAAACTAGCTGCCTGTCTAACAGCTCTGTTCCTCTCTGCTCTTC
The DNA here is from genome assembly GCA_033032245.1 of Poecilia picta. Lineage (NCBI taxonomy): Eukaryota > Metazoa > Chordata > Actinopteri > Cyprinodontiformes > Poeciliidae > Poecilia > Poecilia picta. Next base: position 29,682,252 of record CM065359.1, on the reverse strand, counting down.
TCGAAGGCTCCCTGACGGATGGACGGAAGTTCGACTCATCCCGTGACAGGGACAAGCCTTTCCGGTTTAAGCTCGGCAAACAGGAAGTGATCCGAGGGTGGGAGGAAGGAGTGGGACAGGTAGGCTGAAGGGTTTTAATAACTGTGTTATTAGACAGCATGTGACAAGAACAAAACTTTTTTGGGAGTCGTTAGAAAAACAACTACTTGGACTGGAACAGGAAACCTTTGGAAAAGCCCAATCTTTAAAGCTGCAGTACGTATTTTTTTCTTTTTCAAAATCAAAACAACAGAATCTTTCTAAAGATGAATTTTCTAAAACATATCTCCAAGGAATTTCAGCTTAGTCTGTAGACAAACTAACAAAAGAAAACACAACCAGACCTTATTTTGTCTGTTTAGCAAATCATTTTTATATTAAAAAAATATTGACAGAGTGAAAACAATTCTGCATGTCTAACTAAAGCACATTTGTTCTTAATATTTACTCCAACATTTTTGTTTTTTAATGAAATCCTTCTCACTTATTCATCATTTTTCTTTCATTTCAAATGACTTCTAGGAGTTGATTACAGGCTTTGTACAGAGTGAGTGCTGTTGTGAACTCTACTAAATCATAAAATTTTAAAGCAATGTAAGAAATATTTAATTAGTTAGATGAGAATAGGCAGACACAGCTACAGTTCAAATAGTTTTCTTCTGGGGAATGTAGAATTACCTATTCAACACTAAATATTTATATCTATTTCTCATTGTCTTTGAAGAAATCAGTTTTCTTTTTGACATTAAAGGGATTTTCTTCTCAAAAATGCCAAATTTAGTTGATTGCTGTTTATTTGGAAAAGCAATAAACTGAAAAAAGGATAAGATCCAAGTGTGTGAATGTTTTTTTTACATGTACTGTATTAGGAATCAGATGAAAAGCTGTGCTTTTTTCCTGTTGATAACATTTATCTCTTGAAATACTTGAAGTTATTAGTGAGTGGTCGGAAACATTATGAAATGTCGCCACGCTCATCTTTGACGTGGAGCTGCTCAGTTTGGAGTGAAGGCAACTGCCGTCTGTTTGTTGCGTAAGTTGTTTAACTGAAAAAGGCTTGATTTTTTTTTCGTTTGGTTTTTTTCCCTCTCGGATGTTAATGACTGCTGCGTGAGTTGCTGAGAGTAATAACAGTGAAACTGATGTAGTAAAAGTGAAACATCATTAACAAATCAAGATGCTCCCCCCTGTCCCCCACACATCCAATGTCTCCTGTGAGATATTATCTCCCTTCAGCTGCATTATGAGCAGCTCTGTAAACCCATTATCTCTCCTCTCTGTTTGCCCTCTCTGCTCTCTCCAGATGAGTGTGGGTCAGAGGGCCAAGCTGATCTGCTCGCCGGACTACGCTTACGGAAACAAGGGCCACCCGGGCATCATCCCCCCCAACGCCACTCTCATCTTTGACGTGGAGCTGCTCAGTTTGGAGTGAAGGCGAGCTGCCGCCTGTTTGTTGCGTAAGTTGTTTACTGATCTCGGCGCAATCAGCCAAAGCATTTTAACATTTTTGTTAAACAGAACAAATACAAATGGAATTAATGGGGAAAAACTGTGTACCGTGCATTCATTAAATTAAAACATACTGAAATTAAGCATATTGCATCCTACGTTTTTGTATTTATGAATGTATTTACTAGCGTTTTGATCTGATGTGAAACTGGTGTTTTTCCCATCCCCTCACACAAACAGTTTATGTCTGCTGTCGGCAAATTATGGCACTCCATGCTCCTCCTGGTGGCAGCTATGCTGGTCTGCAAAATGTCAAGAACAAACATTATGAGGAAACACCAGTCAGTTTGTTGTTCCATAATAACTGAACACATCGAGAAATCAAAGTCGATCTATGGTCATGAGCTTTGGGTCATGACCGAAAGAACGAGATCACGGATACAAGCGGCCAAAATGGGTTTCCTCCGCAGGGTGGCTGGGCTCTCCCTTAGAGATAGGGTGAGAAGCTCGGTCATCCAGGGAGGGACTCAAGTAGAGCTCGCTGCTCCTCCACGTGAGAGGAGCCAGTTGAGTGGCTCGGGCATCTGGTCAGGATGCCTCCTGGACGCCTCCCTGGTGAGGTGTTCTGGGCACGTCCCACCGGGAGGAGGAGGAGACCCAGGACACGCTGGAGGGACTATGTCTCTCGGCTGGCCTGGGAACGCCTTGGGGTTCCCGGAGGAGCTGGAAGAAGTGGCTGGGGAGAGGGAAGTCTGGGCCTCCTTCTAGCTGCTGCCCCCACAACCCGACCCCGGATAAGCGGAAGAAAATGGATAGATGGATGATGGATGGATGGATGGATGTGGATTTTTTGAAAATGATATCTTCTGTTGCATATTCGTTACTCAATCGACGTATAAACAATCACAATAAAATACTTTTTGGATCCTCCACCTAAAACTTAACCAAAGCGCGAAAAAACTAGTAAAAACTAAACAATATTTAACTAATGATAACTAATGAAACCTAGCAAACACACTCTAAAAACTAATTAAAACTAACCGACTTAGACAAGCAAAAATTCACAACAAAATAAAACTTAAGTATCATGAAAAACCCAAAACTGTTGTAACCCTTGTTCCAACTCTGATCCTGTTGGCGGCCAAAACTCTACGGATCGGAACTAGAAGTATTGGGAGAATGGATGTTGACTCTACAGAGGCTGTGTGTGTACGCTCTTGGATTGTATATTTGATGGTGTTTTAATTATGTTTTTTATGTGTTTTTTTTTCTCTTTTAAAATTTTTTACCTGCTGGGTCAGGGACCATAGATGATTAAATGAAATTAGCACCTATGTTATACCCTGGACCAGTACGTCTATCCAGCTACAATAAATTGTAAGACTGCAAAAGTGCAACATTGTCACCGAGGCTGATGATCCTGTTCTATTTTATGGTATGATTAGGTTCAGGACTTTGACACGTAAATTTCTATTATTTAGTTACATACATAGATTTAAAAAAATATAAATTCAGTTAATTGCTTTTTTTTAAAAAAAATTTTATACATACAAAAGTTCCACCCAGAATGTTTATATTCACTGTTTCTGGTACATCAATAAATCTGATGCACAAGCAACATCCGCTAACGATTGATGACGAAGCCGCTTCTCTTGGCCCACTGCTGGTTAAGTTTTGCTCAATAATGATCTGATGGGATGATGCAAAAAATATGGCCGTGTTCAAGTAGTGCTAAAAGGAGTTAGCCTATCAGTAAAGCCATTCAAATAACACCTCAATGCTAAACATGCTGCAATAGCACAGACCCAAACGCCCTCTGACCTCTGTTGAATTAGCTCAGCCACTCGAAATGTGGTGAATATTTATGCAATCACTTATTTTGTTACATATTTTTATTTAATTCTCTTTGTTTCGTATGAATCGATTTTCAAGTTTTTATTTTTTTGTAAAAATAATTCTCCTTTTTGTCATCCTCACAGTTAACTTCGTATCTGGGTGACCCGAAGAGAAGCTTGGAAAGTCTGCGCATGATTCTTTCAATTCAACGTTTTCATCAAAGCGTCTAACCGTCTGTTTTGTGTTATTTTTTGTTTTTTACTCGTCCTCAGTTTTGAAACATCTTTTTTCGGGCATCATCCCCCATCCCCTATTGAATTGTTACAATTTTCTTTTCTTTTTTAGAGCAAGGATGCTTTTGCCAGAGCATTTCTTAGCATTCTGTTTGTGTGCAAACACAATGAATTGGGTGTGTGAAATTCCATTGAATCACTAAGCAGCAAGCCTCAGCTTTTATGAGTCAGTTTGTTCTGGTATTATAAAATTCTGAAGCTTATTCTATTGTATTAGACAGAAAAGTGAGCACACGGTTAGGATTTTAAAGGGTGGAATCGTATTAGCCTTAATATGATTCAAACTTTAAACTGAGATTTCTGCAGAAATAAAACCCCTATGCTATTATTTCTGTTAAAGAAGAGTGAGGAGAGTAATTGGTGGGAAGGATAAACCAAGCTTAGTTCCAGATACTTCTTGTGTGCCTAAATATGGTTACTACCTTGCCCCGTGTGCATGCTAAAAATCTGATGGCATTCACTTTGCATCCTTTCTATCTCTTTAAGACCCATTTAAAGCCATACCTAAACAGTGCACAAGGAGGACTGTGTCGACGCACAGGAATAATTGTAGCTGAAATTAGTCTGAGATGCTTGAAACTTCTAAAAGGGTGGCAGGGATTTGAACTCTTGACACTTTCTGTAATAACTTGAATTATGCATTTTCTTTGATGCCAAGAGTCTCTCTGAGAAAATATCAAAGCTTAAAGCAGAAACTGTCCTTTTTAGAATTACTGTTAGTAGTGCGCCACGCCGTCCCGGTGGATGTTGGAGTGGAGGTGTACCGTGAAGAAGAAAAAAAGGCCAACGGCATCCGAGTGTTTTTTCTACATGCACTAGTTTTAAATGGAGTCTAAATGAATGACTTGTGCTGGCCTGGCTCTCTGACACTGACCATGTGCTTGCCGTGCTGCAAGCGGCAGACCGTCTGTACTGTGTAGTTTTACGTGCTGAGATGTTACTTTGTGCAGGCTAAACCAATGATGTATTTCAAATAAAATAAAATACCCTCAAATTGCCTACAGTTTTCTTTTTGCTGTTCCTTGATTTCAAATTTTTTCACAAAGAAAAAGAAAATGGCTGATGATTAAACATAAACCAGCGTAACAGAAGTGTTCACGCTTGTTTTATACTTGCTATCCAATTATACATGACACTTTAAAATATGCCCATTTTGAATGAAATCAGACGGACCGAATAATAAAATAAGCAAGTAAACTTTTTATTGGATTGTGAATTGAAGACAAAGTGTAAATTTGTCCCCATGCACTATAAAATTGTATAGTCGTAGAAAACTTGTTGCACAATTTTGTTTGGACAACTATCATTGTTTGTGTTTTACCTTTTTTTTATACATAGCTATGTCTGGAAGCATCTGATTATAATCTCAAAAATTCAAATAATACCTGATCTATGATGCCAAATCCCAATGAGAAGAGAGAGGAGGAAGTTTAAACTATTTCTTCACTCAATCATAATGAGCAACACCAGCGTCTCTCAGCCCTCGTTCATACAGGCAGAGATTTAAAGAGGAGCAGCAAAAGCAAATGAGGTGGATTGGCAGCACCTACTAACTGAAGGTGTCAAACAGGAAGTGTGGTCTCTGCTGGCCGGATGCTGAGCTGTTGGCATGTCATAACAGTCACCAGACTATTACACAGCAGCAGTCTTCATTCAGACACTAAACTAAAGTGACTGCTACCAGAAATGCTTCCTGTCTACATCTTCACCATCCGCAGTTACCCTTTTGACAATTATGGGGATTATTTGAGTTATGACAACATTTAAAATGCTTTTGGGACAAATAAAGTGTTATTGAGCTGAATTAGAAAAAAAATTTGATTTTTTGTTAGCTCTTAAATGAATGTAATGTAGAACTGAAAACAAGTTGTCATTGTAAGCAAGGAAGAAACCTGGATAATTTAATGAGTAACTTTTCAATTGTATGCCATCCAGATTAAAAATATGTTGATTTGATTTGCATGTTATTTACGTTTTCATCTTTATTTATGCAGAACATGTACAATAAATTACTGTAACAGCAAGGCAGGCATAATAATACAAAAATACAAGTAGTATATATTAAAAATTATAAAATATCTTTGAGGTTATAGTTGAAATTCATTACAAATTGTTTTGGTCTCCAGCATAAAGGACCTCCAAAGATTTTACTTATTTTAATAATTGCATGTTTTTGAAAATATTGTATTTACATAAAAACTCATAGGCCTTGTAGTGACCATTTGTCCCAAACTTAAATTCAAAAAAATTCAAAAGTGATCGAAACAAAAAGTGAATCAAACTCAAATAGTCACTTGATGCACTGTGGATTCTGGTTTACGCAGCAAAAGGAGTCAAAATCAAAATATAATTATGTGGTTTTATTTTTAGTTCAGGCAATAAAAGGCTACAGGCTTGTGGTCCCATTCCTGTACCTGTTTGCTGACTAACAAAAAACCGATGTGACTATCAGGCTGTTAAAAAACCTTGTGACCACCCACGTGCATAATAAGCTACCCAAGACCCACCTATTTATACCGTGAAATACCCACATCCCAACCTGAAATCAATTAACTTAAGTGAATTACTAACCAAAAAACTTATTCTAAATAATAAAAATTCTAATGATCAACTAAGAAAAACAAATGCTAAAAATAAACTAAAATTTAAATTCTAAGTTTTAACCAAACAATGGGAAAATAGCTCCTACACTCCAGCCCCTAATTGTGCATTAAAATCACAATTACACTTATCATTAAAGGAGCTATTCTAACAACCTCAATAATAATTTATGTTAATTCAAAGACATTAAATAATTCTTCATTTTCATTTTCCAATGATGAACCTGCAAGAGAAGCAAGAAAGAAGAGGAGGGAATAGAAATGTCTTTAGTCTGCAGATGCCTCCAGAAGCAGACAGAGTTTTGTCACTGGCCTCTCCAACACACTGGTTTTGGTCTGAAGTTGGACTGAACGAACCAGGCCTTGTGCATCGGCTTTGACTGCCATGACTCCCCCCCATCTGCCAACATCCTCTGGGTGCTGTAGCATCTGCAATCAAAACAATGTCTCCAAGAGAGTTGTTTCCTCTGTCTCATCCATTTTTGTCTTTCTTGCATTAAAGGCAGATACTCGGAGATCCACCTTTTCCAAAAGAGTTCAGCCATATACTGTGCTTGCTTCCATCTGCGTCTGAGGTACAGATCTTGTTTTTGAAACAGTCCAGGTGGCATAACAGGTTTGCTCTTTAACATCAGGATGTGATTTGGTGTGAGAGCTTCCAAATCATTTGGATCATCAGAAACCAAAGTGATGGACCTGTCATTCAAAATGGCCTCAGCCTCACAAAAAACAGTTTGCAGTGTTTCATCATCCACAACCTGCTGCTTTAAAACTGAGGTGAGCACATTTCTGACTGAACGAATCAAACGCTCCCAGATGCCACCTTGATGTGAAGCTGCAGGGGTATTAAAATGCCAATTTATGCCATCCTGAACCAGAGCCTTTTGAATTTCACTCTGGTTCTTCTGATTACACAAGTGGTATTCAGAACATGAACCACTTTCAAATGACTACCGTCATCAACTCCAACATCTGTGAATGGAGGTTTGTCTGGTGGTAGCTTTTCCTCACTCATTTGTTCCAGAAGTTTTCCTCCATTTTTTCTCCAGGTCACACAGTCAGACAGGATCTTTTTGGCAGCAGAGTTTGCACTGATTATCCAGCATCTCTGACACAGTCTGGACAACATGAGGTTTCTTCCTGTTGGACAAAGCAGGTGGTAAATGCAACACAGGATAAATATTACTAGATGCATGGCTTTATACAGGACAACTGGACATCCAGCCCCAGGCGACACAGCAACTCCTTCAAGATGTCCACCCACTCTGAGGGCTCCATTATCAACCACTGGACCAAGTTCATGCAGCTGGTTGTCTTCCATCTTTCCTTCACCGGTCACCTTCTCCATCTGAAGCTTTAAACGGGCATCCTCTTCTTCCTCCAAATCGTCCTGCAGTCTGTTCTGGTCATCTTCTGCTTGACTCAGCTTTGTAGCGATCTGCAGGTTCTGGGGATTCTCCTCAGCCAGCGACTCCTGTCCATCTTGGAACTGGGAAGAAAGACTGGTAGCATCTTTTCCCAGGTTAATGTTCTTGCCCTCTGCTTCATCACAGATGTTTAGGATGGTAAACTGGTTCTTTGAAAACTTTCCTTTAAGGCTTGGAAGACACTCTGAAACACAACACTTTACAGGCGAGATTGAATTTTCAGCCTTAAGATGCAAATTAATGCAATAATGTCCATTTTTTAATTGTGCTGAATTGTTCATGACATTCATAAACTTGATGTCTCTGGGCATTTCAATCTGCTGTTGGGATATTTTTTCATTGAAATCATGATTGTATTGTTCAATCAACATTGATTCCAGATGTTTAACAGAAATCCTATTTGCAGTGAAATAATGGCAGCCTGTTTTGTTCCTTTCACTGCGGAGTGGACCATTGATGACCCATCCAACTCTGGTCCAAACTGCATATGGGCCTTCATCCTGACTGTTGATCAGCTCCCATGGTTCCATTACTTTAGATGCATTTGTGCCAATGAGCAGATCTACATCAGCATCTATGTTGTGGAGCTTGATGCTTTGCAGGTGTGGCCACTTGTTGATGTCTTCCTGTTGTGGAACATTTTGCTTCGAAACAGGCATTAGTTTCTGTGTCATGACAACTGGGAGGTCAATGAAATCATTTTTATCAATTGCTGCTACTTGGAGTCCAGAGATAATGTTTGTACTCACAATGTATTTATGTCCCATTGTTTGCAGCTGGATACTTGTTCTTTTACCCTTCAGTTGCAGCTTCCGGGCCAAACTTTCAGTGCAGAATATTCCTGTGCTGCCCGGGTCCAAAAATGCATATGTCTGCACAATGATGTTGGTTTTTGGACTCCTGACTTGAACTGCAACAATAGAAAGGTTTAAATTATCTTTATCACATACCCTGACGTGACCACAGGTCTGTGTCATTGTGGAGGTGGTACTTTGAGGATTCTGTGGATGTCTGGAGAACACTCCTGTACTCTCTTCGTCGATGTGCAGGACACTAGGATGCTGCTGGTGACAAACAGAACAGACCAAACGACCTCTGCATTCTCTGCTTATGTGTCCCACCTTTAAGCAGCCAAAACACATGCCTTTTTCCTTAATGAAGTTTACTTTATCTTTATGTGGCTTGTCTTTAAACTTGAAGCACTTGTCAACAGTATGATTATTTAGGAGACAATACAGACAGCTCTGGCCTTTGGAGGACTCTCCCTCATCTTCAGATGAGGAGTCATTTTCCACTGCAACAATATTTGTAGCAAAGCTACTTCCACTTTTTTGTTTGGTAAAGCTGTTGGTTCTGAAGTTGAACTGTTGATGGTCCATGATGTTACCAAACAGTGGCTCAGATACAACTTTAACTTGTTTTTCAATAAAAACAACAAGATCAGTGAATAATGCCCTCTGACCCCTGCAGGTCACAGGCTACATTCCTCCAGCTTTCCCTCATTTTATAGGGAAGCTTTAGGATTATGCTCCTTATGTTAGATGGCAAATCCAGTTCCTTCATATGGATGATGTGTTCTGTTAAGTTTGAGCATCCTTTAAGGAACAGAGAGAATGCTTGCAGTGATTCAGTGTCCTCATTTTTAATAGCTGGCCAGTTGTTAATTTTGTCCATATAGGCCTGTGCAATTTTATATTAATTTCCAAAATGTTCAGAAAGAAGACATTTAGCTTTAACATAGCCCAGGTCTGATGGTAAATGCTGGCAACTATGCACAAGATCTCTAGGCTGCCCCCTGGTGTATTGTTCTAGAAAATGCAAACAGTCACTCATGTTGGACGTTTTGGCCTCCACGCCATTTTCAAACGCTCTTATAAATGATTTATATTGAAGAGGATCACCGTCAAAAACGGGGATGTTTCTTGGTGGCAAGACAGAGCTTTGGTTTTGCTGAACCAACATGGCAGTGATGTCATTCTGCCGCTGCATGATGTCAATAATACTGACTTGTTGATCCATTTGTTGACCTGGTCGCTGCTGCCTGTTTGTGTTCGGATTTTGATGAACAGTTAATCGATCAAAGACACTTTGTGGCCTATGAACGACTTGAATTTCTGGCTTTTGTTTCAGCCGGACAACTGGTTGCTCAGAGATAACGGAGGGCATTTTAACATCGTCCATATTTTTCTCTGAAACAAATGCATCGGCCCATGGATTAAGTTTTAACACCGAATCGAAGTTGCGTTTTTCAACATAGGAATTCATGCCATCAGAGCATTTTGAGCCACACTGAATTTATTTCAAACACACGAAGTTTCGCATTAGCAGCTGCTAACTCCGTCTCAAGCTCAAGTTGCTCTTTTTCTTGTTTTAGTTTTTCCTCCAGCGCTTCTATCTGATGTTTCTTGTTGAGCGCAGCAGCAGCAGCAGCGCTAACAGCGCTGCTCTCTCGGCCTCTGCTTCAATACGAGCCGATGAAGTGGAGGAAACACGGGACACCTGAGAGCCAGTTCTGGACTTTACAGAGTGAATATAGGAAGCGCTGTCTTCAGGATTTATTACATCATCATCTTTTTTGGCTTGGTCATAATCATCTGCACTTGGTTGAACAAAGGGTTTACCCAGTTCACATAACCAGCCCCTGACAAGCTCGGTAAACTCCAGGTAAGTACTCATTTTATTTTGAAAATGTTCGTTTTGTTTCATGAGTTCATCAGATGGGATGTTCAGTGGCAAACTAGTCAAGTTTTTATGCGACATCTCTGCATCCTGAAAACACTGAATAAATGTAGCAAGAAGAGAATTAACTGAGTCAACGTTATCATTCGACTCCATCAAAATATTCAAATCGTCCATTATTCGTCTTGCTTGCTTCAATTTAGCATTTCTTTTATCTTGGCACGTTTTAATATAGGACATCAAGCCTTTCTCAGTCAGTTTAATGGTTCGTTTGGATAAAACATCCAAATCACTCCTGGTCAACTGAGCTTTCGACACAGACATTTTGGCGAAAACACCTTGAACTGCTTGGAGTTTTGTTGTCTTTTACTTTGTTTACTTTAAACCCACTGGCGGTGCGTAAAGGTGCGGCGCTTTAACTCAAGTCTTTCATTCATTTTCATGACGACGAACTTGTAGTAACGTTGATCGCTATCATCAAAACTCCTCTCGTTTGGCCGTTTTCCTTTACAGCGTTAGGAATCATCGTACATACCGATGTCGTTGAAGAAAGACGTGAGTGTTTGTAGGTGAGGCGCCTCCTGGCTGGTGGGCGTCGCCCTTTCCTCCCGCTGTCGGCGTCCGAAGAACAAAGGAGACGGTTCCTCCAAACTTTACGCAGCCATCAGAACTGAGATCGTTGATAGGAACTCCAAGTTCGGATGTTTTACTTCTTGTTGATTCAAAAAAGTCAAGGCCGGGTTTTTTACTTGTTGTAGTGACCATTTGTCCCAAACTTAAATTCAAAAATCAAAAAAATTCAAAACTCAAAAGTGATCGAAACAAAAAGTGAATCAAACTCAAATAGTCACTTGATGCACTGTGGATTCTGGTTTACGCAGCAAAAGGAGTCAAAATCAAAATATAATTATGTGGTTTTATTTTTAGTTCAGGCAATAAAAGGCTACAGGCTTGTGGACCCATTCCTGTACCTGTTCGCTGACTAACAAAAAACCGATGTGACTATCAGGCTGTTAAAAAAACCTTGTGACCACCCACGTGCATAATAAGCTACCCAAGACCCACCTATTTATACCGTGAAATACCCACATCCCAACCTGAAATCAATTAACTTATTAAGTGAATTACTAACCAAAAAGCTTATTCTAAATAATAAAAATTCTAATGATCAATCAACTAAGAAAACAAACAAATGCTAAAAATAAACTAAACAATTTAAATTCTAAGTTTTAACCAAACAATGGGAAAATAGCTCCTACAGGCCTATAAAGGTGAATTACAATAAAATTGGTCTTGGTTACAGTAACCTACAGTGGACAGGAAAACATACTTGCATAAAATACTGTATGTATTGTGTTTCCAAAATAACGTGAAAAGGACAGTTTAAGGACAGTTCCAGAAAAGATAGGTGATTACCTTAGAGCTGGGTCAATGCAAAATATTTAGGCTTTCTGCAGGAATCTTATTATCAGTGAGAATGCATTCAATGCATTCTCACTTATAGTGTTTCTGTTTTTCTTTATCTTTATTATTCCGACTTCCGTACGTTTTTCAAAGTCCTACTACTTCCACAATCTTTCACCAATTGTAATAATTCATATATCAAAACATTCAGCTTCTTCTGGAGATTTATGCTATGACTTTTGGTAAACTTCACTATTGCACTTTTTGAAATAATTGCACTTTTGTGCAAATTTTTGCTCCATTGAAATACATGGAGTTCAATGGAGCCAGATCCTAAAAATTCACTATTTTTGAGCATTCACTGTGTCATCATAATTTCACTTAGAAATCCCATTCAAACTTCAGCTTGTAGATACGCCCGTCATCTTATCTAAAGTGAAGACGGTACATCGATATCAATTACGGTTTGTCCACAACTTGTCTCCAAGCGACCTAAAGTTTTCGATTTTTCGAAAAGTTAGAGTGCGGCTCTCTGTCCGCTAGAGTGTGGGAGAGGGGATTTCTGACCGCCAAATAATTTCTAACTCGCTCTCACGGCCACAAATATCGCCCGATTTGCATGAAAGTCGGTCAGAACATAGATAACAAGTTCTGCTCCGGTAAAATGTTTTCAAAATTTGTCTAGGGTTTACGGTTTTAGTTCAGGAGCTTGTGATCGATGAAGCGGAACGAGGCTCAGAGGTATCTTCCTCCATGTATTTTGAAAAATGTCAGACCTGAGCCCACATCATCTTTCTCTCATCACTGTTAATACTGTGAGTGAGTTACAGATATGAAACTCGGGTATATCGGAGAAGACAAATAGCCCTTTCAGACGCTGCAAACGGCGTTCAAATACATGCTACGGTTCCTGAACCGGAAGAAGTTGTTCGAAGGGGTTTTTCTGTGGGAAACTGGCTGCTTTGATCAGAGAATTCTCTCCCCTTCTGCCCGCAGCAGGTGCACTGAATTAATTACCATGGCAACGGAACACAGCAGATCTGCTGCTTTTGTGACATTTTTTTCTTCTGGTTTTTCTCTGTTTTAATCCTTCAAATATTTCTACTAATTGTTTAAGCTTATTGCTGTTTCACTATTCAATTTTTTTTCTACTATTTCTATGTTTGCACTAATTTCTTATTGTTTCAATTATGCACTTTCTTAAGCTTAGTTTCACTTTTAATTTTTCACTATTAAATTGTTTCAACCATTTCTGGGTTCGCAAAATTTTCTCTTGTGCCGATTATGCTTTTTCTTGAGCTCTGTTCCACTTTTTGACTTTTTTAAATTTCAGACCGTGAGTGAGAAGAACATGGACTGAATCTCATTAATCATTAACAGTGTCAAGTAGCGGTGAGCGGCGATCGTTGTCGATCAGCTGGGTTTCATTTCCAAACCTGCTGTGCAGCTGCCCTCTGCACAGGAACCAATCCGAAGCGATCCTGAACCGTAAAGCACTGAGTGATGGGGAAGCTTGCGTGCCTGTGGCGGAAAATTGAAGCCGGACAAAATACATCAACACAACGAAGCTAATACGACACAAAAACAATGACGGAGTTTAGCTACATCGAGGCTCAGTGGAGCAAAAAGACACGGAGGATCAGACAGCAGGCAAAGCGGCGCAGCCACAAACACCCACCCGGATCAGCATGACGGTCAGAAAGCTAAACTAATAACCTGTAAAATGATTTAAATCTTAGAGCTGCGGTGTAAGACGCTGGTTCTGCTCTTGAACCGCTGCTAGCTACAGGCAGCAATATTTAATATCTGACACGGAGCCGCTTCTGCTCCACCTGACCGAACCTGTTTAAAGCTGCAGCATCTAACTAAAAAAATACATTTTACATACGTATTAAAACTTTCGCTGTCCTAACATGAGACAGATAATCTCTAAAAAATAATCGATCTCCTCCCTGTTCTGCATAATTACTCCGCTCAGCCGGAAACAGTCAATCAGAACTAGCAGTAACCAGCTAGCCGCTATGCTAACCAGAAGTTTTCATTGAGTTACTCTGGAATGTTTATTGATCCTGTTTTTGCCTTTGAATGTTATGTTTTACACTTGAACATTTTGGCAATGTTGAGAGTTGCAAGCATAGGAGCTTAATCAACATTTTTCTGACTCTCCTCAGGTTTCTGACTATTTAGCTCAGTCTAGGCAGCTGTACTCTCACAAACGGGCTCAGAGGTCACAATGCATTGTGGGAGAAGACATATTTCCTCTGATTATTCATATTTTGCTTACATAAAATAATTATTTCTCTGAATTTTTGAATGTGAATTAAAATACATAGTATGACGCTTGAAAATTTTCAAGAAAAAAACAATTACTGAGTGTCTTTTATTTTTTTTTTATTTCAGACCGTGAGTCAGGAGGACATGTGCAAAGTTTATATAGTTGTCAGTCTGGTGCTGAATTTCATTGAATAATGAGTCCAGCTGATGACTGTTTTGAATCAGATCAGCTACAGAGATGTGGTGATGGATCTGGCAGAAGCTTCAATTATTAGCAACACAGACAACAGTGGCTGTGTGGATAGAGTTGTTGTCTTGCGATTGGTAGGTTGCAGGTTTGGTTCCACCTTTCAGAAGTCACATGTTGCTGTGTCCTTGGGCAAGACAGCCAACCCCAAATTGCCTACCAAGCTGCATGTGAATGTGGCATCAGTGTAAAGCGCTTTGAGTGGTCAGAAATGATTGGATGAAGCACTATATAAGTTCAGTCCATTTAACATTTAAAACCCATCAGTTGATGTAATACTGATTTGCAATAAGCCATTTCAACAGTGTCAATCTATGCACTGTCATAGGTACAGCGATAGTATTAACAGTCTAAATCACATTTTACAACTGGCTTGTGGAAGCCAGAGCATTAGCATTTTTGGACTACAATTTAGCTCAGGTTAGCGTTGATGCTATGCTGAGCATCAGAACGCTTTTCTTACTTATTACCAATGTTTCATATAATGAATGGAGTAAGTAATGACAGACAACATGATAGTGATGCTCCACATGCTACTAGTAGCAATCATGCTATTATTAGCATTTTGGCTAATTTTAGCTTATGCAACATACTAAATGGTACGAGTGCAGCTTAGTGAACATGCTTCTGACTCCCCACAGGTTATTGATTACACTGCAGCTTTCTTTAGCATTACTGCTCATTTTTACCACCAGAACGTTTATTAAAAATCCGACGGGCACACATTGGCAGGCCCCGTAAAATTTCTGCACGAATTTTCTAGTTTTGTACTGAATTCCGCTTATGCTAAATTTATGCTTTTTGATTATTTTTACTGTTCACACTATTTCCATTTCTTCTGCTTTCCTTCACTTCTTATGCTTCTCTCTACTTTTTTTCTCCTGCTTTCCTTCACTTCTTATGCTATTTTTACTGTTCAACTTTTTACACTATTTTCATTTCTTCTGCTTTCCTTCACTTCTTATGCTTCTCTCTACTTTTTCTTGTTTTTACTGTTCCACTGTTTAAACTATTTCCATTTCTTCTGCTTTCCTTCACTTCTTATGCTTCTCTCTACTTTTTCTTGCATTTCTGCAGCAGACATTCTGCTAATATGCATTCTCACGGCTGTTTCGCAGGAACAGCTATTTTTCTAGTTATTATTATTTTTAATGACATATTTACTAAGTAGCAAACACTTTTCCAACCAATATCACAATTTCCAAGAAATTATCTCTTAAAACTGCAGAAGTGTGCTTGCTCATATGATCAATTTTCCAGTACAAATCTTATTGGTTAGTTGATCTGTCTTTTTTTTCTTCCAAATCTTTATTGAAAGAAATGTGATCCATACAAGACAGTAATCAATATGAACATAATCTAGACTGATTATTCCCGTAAATACATTAAAAAAAAGATACAAAAATCAAATGTTTTTCAACAGCTTCCTTTTCATAGGAGCCAAAGCTATTTATAATGTTCTGTCCAGACTCTTTATGTCGATAAAAAGCGGAAAAATAACGTAAGGGTGAGTCACGACTCATGTGACCGATACGGGGCGTGGCTTTCGGCGTCAACACTGATTGACGTGGATCGGAGCAGGAAGCCAGCAGTGACGTCACTTTCCAGAAGTCCCCTTAAGGTTTCAGACACCGACGGAGAAGCAGCAAAAACACAGAGAGAGCGCTACACTCTGGGAGGCCTGTTGGTTCGAGTCGATATCCACGCAAACACTGAACAGGTGAGGCTGTTGTTTCTACCAGCGTTGAGGTGAACCTTTTCTGAGCGGTGAACGGTTTCGCTTCCCCCACCAAGCTAACACCGTCTCGGCTAACTCCCCTCCACCTCCTCCGCTGTTTATGTCGGAACAAAGACGGTTCTGCGTCGCGGCTCCGCGACTTCTGTCTGCCGTCAGTTTTTCCACACACGGTGCTTTTACTTTTCTCGGGGTTGTTTTTTCCGACCTGGTCTTGCAGTGGTTAACAGAAAGTCTTTTAAAACCAGTCAGGCTCGTTAATTTTTAATGCTCATGCAGTGAGGCTTAGCTTAACGTTGATTGGCGAGGTTTTGTGTCTCAAATACAATCTTTGTTCCCTAATGAAGTTTAGGTTGGAAAACAGCCTAGACTAATATTGTTAAGATTATTAGTTTTTACATCTAGACGAGATCACCTTACACCGCTTGTATCATTTCTAACCCTTATTTAATTATTTATTTACGTCACCTATAAGAATAAATACGACTGTCTTGCTATATGTCCGTGTGTTTGGTTTGTTATTTGCCTGTACTTGATGTAATGGAGGACATATTTCGCAGTCCCAGCGCTCAGGCTGCGGGTCGGTTCATATTTTCCCATCAGTCCTCCGACCTCCTTCTCTCCCTTCCTCTTTTTGCTTTCCCAGCCATGTCAGTAGACCGGAATAAGCTGCCAAAAACACCACATTCTTGGATCCAACCAATTCGTTCAGGCCTCCTGAAGTTCGCTGTCCAGCTTCCGCCTGCTTTTAATAGCGGTTGTCACATAGTGCTGTTGAATAGAAGCAGTGGAAAGTGACTGAGTTTGCTTATTTCTCTGAGTATTTCTGTGTGAGTTACTGTTTGCTTTCATTTCTCTGACCTCGTTACATATTACTTGGACTACGAGGAAGATAAAATATGCTAAAGATGAGAATATAACAACTATCTGGCTTGTGAAGTGTAGATTTCCACAACAGGATAAAAAAAACCGGTATTGGAAAAGAACAAACAAAAAGTGATCAGGCTAACTGTGCTTTGTGTACCTTTAGGCTGATGACACCACAAGAAGCAGATTAATAATAATAAAAAAATATCTACTAGCATTTAAACACAACAGCTGAGTGTTGAGAAAGAACTTACTGATATTTAATCTGCCCAGTCTTCATTTTACTCGTTACTCATCAAGTGAGTAAATAAATTCAGTCCTCTGTTTCTGTTTTACAATCAGTCTGAAACTCTGCTGGCTTTCCTGAAGGACTTCTGCCATTTCAACAATGGGGATTTTTTTTTTTACTCCTACCCTCTTCATGGAGTCTCCATGGCGATGGTGTGGAGGGTTGGTATGGCTATAGGTGCTTTGTTGCTGCCATTCACATATCTGCAGAGCTGTTGTGGATGGTGATCTTGGTAGCGGTTAGTCTCGCAACAATCTGAAGAAACGTCTGAGTGAAGACACTGTCGCTGTTTGACAGTGTCATGACCGTCATACATGACATACTGAAGGCTCAACCTCCTGGCAGCAGAAACAATACAGTAAAATGTCCTGTTTGACACCATCAGTTGTTGGCAGCTCTGCTAACTCTCCTCCTTTGCTTATGCTTCTCCCTCCTCTCCATGCTCTTTGGTCCTTTTCTACTCTTCTGGGTTTTGGGAGTTGTAATTCAGGTAATTTGGACTTTTGAGATGCTGATTAGCTTATTCCAGTTAAAGAAAAAAAATACCTTGTTGTCACGGTTATGCATCAAATGCATCAATTGTCCTGAAAAAAGTAAGAGCAAAAAAAAAAATCCTTCCAGCTACACAGGGAATAATTGTTGAAAACAAAAAACAAAAGTCTTGATTAAATATTTTTGAAATGGGAACTTAATTGCAAACAAACAAATAGAAGAATATTTAATGGAAATACTGATTTGCAGAAAAATGGCTAAATAAGAACAATACCCAACCATTAAATGTAGATTTGGTGATGAGTTATATTTGAAGTGAGTTTGTCTTCTAGAAAAGAAAAGTTTTGCTTGTAACTTTAAAATATTTGGCAGTTGTGACTTAATGTTATACTTTTTAATCTTACAAATCATGCAATAAATTATGTTGACTAACTTCCATTGCTGTTGCTAGAGGACCAGGTTATGTCATCAGGAGTTGCTCAAACTCCCATTTTCTCTCCAGTCCCATTCACGTCGAGTCCGCGGGTCGGTCCGAGAGAAGAACACAAAGCAATCAAACGCATCGCTGAAAAGTAAACAGCAGAAGATATTTAAAATGACCTTCTTTGTGTGCCAACACAATGATGCATTTGTGTGTGTGAGGAGTGTGAAGAAGAGAATAGAGTAGTGGCCGGAGTAAAGCTGGAGGACTGAGGTGTCTCAGTGATGCTTATTTGCTTGTTTTGGGGACTCTTTGCAAATTTGACGTGTCTGTGTCAGAGCATAGACTGTGGTTATGTAAACGTGAGTCAGCAGTGTGGGAATATTGAACATTTGGTATTTGGGAAGATGCATTTATGTGGGAAGGGTCTGTTTAGACTGTGTGGTGTTTTAGCTTTCTCTGGTAATTGAGAGGAAAGCAAAACCGTTTCATGGTCAACTGTTATCAGTATTAGTAGTTTTGATACCGTTCAGTCACCTATTGGTGTTTTTCTATTTTGCAATGAGGAAGTGTTCTATCCACTGTCTTGTGACTGACACACATTGTTGTGTAATGGACTGAACTCCTAGATCTGCAACTACTGACACTTTGATTTACATGCTGAAGAATGTTTTTAGCATATTTAATAACAAGGACTTCTCCTTTTAATCGTTATCAGAAGTGTCCCAATGCAACTTTTTCACTTTCGATCTGTTACAAATATCGTAGTTTTGATTATTGGCTGATACCATATTGACCCACTTATACTTTTATTACTCATTTTGTAGTGTGGCATGATAGAAAAGGCTTGATAAAGTAATATTTCTCAGAACAGCAGTCTACAACAATAGGTATGAAAACAACTGACCTATTTATTATTAATCTGTGGGTCTGTGTGAGGGATGCAAATACTGCTGGATAGACTTGTCACAATAAATCAATTAATCGCATAATAAATTAAAACAAGTTCAATCATTTCCATTTACATGATTTAGCGTTTTTCTCTTTTTTTCCTCTTTTTACCAAAAATTGGATGATGAATTTTTCAGTCTGATGCTTTGGCCTCGACTAGCCCATCTTTGTTTACAGAGACTTCATAATTAATTTTGTTTGTTGTTTTGTTCATTTAATTTGGATATTTAAAATGTCTTGTGGTTTTTAATGTTCATTAGAATTTTAAAGTTTATTGATGTTGGAGATTGTGTTCCTGTGTTATTATGCCATTACGTTACTTGAAAAGGGTCTCAAAACAACAGTATTATAGTTTATCTATTTCCCAGCAAAATTTGTTATTGTGACAGGCATGTGGGATAGAAATTCTGGAGCGGACTAAATGCTGGATCGGACTTCTTGTATCAAAGATTTTAGACAGCTATGCCAATGTAATACGATACCGATTCGGTCCAAGTTCCAAAATCAATATCGAATTTGGAGACTGGGTAGAAAGACTTGTAAAGTTGTCCTTAATATTATTACTATTGGATGAAATAATGTGCTTTTTATTTCTTCCTCATATATTTAGATTTTTTTTTCTTTTATTAAAGAGGCAGCAGCCAGCTATGTTTTATTTCTCTTGCACCAGAAAAAACAGATTTGAATAATTAGCTCAATACGGTTCATGTTACACAGAATAGTCTCCTGTTTAGCAGTTTCAAATTTCCTAGCTGATGATCTACAGAGAGATTTGGCTGCTGAGAAAACAGTTGAGAGCAGGTATTAGATTTGGGTTATGGTCTTTATGGATCATAGCCTAACAACAACAGCCAGGAAGTTCTACTCCTCATTGTTTCTCCATATTTTGCCCCTGTGCTGCAATCTGTTTTCATCTTTGTGCAGCCTCTGACAGCCTTTGCATTTCACACTTTAGAGAAAGATGAGGAAACAAATAAAAGGCTCATTTTCTAATTAGGTAGTTTTGTTCCCTCGACTAAGTCGAGTGTGATGCACGGTGAACTGATACTATGTATCAGTTCACACCTGCCTTAAGGATGTTTCTAAAAATACTTCTGTAGTCTGCTGTAAGGCAGTGTGTTTGTGTGTCTCAGATAAATCATATCTAACAGCAGATTTGATCAAAAGTCATCATTTAAGATCAGATCCTCAGTTGATGGTAACGGTGTATTCTTCAGCCAAAGACTTGGCCGATCAAAATGAAGGAAATTGGCACCAACAAATCGGTGCACCCTAGTGATTTGTATCAACTATACAGTAACAGTTAATCAGTGCTACAAAAAGTGGATATGCACTATGAGGGGCCAATGTGTGCACCAAATTATGGCGAAAAAATGACTTCTTAATTTGATATCTTCATTGAACAAACGGGATAAAATAGTAAAACTAAGAATCCCGACAATTCGGACAGTCCCAGTGGGCTAAAGAGAAGAAGCCTTGATCTGTGTATGATTGGATGGAACTTATTATCAGTGATAAATCACCTCCCTCTGTTGGACAAGATGGTGTTTCTGTAACCTTTTGTTTGGTGCAGGTCAATTAAAACCCAACATAAATGTTTGCCTTTGGAAAAACTCCTTCCAGAACATTGATAAGAGGCGGACAGTCAGATAAAAGAGCGACAGCTACCACTGCAATAAAACCACAGGTGGACTTTCACCTTTCCAGTTCTTTTCATTTGCTGAAGCAGAAGTAGGTTTGTGGGTAATGAAGTCATTCGTGGCGCTTCTGTTCGGTATCTGTCGTTATCTTCAGAGCCTCGCCCTGCTGGGCTGAGCTGTTGCTCAACCTCAGTCAGCTGATTTCCTTTCATTTCCGCATACTGCTTCAGACTGCTGTCATGTTTATATCCAAGCTAATGACGCTAGCGCTAAACAGTGCTTTCAGGAGGCCTTAAGGGAGTTTATAATGTATTATAATAGAGAACCACAACCCTCTTTTGTGTCCCCCTTTTTTTTTGCTTACCTGCTTTCTTCACGCTATTTCAGTTAGTAGTTTATTTTGGATAAAACGTCTATTTGTTGTTAAAGTGGCAAAGTCTTCTATAGTACTGCCTGTGTTTGGCTTTAACAGCTGAAGTCTTAATATTTTATTGACCTAATCTATTCCAGTAATGCATTTCAGCTTCGCAGAGTAATTTGATCCAGTTGTTTCAGTAATGTATCCTAAGTTCTGTGCTAATGGATAACATAGAGTTAAGGTAAAACCTTGCTGCTCACACCCATTTTATGTTTTTTTTTTTTTGTTTTTTTTTCTCAGAATGTCTCTGTATCCATCCCTGGAAGACCTCAAGGTCGACAAGGTCATCAAGGTAAGAGAAATATGCTGCTAAGTCTCTGTTTATAGCATGTCGATTCACTGAGACGTTAAGTTATTTATTTGTTGGTTATAGTAACCAATTCTACGTGAGCGTATGTGAAGGAGACCAGCCCGTTTAAAAGAAGCTAACTGGATCTCAGCTCTTTAAACTGAAAAATGTTGCAAAGATAAGATTCTTGGGGAAATCAGCCTTTAGCCAGTTCCAGTGTCTCTGCAAGAACTGGGATCCGAGAAGATAAAAGAACTTTTGTGTTTTTCTAAGCAGTCATCATTTGTAAATCATAACAAGAACTGAGCAAAAGAAAAAAGTGTCCCTTTGGTATCAACTTGGTATCAACAGCCACACCAAATTGTGTTGTGCGCACTTGTTTCATATGGTTAGTCCACACGTCAGAAAATGATTTCTCGCACTCAAGTCGGCAGACATATTTTGAGTGCCTCTCTAGTCTTAACTCAGCCCTCATTTGTTTGGTTTCCATGTTACTTTATGAAACACTTATCCAGATTTATGTTTGGCATAGTTGAAACCAAACGAGTGCATAACAATTCCTGCCCTTTGTAGTGTGTTGTGCTGTACCTTATCTTTCCCCAGACCTTCACCATGTTGTTCTGAATGGAATCTACTTCACTAAGCTTTCATTTGACTGCTGTGTCTGATTACTTTCTAGGCTCAGGCCCAGTTTGCGCAGAGCACTGCCCCCATGCCGGCCATCACTGAGGGAACCTACCAGCCTCAGCCTGTAACTGCTGGGATGCCAGGATCCAGTGAGTCCCACGCCATGTTGCCAGTGCTAAAGCGTTTAAAACAGATCACTGTATCACTGACCTATACACAGTAACTGCAGTTAATCAGTGGTACAAAACGTGGGTATCTAAAGTTTCCTATAATGTTTTTATTTCTTGTGCTTCTTTTCTGTGCTTGTGTCTGTGTCCTCCTTTTGTGTAAAATTCTGTCAGTGGCCCACATGATTGATCCAGAATCATCGGAAATGGACTGAAGATGGGCAGAGATTAGAGACAGAGGAATTTTTGCTAATCTTCTCCCTTTTTCCTGCATCCCATTCTCCCACTCCTTCAGAGACTCCTCTCTCTCTATTCGGATGCAAAGTCCTGTGGGTTTCCTCTTTTGTTTTCACCTCAGCAGAGCTCGCTGCGAGTCACCATGGCGACAGGCTCTGGCAGTTGTGCCGGGATAGGGCGAAGGGAGGTGAAGGAGAGACTCGCGGGTATTTAGTGAGCTCGAGAGGAAAAATGGAGTCTAGTTAAAGGAAAAGGAGATGAAATAGTCCAATTACTGACAGAAATATTCCTTGCATTAAATGTTATTGTAAAATGCAAACGCTGATTTTAGATTACTTTAATATAAAATTAATAGGTTTAAAGATTTGTCCAATTAAACCTGAACATGTGAGCGGCTCTGCTGTTGTCCAAGGAAGATTTTCATCAAGTCTTGGTTTTTCATCTGACATGCCAGCATGCTTTAATGCCTCTATCCTTATCGTTTTGGACATGTATTTTATTTCCTTCTGCAAAATGAATTTCCACACTGCCATGGCAGCCTTACTAAGTATTTCTGGCCTTGTTTCTAGTGCTGCAGTCTGGAGGAAAACGATTGTAATTTTTAAGAATTTGAAGAAGATGAAAATATTAAATCCTCAAAATTTTGTTTTGCCTGAAAATATAAGCAATGGCAGATTTTTTTGTTTTGTTCTTTTATAGTCGTCGCCATCAATGATGAGGCCAAATTTCACGATTTCTGCATTTATGACTGACTCCAATCTTTCAATCTTTTCATTTCCAAACTGGAAACCTGTCAATCAACATTATTGCTGGTCATTGTTATTCATTACTTGACTGAATGTCTTATTTAGAACCATTAGTAATCACACTGTAACTCCTCAGCTACTTCCTGTTATTAAATCTCCATCCTGCTGGTCAGGGTGATTCGTTTCCTGTGACCTTGTTTATACTAGCATCACCTCATTGGTTTGTTTCTGTTTATACATTTGTTTAAAGACCAAAGAAGATGAGTAACTAGAACATACAGTTATGCGTTCATGTTTTCACAAGCAGGAAAAACCTGCTAATTCCAGTAATCTGTAACTGAACACTGCTGTTGTAAAACATGGCTGCCATCATCTGACATCCTATCAGGTGTTTTTACGCCTGTGAATGAAGGGCTGATTCTGTCCGTGTTCAAAGTTGAACAAAGACCTCACTGAATTTCTGGAAGCTATTATCCAGTAGAGGGGGGGATCATCTTTTCTGTCTTCTCTCACTCATTATTTTTTTCATCTTGCATCTCCTTCTCTTTTTTTCAGGCTTGTACCCTAATCTGGAGGAGCTGGGAGATTACATGGGTCTGGCCCTCAACAGTGATGAAGTCCAGAGGAACCTGGCTCTTGTTCCTGTGGCTGACAATGTAAGCAGTTTAGTGTTTGTTTGCTTCATCGTTATCATCAGACTTGTTAGTTTGTTTTAAAGAGGAAGTGTTACGTAAAATGGACTTTTAAAAACAAACCTGAAATGCTGCCTTGATTCTTTCATGCATGTTTGCAAAAAAAATCCTTTAATCGCCATGGCAACAATTCAGATGTGCAAAATGCTTGGATGGATGTGGAACTGCCTTCGAGGACGAAGCTGCTCCTAAGAGCTGCAGATTAGGAGTTTCCATGACTCCCCCTCTCAGCTCCTTCAGAGTAGCCAGCAGCAATTGGCAAACACCTGGTGAAACTGTACATCAGCTGAGCTCATTATAGAAAATACTTCTGAGTGAAACGCTGTAATAAACATTGTTAAAGGGTTAACAAAAAAGCGATGTTGCGTTGACTTTATGAAGGTGGAGTTTCAGAAAGAGCCGGAGTTTCTTAAAGAAACAGATGCCTAATTTCAAGGCATTAAATTACAAAGTCACATTTCTTTTAAACCATATTTGTCATAGCTTGTCTATAACTGATGGCAACGTAGTTACTCGATTGAGCTGTAAAAGAACGTTCTGTGCCTGGAAAACGCATAATGCTGCCACTTTAAAAGAGAACCAGAAGAGGTCAGGCTGGATTGGAAACACAGAAAGCTGCTGCTCGGGCGTCAACGCAGCAGGAGCAGGAGATCCAGTCTGCAGAGTGACTCACTGCAGGCCTGAAGCTGAGTGGGAGACTGTGATCCCTTCACGCTCCTCCAGCAGCCTGCTCCCACCCCCAGCCTGTCAGCTTTTCTGCTGTTTGATTCAAACTCTTATCTTGATGCTTCACATTTTTCATCTTCTGTTTGAAAGCTGAAGAAGTGAGTTTTCTAAAGAGCTTCATGAGACATTCTTAATTGTTCTGCCTGCTGAAGGAGGAGATGAAACGCAGTCCTCCCACATACAACTGAAATATTTATCAGTGTCAAAATGTGGAATGGATCAAATTATATGCCGTTTTGATGAGCTTTAAGAGTGTTAAAATGTAAAATTATTAAAGCTCTTACTGGTATTCAGATGTATATGTGTTGTGTACCCATGTACAGTTGAAACCAAATATTTACATACATTGAGACACTTTTTTTCTCACTGTTTGAAGTTAAATCTTACCAAACCTTTTTTAGTTAAAATTACCAAACATATTCTATTTCCCAGAAAACTTTTTGAACATTTTTTAGAAGTTATTTAGTAAATTTCCTCGAATTCAAGACTTTACATGTATTTGGTCAGTATCAAAATGTTTGTGCCTCTTAATTCAGTGTATGTAGTATTGTTAAATATAAATGTGTATTTAATAGGGATGTGCCGATCAGGTTTTTTTCTGCCGATACCGATACCGATCACCCCTTAGGGATGATCGGCGATACCGATCACCAAAACAGATCACATAATTATTAATTTATTTTTTATCATAAACACTACTGTTACATTATGTGGAAAAAGAAACCATGAATTCACCTTAATTTAGACGAAAACTTGTTTTTAATAACTTTTTCTAAGAAGAAAATTAAACAAAACAGTCATTGTGCAAATTGTACTGCTATCAATAATACTATCTTTAACAGACTGATAACATATGAAGGTTCTGAAGAGGCTAAGTAATGCAAAGCGCCAAAATAAAACCTCTCAACATTGCTAAAAAATTAAAGTATAAAACTTAACATTCAAAAGCAAAAACAGGATCCATTGCAATAAACAATCCAGAGTTACTGAATGAAAACGTCCTGACAGCATGGCGGCTAGCTGGTTACTGCTAGTTCTGATTGGCTGTTTCTGACTGAGCGGAGTAATTATACAGAACAGGGAGATCGATTATTTTTAAAGATTATCTGTCTCATGTTAAGACAGCTAAAGTTTTAATACGTATGTAAAATGTATTTTTTTTAGTTAGATGCTGCAGCTTTAAACAGGTTCGGTGAGAGTCGCTACCAGGTGGAGCAGAAGTGGCCCGTGTCAAATATTACTAAATATTAAATATTACTACCTGTAGCGTAGCAGCGGTTCAACAGCAGAACCAGCATCTTACATCGCAGCTCCAAGACTTAAATCATTTTACAGGTAATTTGTTTATCTTTCTGACCTTCATGCTAATCCTGGTGAGTGTTTGTAGCTGCGCTGCTTTACCTGCTGTCTGATCCTCCCATGTTTTTTTTACTGCACTGAGCCTCGATGTAGCCAAACTCCGTTATTGTTTTTATGTCATATTAGATTCGTTGCGTTGATGCATTTTGACCTGCTTCAATTTTCCGCCGCAACACGCAAACGTCCTCAATCACTCAGTGCGTTATAGTCACACCTCGCTTAGCATTTGTTGCTGCGGGTTTGCGCCGTGTGAAGAAAAGACGAGACCAGCTGGACAGACAGGCTGGGAAATGAGATGCAGGTGATTGGTATCGGTAACAGAGCCAATGGTCGGCTGATCCCGATCATCACCGATTTCACGGAAATCGGCCGATTATGATCGGTGACCGATTGATCAGCACACCTCTAGTATTTAATTGTGTGTGTGTGTGTATTCCTTTGTTGGTAAATTGTAGGTTGGGAAACAATTGATCAAATACTGTTGGAAAACAGTACTTTATTTTGTTTTCTTCTTAGTAATATTAATTTACCAAAATAAGTTAATCTGAATAGCTCTTTTTAAGTCACAATCTTACCTCTCCTTTTTTCTGAACCTCCTTGTTCTTCTTTGCTCCTCCAACACAGCAGGTGGCGCTGCCCTCTGACTCTGGCGTGGGGGCGATGGTCCGCCCCGTGACGGGAACAGACATGGGGATCAGGAGGGCAGAGATCCGTCCCGGCCTTCGAGAGATCATCCTCTGTAAGGACCAGGATGGGAAGGTCGGGCTCCGGCTGAGGGCCATCGATAACGTGAGTCAGCAGCCGTTTCGCCTGCGCCGTAGCCACACGCAAATTATTTAGCACACACTGATTTCTAAGCACCTTGTTCCCCTTAAGTGCTTTTGAAGTGATATAGAGGTGGGTCCTTTCTTACACTGCACTTGGTTGTGTGTGAAAATAAGAGATTTCTGGGTTGAGTTGGATGATGTTTTGATTGAGCCCGACACTTTTTGTGTGTGAAGAAATTGTGGTAACCACTACACTACACAAACTGATCATCTATGTGACATTCCTGTTACAGGGTCCAAAATTTGTCAAAGGCTAATTCTAATAATAGGCAGTAGACCAAATGTTAGTACTATAGAGTATGCTACAAGGCATGTGGTTCTCTCACAGAGCACACTAACCTACAGATGGACATACGGTCAAAACTTTGTTTGTGCCTAATTTCAAATAAGAGTTCTTAAATTAACTTCTCTTCCTCTGCTCCAGTCACTAACTGTATGTTTGGGGCGACAGGGTCTGTTCGTCCAGCTGGTCCAGGCCAACTCCCCCTCCGCCCTGGCGGGCTGCGCTTTGGGGATCAGGTTCTTCAGATCAACGGACAGAACTGCGCTGGCTGGAGCACAGACAAGGCCCACAAGGCTCTTAAAGCTGCAGCGGAGACCCGCATCGAGATGGTGGTCAGGGACAGGTGAGGACCGTTTGATGTGAAGAGACGGGGAATAAAACATGACATAAAACTGTAATTCCAGTCATTTCTATTTTATACTGGAAGAAATTCTGTCTAATTAGCTCGTCAGTATTAAGAAACACCCAACTAGTCACTATAAAGGACTGAGGTCATTACTTTATTTTTTGATTTTAATTTATCCAGGACATCATAACCGAAGCTTTACCCTTGTAAATCTCTGATGGTCCGTTGTGAATGTTTTGTTTCCCAAGACCTTTTCAGCGCACCATCACCATGCACAAAGACAGCTCAGGACATGTGGGCTTCATCTACAAGTCTGGAAAAATCACCTCCCTGGTCAAAGACGGCTCTGCTGCTCGCAACGGCCTGCTGACCGAACATTACATCTGTGAAATCAACGGACAGAACGTCATCGGACTCAAGGTCTGACTGCATTTATGACCACCAGTCACAGTTTAGTAAAATTCTCTTAGATGCCGTAAGAATTCAACACAGGGTGGGGTTGTTACGGGATTGTTGAGGAAAAGTAAGATTAGGTGGAATTATTGTCTTGTCGCATTTGGATTCAGTTGCATTTCCTTCACCTTTTACACAACCATGATGCAGTAAACACGCTTCCACTATATCCACTATTTAAAATACTTTACCAAAAGTTGAATCCAGTTTGCTTATCACATTTTTGAAAACTGATGGAAACTCGCCAAATGTAATGTTACAAACGGTAGGTTTTAATGGAAAAAAGAATCAATGTCTTTTTGCTTAAACTAATGCCACCAGTTTGGGGTCACGACCAGGTACTACTTTAGGATACAGAGTCCAACACTTGTATACACTGTTTTGTTTGAAAGGAAATAAATGCTGATATTTTAGATAGACGATTCAGTTACTATACGGTCAAAAGATTAAAATAAACAACTTTACATGTTTTATTAAAATAATTTAAGATGGCCAGAGCTAAACTAATGTACTCACACTGAATGGAATCACAAAATAAGTGTTTCTCAACACTGTTATTACATTGGTATTCCACACATCCACATGTTAATATGTTCTAGAATATTTGTATGTATAAGCAGTAATTTTACCTTCTGTATGTTTTTCCAATAGGATTTAATTGCTGACTTGTCTGTGTATTTTCTAGGACTCTCAGATTAAGGACATTCTGAACACTTCCCCCACCACCATGACCATCACCGTCATGCCCAAGTTAATCTATGAACACATGATAAAGAGGTACGCCCATCTCCATCCTTCCATTTTAATCATTCTGCTCATTTCATTTTTCTCACTGGCTAAAGTGTGCTGTCAATGTTTTTGTGCTTTAAACGTTTAGTTTGACTGAGAGTCTCTGTAATAATAGTTGAATGACTCTTATGCTAATGTCCTGTTGGACAAAATGAAATGAAACACAAATTTAAATTTATTGATTGGTCATTTAAACAGTATGTTATGTAAAAGATCTAGATTCATATTTGGTTCTAAAGTAATTAGTTGATAAATTGACTGAGATTGAGATTTAATTCTATTTAGCTGAATCTCCTAAAAAGTGCAAATATTTAACTTTATGCTATATATTTCTCAAGTATTTTATAATTATGTGATGTTTTACTCTGAAATGATAATATGCAACACTGTTGAAAATGTAGTTCTGCAGTTCATCAGAAGCAGTTTGTCATTTATTTCTGATAAATGGTCACAATAACAAATTTTACTGGATGATGAATTCCCCCACACTGTTGTTCAGACAATCTCAAAGTAATATATTGCTGCTAATGCAAGTCCACCCATTTATTTAATAAATAAATCTCAACACTGGAATTGTAAGATACTTTGAATAGCCTAAATGAAATAAAACAACCAAAAACAATAAATAAAACCTAAATAAAAACACACAAACTAAAACCATAAGTAAAATGGATTACGATGTCTCTAAGCAGCTCATTTTGAATTATTATGCTATTAATTTATTACAGTGAACTTGAATAAATGAAATGAATGTGATTGCATCCCGTTTATTTCCAAGCTGATGGAAACTGTATTTGTTTTCTGTCCAGGATGTCCAGCGGCCTGCTGCGGTCCGCCATGGACCACTCTGTCCCTGAGGTGTGAGGACCGTCAGCCATGCTGAAAACCGTCACCATGTCTGCAGAATAGTTCCTCTTGTCATTTTTAACCGTTTTTTTTTTCTTCTGTCTTCATACCAAGAAGCCTTCAACTTCACATCACAATTGTTTTCCTTCATTACCTGTAACATTCTTAAAACAAAACCTTTTTTACTCTTCACTTTTCTACATTTTATCATTAGTACTGTCTGTATGTTAACTTAGTAGTCTGATGTGTAGTACGCATCTGTTTTTCCTTTGTTTTTATTCAGGATTAGGACTATAGAGTAAGTTTTTTTTTTTCCTTCCTTTTAAAAAGAAACATGCACAAACTATCATGAGTCCAGATCTTCCTCCTCAGAATGGAGCCAAGTTGGTGACACTTCATCCTTTCCTAAATGCTGTAGAAGTTGATCGGCAGCCATGCGGATAGTAGATGTAATCTCTGCACACCTTTTTTTTTCTGTAAATAATCCAATCTGAACTAACACCTGGGCTCTCCGAGTCAAAAATAAACTCATCTAATTCCAGTGTACAGCCATATGCCGGGGGCCAGTAGGAGTGGTTTGTTTTTACTTCCTTTAACGGTGAGGATCGGGTTTTAGTCAAACATTGTGAGTGTTAGCATTTTTTTTTATTATTATTATTGTTGATTTGCTGTTCCGAGATTCGAAGTCTGAACGCAGCAGTTTTCCATATTGTCCAGCAGGTGGCGACCCAGAGCAACACAGTTCCAGCCTCTGATGAGCTGCAGCTACAACAAACACTGTGCATTTTCCAGGGGGAACTGTTGGGAAAAGAAACAATGTTTGGAGGGATGAGGGAAATAAAAGAATAATCTGAATATTATTATGGTCTCCTGTTAATTGATGGTAAAGCGTTAGTTGTATGGTCTTGTGTTTCATGAGGAAATGACTGATATCATTTCATTGGGGGCCCCGAGCCGGGCCCGCCCACTAAGTGCACTTTTCATTACCTTAAGAGTTTTTTTTTTCTCCTGTATTATCCATTTCACCTTTTTTAATCTTTGTGGTGCCTCGTGTTAATCAGACAACTCGTAAAAAAACAGAAAAATCCAATTCGGTCATTCAGACAGGACTTCCTGCTGTCTTCTGCTGTGTCTCGTCTCACGACCGATGAACATTGACCTTACACTTGTAAATTCCCACATGTTCCTCCTTTTACTGCTGTTCATTTTTGGGATGCATGTACTCTTTAATTTTCTCCATATGCAATCTGATAAAAAAAAAATGCTGTCATTCTGTAAAAAATTACAAAAATCTAAAAGTTTATATACAAATGTAACCAAGATAATATTGTGAAACTGAATAAAGTCTTTTCTGTTCAGACCCTGATTCTGCCTCATTGATTCACAGTTTGATGACAGACGACAGGAATGCTTCCATCACACTCTTTTAACATAAGTTTATTTTTGACTTCATGCAGTGTGGAGGGATCTGGACCCCATTTGTTTTATATCTTTTTCACTGCACACCCTCTTATTGCCTTAAAATAGTTATTTCAGATAAACTTCAAATATATATTTATTCTGTACAGGATAACGGACGCCTGAACAGGCTTGATGTTAAGGAACTAGACCTCAGGATACATCTGGGTTACTTAGGGAAGGGAACACACACACAAGTATGTTGTGTTTACATGGACATTCCATTGACTTCCATTCATTTTTAACCTTTAACCTAAACATAACCACTACATGCCTAACCTAAACTCAGTTCACACATTAGTCCAAACCTAACCCACAAGCAGCACTTCTCTTGGTCCCTGCATTGTGGTGTGCTTTAGAACAACAGTCCTTCCAATTTAACGAATATACACCCAAAAACACGAGTCATTTTTGTAGCACATGTTCCTCTGCATAATTCAAAACATTAAGATATTTGATTTAAAAAATATGTTTGATGTTAGTGATAAGAATTCAATTTATTACTGCAACCATCTTAGTTTCACTCAATCATCTCATGTGAATGTTATTGAGACAAATTCTTTTGTGAATTGGCGCTATAAATATATGAACTGACTAAACTGAATTTAATATGCTCTACATTGTTAATAATCTTAATATTTAATTAGAAATTATTGCCCAACTTGATTAAAAGGCAATAGCTACTGTATTCAACATTCAGGTACACGAAAGGCAAATGATTTGAAATAAGTGGTGTACAAAACATCAAATCGATCAAAAGGGCTTGTTTAAACAATGAGCATGAACAAGACATGATATGGTTCTGCTCAAAAGTCATTGAAGGGCAAAATATCAGTAGATTTTCGAAGCTCAAATATTCTGGAAACTGAGGAAATTGTTTCAATATTTCATGACTGTGAGAAGAATTAATATTCTACCATCTGATGCTTTTTTATGTTTGTTTTTCAAAGTCTTTATCAGTCCTGCACACCAACCTGCAGCTGGTTCCATCGCTGCCCAGGCTTTATTCAAAAAGGATAGTTCAGATTTTTTAAGGATGATTTTTTGAACAGAGATGCAAGATCTGTTTCTTGCAGTAAAAGTATTTTTTGCAGGGTTTTTTTTTAAACAATGTTATTTCATATCCAATAGATATCAAAACAATTTTAAGATTGCTCTTGACTTCTATTAATTTAAATGTAATACATGTTATCACAAAGTCATTCTACAGATGTCCAGGTTTTTCAGGGGCACTAAAAGTTGCTTTCCATAGTTTCTTACACTATACAGTATTACTTTTGTGGCAAATAAATTTGCATGAGTATGTTGTTGAAATATGATGATACTTTAAAGACTTTTAATGATATCTGCTTTACATCAGCAACATTTTGAGACTATTTTAAAATGGCAGAAGACAATTTTTATCTTGACCCAACTGTGATGAACCAGAGTTCCTCAAAGTGAGAATCCGCCTACAGGAAGTGAGCAGTGGTCCCCCTGGAGGAGATCTGAGGTTGGAAAAAAAACAACTTTTATCTGGATATCCTTCACAGTCAGCTGTCTGGTCATTTTTGATTGGATGTCACTTAACATCCAGCCCAACCAAAGACATTTTGACATAATGTATTTGGTTCTAACAAATATTTTCCCCTGCTCACGTTTTGATCAATTTAAATAATTTCTTTCAACTGGATGGCAACTCTCAAGAAAGCAAGACACATTTTCCTCAGTAGGTACTTGAAACAATCTGGTCAGTTTGAATTGACCTCAGGTGAAACTCTTTCATAATACAAAGCCAAAATGTATATCCCATACGTCAGAAAAATAAGTTGTACCTGAGATCTTCCCATATCATAATCAATTAATAAAACTCTATAAAATGTGGACTTTAAGATATGGATTTGGAGGCCAATATTGCAAAAATAATTTCTGTTTAGGAAGCAGGGAGATCCTGTACAACAAGCCTGACTGGACAGAAACATGTGACCTTAACTACATGTGCATGTCAGTAAATGAGAAAATCATCCAAATAATTGGATGATATTATCCAATTATTAATTATTGGATAATATCATCCAATTATAATTCACGTCAAAGACTGATATCAAACGGATTCACTTAGTAACGGGGTGATATATTTCAAGCATTTATTTATGTTAATGTTGATGGTTATGGCTTACAGCTGATGAAAATCCAAATGTCAGTTTCTCCAGTAATTGCATAAGACCATCATTAAGGTCTTTAATAAAGAAATGTTGGTACAGTTGATGCAGTTGTAACCACAGGCAGGACTGCCTGTTGCCTTGTCGACAGCTAACAGCGTTGCAGCAATGTTTGCATGTGAATAGAACGTTTGGTTGAAAAACGCAACAGGAAAAACTGCAGCCTCAGCAGGATTGTGAAGCCAAACCTGTTAAAGAGTTTGAGGAAGAATTACGAAGAGGAATCGGTGTTTCAAGAAGCACAACTCTCAGACATGCTAGTGTTGATATTTATGCAGGGGACCCCAGAAGCTGCCCTGGAGTAGCTCAGATATGCTGAAACAAAAGGTTTAGACCTCCTGTAGAATAACTTATGACTGTGTATATTGTAATAGCCAAATACATACATCTAAATATGCATTAATGTGCACAGTGGAAACCCTCTTAGCATGTCTGCAGAAGCTAACATCAATGGTCCTCCATTACTTGGGGGTGCAGCCAGTCAGCTCTGAGGCAAATGATTGGTGTTCCTGGATTGACTGCTTTGCAAAATCCAATAGAGTGTCAAGTTGCATCACGCCAAAGAATCTTTGTTTATTTTTGATGCCCTCCACGAAGAACCCTAAGCATAGGCAAATGTTTCAAAAAATATTTGAAGAAATATGCAAAAACTGAACTTTGATTAAGCAGGGGGATCAGAGTATTTCTGTATTAGATTTTCTGAAGAAAAACAAAAACTCCTCAACTGCAAGATTTAATTAGCTGAAATACATAATTGTCAAAATAAATAGAAGTAAACATTTGAGTCTGTGTGCTGAATATGAAAATATATAAGTCTGAACTTACTGCGATAAATTGACTTTTCTTTGTTCTCATTTCTCAGGATGTTCCTACTAAACTGCATTAAGTCTCTACAGATGACAACTTCAAACTTTCTTCGTTTTATTACCCTATTAGTCACAGCAGCTTGTGGTTAGTAGCAATATGAAAGTAAACTACAAGATATGGGAGGATTGCTTCACATAACTCTGGTTTTGTATTTTTCTTTTTTTTTCTTTTTATTTATTTGACATTACTTTGCAGCAGAGAGGCTGACTCTCACATTCCCACACTTTTACCCTGACAGCTCTACAGTATATGGCTTTTTTGGTTTCTGTCTCTTAATTTCCCTTCATACAGTCAAACAAGGGATCAAATCTACAGTTCAACACACAGAGAAACATCAGAGGACATGTTCTTTCTCTACAACCTTCTATGAAACAACAATAGACAGAAGTTTCCATGGTTACCCCAAACAAACTCACGATTGTTGTAATTTCTTTATCTGTCAGATTATAGCAATAAGCATCAGTTTGGAGGTTTCACTTTAAAGAGCAGCTCATTTTAAGGATTAAAGGATGATAAATGATAAAATCATACAAAAATGATCAACATTAAATATCTGATTTTCCATTAAGAAGTGTACCACTATCAATCTTTATGGACCTAACAGAGCATCAAAAATAATCAGTGAGGAAACAACAGTTGGTACAGATACATGTACAGTCTACTTCAAGTAAGTCCTTAAAACATATAAAGTGAATAATAGTGCAATATATGGCAGTACAAACTAAAAAAAAGAAGGACATTGCGTTTTCACGTGTTGGTGGTTCCAGAGGATTCTGACATCTAACAGAAACATTTAGATTCACTTTCAGTGGAGACTCATTTATACCAGAATACAGGAGAATAAAAAGGCCAGCAGAACCTTCATCTGAGGAAGACGAGCAGCACAGACTGAATTCAGCCACAGTCATCCTGGAACGTACTCTGTGATTTCTGTCTTTGAAGAAGTTTGTCATTTTCTTACTTTCCATTTTATGTTTTTATCATAAATGTATTTATTTGCCTATATCATGTTATGGATCATTCATGAATGTTCTGTGTCTCTGAATATTACTACACAGTCATTTTGCTCTTTGCAGCCTCTATAGCCCTTAGAGTTATATGGCATATTTTTGTTGGAACTTTTCATCTCCAAAAAATTATCTTGGGCCTGCATGTTAGTTTTTATATATATACTTTCAATTTGATGATTGAAAGTGTCTGGACAATTTCTACTCTTTATTATTGAACATGAGCTATTTCTCAAGAATGGGCAAGGATGTAAAAAATACAAAATGTTGATGTACAAAATAGTAGCTAAAACATAACTAGTTTTGGTTCACCTAAACCGATGATTAAAAAGAAATTAAAAACCACAAAGCTATGCTTTTTTCCCCCATTTCAAAATTATGCTTTGTCACATAGCATTCTAAGAAAATAATAATAATAATAAATAATAAAATAAAAAAATACATTGAAATTTGGAGATGTAATAAAATATAGTCTTAAATGTAGTTATTTCTTTTAAATGTTTGCCGAATGTATTTGTCAGTATTTTGAATGTAAAAATGCTTTACCTTACTGGTACTTAACCATCAATCTGCTACATGCTTCTTGAGTTTTGACATCAGCAAACACCAACGTCAGCCTGATAACAGATACACAGAAAATAAAATCCAGCTGAACGCAACTGGAACCAAACAACACATTTAGAAAAAGTAAATGAGTTTACCCTAACAGATTTCTAAAATGTCTTTGCGAGACAATTTTAGACACAGTTTGTTTTTGTGATGGCCTAATTTGTGTACGATGGACTTGAGAATACATATCAACAGTTAAAGACTAGCTACAGCACAAGAGCATCAGGGTTAGCAGAAATATACAGCACAGATCACAGACTGAGCACAACTCACTTCACTCAGATCTACTGATGGTGTCAAACTGAGATAGTGAGTATCTACAGACGATTGATCATGACTTCACTGTATGACTAACGAGTTCTGACTCTGCCAGCGGTACACTAAACAGCTATATAGGTAACTGTGTATAGAAAATATTCCAGGCCCACATCATTCCCCAGTCACTGGTGTGAATTTGGCAAATAAAAAGGCACAAATTAGGGAGGAATAGTCTAAGAGCAATATATTTCTCAATGTACAAAATTTACACACTGAATTTTCCATAAAATTTCATGAATTCTCACCAAAAAAACCCAACTTTGATTTATTTAGAGTTCTTTCAAAGATATTCAAGATAGTTAAGTTAGCTATTCTAACCCGTAGCTAAAGGACGATTCAGAGCAGGTGTAAGGATATGCTGAGCGTTGAATGTGTTTTCTGTGAACTAATTATGTAATGGCAAGAAATTAGTGGACAGGGTAAACATTTGGAGGGGCGGACAGGGACGGCATTATTAAATTGCTGGAAGAACACTTAGCACACAAGTGATACAGTGAAAATAAACAGGTGAGACTAATGAAAACAATCTCAGGGGTAGAAACACAACCAGCAATCTGCGAGAAAGCAGACCAGTGTCGACTCCAGAAGCAGAAGAAGGGTTAGACTGAAGAACACAACAAACAAACTAGAGAACAAACAAGGGGTTAGGATGCAGCCAAGCACATATGGAGAAAACTAACAGGAAAACCTGCACAGTTTGTTCGCTGTAAAAAATGACTGAATGTTAGTCAAAGTAATGGCTAACATTGTTCATATGTTATCATTACTTCTGTTTGAACTTACACCATAACGGTGGAAGCTACTGTGAAGTGGACAGTTTTTATGTACTGAGGCATATTTCTGAAGTGTTTACAGCTTGGCTAACATTTTTCTTTTATGTTTGTAATAATTATTACAATAATTACACAGGTAGGTACGTGTCCCTGTGAAACTAAGACATATCTGGGTGACTTGTTGCACTGCTGCACCTAATCAGAGCCAGATTAACTCCAACAGGTATGTTTAACATGCACCCAGAGTGAAACTGGATTACAGCTAAATTCACTGGATTATCTTCATCCATCCATCAGTTAACAGACGGGAAATCCAGACAAACGACTGACCGTCATAGAAAATACATTTAGTTGCAAGAAATAAAATAACAGTAATGCTCAGAGAAGATCATGTAAGATTTTAGGTTAATAAAATCACAAATCATCTATATTCTTTTTTTACTCTGCAATCATTAATTAGCGCATGAAATTGCTGTCATGTGCTCTTAATGATTTAAATTTCTATTTTTAAAAATGCCTAACCAATTCTACTCTAAATGTGTTTGCCTCCATTCGCCATTATGTCTTGTCCATTGCTGGAGCTAAAGACAATCATATCTCCTTTCATCTAGAATATTTTACTCCCCTGAAAATGGAAACATTTCAGCTGAGCACCAGATTGGGAAAAGGTAAGGGAACAACAAAATCCAAGTTCCTTTCCACTGAATAATTTTATAATTTACCATTACTAAAGTTGTCTAAAGTTAATCTAAAGAATAAATGTCATATCTTTGAATTTATTCATTTCTGCTTCTGGCCAGTAGAGAGAACCATTAACTTCTAAAACAGTCATTTAATTCAGAACAAACCTTGATCTTCATGTAGACTTGTGTCAGGAAGTGAAAGAAAAGTGAGGCGTTTTCTTCCTGTTCTAAACCTTTTGTGTTTTCAGTGGACACTGAAGAGGCTGTTTATGAACATCTGAACTGTGATAGTCAGGCCTTTCCATTAAGTCTGCGCTCTGCAAATGTCTTATGCTGCAGTCAACAAGCCATACGGAGGGGACAGACAGCTTGTATATCAAAGACAACATTTTCATCGTAAATATCTCCGCTACCAGTTTAAAGAGAGGGAGCCAGTAAGAATAAACAGCTTTTGACTGAAGTTCATTTAACATACCACTGTGAAAAGCCACCTGTCAGGATCGGTTGTGTTTCTACCCCGAGCAGATACCTGAGTTCTGTGTCTGCCATGTTTTTTTCTCCACAGCAGACAAATTCAATCTATTACCTCTTGAAGTTATCGGTGAAAAGTGTCTGCAGCTTTTTGGATTAAAGTGGATTTTTTTCCCACTACCACTGGTCAGCAACCGTTACCTTAGTTTGTTCTAATTTAATTTTACATATACACGCCTATACATACATATAAAGTATTTATGTACACATTCACCAACATGTGATCATTGTATTACTTCATAACTGACAGCTGACATGGCAAGGGACATTTTCTCTACATTCAAAAATAAATTAAACAATCAACACCAAAGCATTGATCATTCATTTCAAGCAGCTCATTCAGCAAGCACAAGCCAGTACATGGATGTTTTGGTAAAGACAGCAAGGACCAAGCAAGAAAAAGTAATTATCTTTCTTGCTTTTACAATATGTTGCAGGGTCAAACAGAGTAGAGTTGATCGGTCAAAGGTCTTCCTCTTTGATGCCCAACTCTTGCTCCTAACATTCCCATTCCTTATTACCATCCAAAGCAGAGGAACAAGAAGTTCTTGCTCTTCCTGTCCTTGCACTTTAAACAATGGTCTCACACTACAGACCACACAGGAGAAGTGACACCACAGTAAAGAATCAGAAAGAAGTCATTCTGCTATATTTGTGTGCCCCCGAGATCCCCCCCGCCTGCGGGGTAATGTCTAAGGCCACCGCCCCTGCGCAGCGAGTGCAGTGCCACAGTGCAGCAGCCTCTCAGCAGTGAACCGAAGTGATACATAGGCTGACCGCCACGGACCGGACCACGGCACAGCCACGCCACCGTCGGCACCACAGGGATGGCCACCGCTAGCAGATCAATCAGGAAGTGACGACTCCAGTAGCTTTTTTGGATTTTCCCATAGTCCTCGTCTTCTGCTACAGCAACCCCTGTGGCCTCTTGTTCATTAGTCTTATCTTCGTCATCGTCCTCGTCGTGAACTTCCACCACTGTGACACCAGCTATCTCTTCACGGGAGATAGATCTCCTGGGAGGTTGGGATGTTTGAGGCTCTTGTGCACCAGGAGGCAGTCCGGTGAACTCAGGAGTAATCACAGGGCTCGTTTCCTCTGTGGATCTTTCTCCAATCCCGGCCACTTGCTCCTTGTCCACCACTCTCTGGTCATCTTGCTCGTCTTCTCCACAGCAGCCTGCAAAATTAAGTTCACCCTGCATTCTTCCTGCTAAATCATAGACTTTTCTTTGTTCTGCCTCTTCATCCAGTAACTCAGTCCCTTCCACTGAGCTTTGAACAGTCTGCTGCTCCACCTCTGATTGTCTGACCTTACTGTTTTCCAACTTTTCTCCTGCCTTCTCCCTTGTTTCTTTTTCTTGCTTTTCCTCTTCCTCCACTTTGTCATTTGCCTGATACGAAGGACTCTCCATGGAAAATGCCACAGTAGCGGATCGTGGAAGAGGTGGAGCCAGTGGTGTTTTGGAAACTGGAATTGGCTCAGTGGCTGTGCTCATCACGGTCGCTGTTGTCACTGAAGTGGTGGTGGTGATGGAGTCCAGATCCTCTTCCCCCTCATCGGACATCCAGGTGGAGGTGGGGCTGCAGGCCTGAGAGCGAAACGTACGTTGCTCTGCAATAGTATCCAGATCAGAGGGATATCCCGCTGTTGCAGGGATGGGGCAGCTCTCAGTCTGAATGCCTGCCTCCCTCAGGGGGTGCAGGTACAGGTGGTGGTGGGACAGGCATGGGTGGCTCATGCAGCTCACTCCACCCAAACTGCAACGAAATGGAGCCAGCCGCTCACCTGTGCAGAGTTTCTCATAGGTGGAGGAGTGAGGCATGGTGTGTGGCATGGAGTGGGACATGTTGTGAGGGAAAGAATGAGGTAAGGTATGGGAGAAGGTGTGAGGCAGAGAGACGGGGGCAGAATGAGGCAAAGTGTGGGAGAAGGTCTGCGTGTAAGAGTTCAGCAAAGATGCAGTTTCCTCTGAGAGGTAGGCGGCTTCCAGGAGGAGGTCTGCCCGGCTGGGGACGCTGTTCTCTCCACAGCACACAAACCCGCTGTCCTGTGTGCCGTCAGCTGAGAGGCAAGGGAAGTCTGCGTCATTGCAATTGCGGTCTCCCAGTGCCTGGTCGCTCAGCTTGGTGTAGGTGGAGCTCCGAGTCAGAGAACGGGCTGGAGAGCCGTCGCAAGAACAAGACCCCCTCCCTCCCACTGGCAACTTAGGTACAAGTCCAGGGCTTTCTCCAGAAACAGATGCCGGAGCTGAGCCCCCAGCACGGGTCCTGCAGCCTGGTATGGCTTCTCCTTCCTTGGCTAGTCCAGCTTGTGCTATCTCCATGTTAAGCAAAAGGTTCTCCAATTTGTGATTCTGAGTATTGATGTCCTGGAAGTACTTT
This sequence comes from Poecilia picta, assembly GCA_033032245.1. Taxonomy (NCBI): domain Eukaryota; kingdom Metazoa; phylum Chordata; class Actinopteri; order Cyprinodontiformes; family Poeciliidae; genus Poecilia; species Poecilia picta. Next base: position 29,641,973 of record CM065359.1, on the reverse strand, counting down.
TGAACCCCTACGTCTCCACTGAGCCCACCGGCATCACTAAGTCGGGTACGAACTGTGTCCACTGCATGTTTGAGCTGCTGAATTTCCTGACGGGCCTCCTTCAGAGCTAACTGAGCCTCCACGCGGTGACACTCCTCCTCAACCCAGTCTTCCTGCATTCGGTAAAGCTTACTTCGCAGCGTATCAATCTCTGTGTCCCTAAAAGGTTGAAAAATGAGAGGAAGGACAGAATGATCAAAACTAAGTGGAATACAGAAAGACATTTTAAACATCAGTTTCTATCCAGGTTTTGTTATTCTGTCTGAGTATCTCACCTGTCTTGCAGGGTGTTAATGGTCTCTTTGAGCTTGGCTCGCAGGTGTCGAATACACACTTCCTTCTGCTGGAGAGGCGTGAGGTACTGCTCTGGGGGAGGAGGGCGGATACCATGGTTGTCCGTACATGATGTGTACTTCTGACGTCTGGGACACATCAGACAGAACCAAATATAAGTGATCCGCCACAAGTTGAGTATTAATAATAATTGGCTTGTTTTAAAAGACAACGAGTCTTTAAAAAATGAGTCAAAATCAAAGTTGTACTAGAGAACAGTCTTGGTCACAAGACTTTCTGACATTCTCCCAGCACTTGGACTCGTCTCGGACATTAATGACAAGACTAGTCAAGGCCATATACTGTGGAATTATCAATAAATTGCCAGAATACTGTCCAATTTATGTAACATCCTTGATTCAAATCTAAGCAATAACATGACTCATTGCTAATTGTATAATTTTTGTTACCGTTGACACCCATTCACACCCCGTTTCACTTGCAGTTAAAAACATGTCAGCTCTGGTTATCTGGTCGTGGGAAAAGATGTCTGCAAAATCGTCAGAATTACGATTCATAAAGAATATATTATGTCATGACTATAATACTAAAAAAACAGACTAGAATTATAATATTAAACTGACTGTATCTTACACAACTTTAAAAGAAATGTTGGGATTCCTGTAGTTAAAGAAATATGTTTACATGTAATAAGCAGTTAACACCTGATAATTCTTTTAGCATCTTCATTTAGAGAAAAATAGCAGTTCATTTTGCATATTATCATGCTGGTCTGAGTTAATACTATCACATTTACATTGCGTAGACTTTGCAATGTAAAATCTATGCAACACTCTTACTGTTCAGAACGTCTTACCCTTTGGTGGGGCTGCAGTCACTGCCTTTACACGAGCCTGAGTTGCTGCCACTGCTGACGGAGGCATTGCCATGGGGATCTCTGGGTGCAGCTGGAGGCCGCCTGGGAAGAAGGAACCAACTATTCACCTCTTACCATGACACTAAAGACCAGAGGTGGACTGATAAGCAGTTCTACTATACATACAAAGACAGAAATGCACATGAATACAAGGCACTGACTCGTGGTCACCAGCATGCCACTGCAGCATACACACTGACAGATCACAACACTCAGACATTTAAGTGGATATCAACAAAAAATAAGCCTGCATGAGGAACATGGACACACACTTCTCTGGGCACTGATAATATTATTATCAAGAAGGGAATGGGCTCAGTGGTTAAAAAAAAGACAAGCAAAGTAGCATACAACAAAAGAAAGCTAATTTGTTGGTGCACAAGTCTGCTTTTTTTCCCCGACCGTAAGACATCGTGAGACACCAAAAACATTCTCATGCTCAAAAAAACGGCAAGACTCGGACTCGCCACAGACCGGGAACGTGTGGCGTGGAGGGAGAGTTTGTCGAGCGGCGATCCGGAGACTTTGTGGCGGTGTATCCTTTAGTGGGCGACTTGGTCGATGCGTAGCCTTTAGTGGGGCGCATTGAGACCATGTAGCCCGACTCCATGGGGACATAATCTAGCTCTATGAACCTGCAGTAGTCAAACCTGAGCAGGCAGAAACAGGAAGGTGTTAAACCGCAGAAGGCGGATCAGCAAACAGCACCTGCATGACGCGATGTGTGTGAACGCATGCAGGCAAACTGCACCTGTCCTGAGAGGACAGGAGAAGCTCTCAGGTGGTAGCTGCACTGAATATCACCAAGCACTGATCTGACCCAGGAGATGATGCCTTCTGAAAGGCTCTGCATTAAGGGATGGGCCCCTCACTCTGGACAATCTGTTGCTGTAGGGCTGTACTGACGGAAAACATAAACTAATAGTGTGGATATTAAAAAACAATCTAAAAGTAAGGAAAAGAATGACCAGAGACGTCTTAGAGGGATAGCAAAGGGTATGTCGTGACAAAACTAACATTTGCTCATAAAAACCTGGATATCCAGAATGCCAAAGAGGTTTTCACACAAATGATTCTAAACAGCAGATGTCATGAACACTAGGTAATACTGATACAGAAATGATGACAACATGTCTAAGACCTATTTTATTTCAATACGAAGAAAATATTTTCCTTCAATAAATGCAGTAGAGCCGATCACTAAGATCTTTCTATCACTCCTACAACAGAAACTACAAGACAAACTACAGTATAGCCAAAGAATGCTGCAGTAAGGAACTGCTTCAGGGTGATGAAAGACAGCTTGAAAGTTAGTAGGAATAGCAATATTTGCATATTCCTGGTAGAAATTTAACCTGTAGACAGTCATCTCTTGTTTGCATTCTCTGTCAGACCAACAAATATAAAACAAGAGGTTAAAAGACTGAAAGCATTTAGCAACAGCAGGGCTCTCTGTGTTTATTGCTTTTTTTCCCCATTGTATTTACTTAAAAAAACAATTGTCTACCTTTTTCATTCTTCTACATTCAGTTGTTATGGATGAGTAGGATTTTGCCAGCTGTTTGCCCATGATTCCAGCTTTTACATAAACACATGCTGATGTTCAGAAGTTCTGGATTCTGCCAAGAAAGTAAAGTATTTTATGTAAAAGCACATCTGTCCCAGGCAGGAAAAAGGAAGAATGCTCTGTGATGGGCAACATCTATATCTGCGTTCTATAATTATAGAGAGGTTTTAAAGAAAAACATTTTTTTAATGACTGTTGCCCAGTCACCAACAGCAAAAAGTGGAAGAGGAGAGAAGCAGCAGGTCTACTCAGAGCAGCCATGAGGGATTTACACACAGGACACGGTAACTACAAGCTAAACCACGACTCCAGACTCTGCTTTGCTTCCTGTTCTCATTTAGGGCCGCGATTCCAAAATAGGGGTCAGGATGTCAAGGGCCAAAATAGAAAATAAACTATATCAAATGTGAATGTACAATGGAACAAATAAATGTATCAAAAAATATTCCATTAAATATTTAAACATATATCTTAGATGATGAAAGTAAATAATACCATTTTAGTCCTAAAACATAAATACATTTAAAAAGCATAATTATGTACAGAGTGAAATAATTATGCATATTTTACGGGCGTCACCGAGTTGTCAATAGACCGTCGACGCTTTCTGGTCCTATTATTTAGTTGGTCACAGTTGGGAACCTATGACTTAGGGGAGCAGGTTTTTTCCTCTATTATTTTTAAAGTACAATTTCAGAATGTTATGAAAGAAAAACTCTTTCAATAACCTCCAGCAGCTCTCATAAAATCACACCCACATACATTTAAACTTCTAATTTGACGATTAACCTTGGGTGACCTTGGGTGTCCAGAAAGGTGCCTACAAATAAAATGTATTATTATTTATTATTGTTATTAAGCAAAAACAATAGGATTATGTTTACTACGATTATATTTAATAATTTCTCACAAATACACTGAGGCTTGAAAATGAGCTGTCTAACAGTTTTTATATATGAACTTTTAAATTATTTTTGCTGGCCTTTCAGTGGTGAAAACAGCTAGCTAGGTAAATACCTAGGTGTTTTTAGGTTAATGGTGGAGGAATTTGATTTCTTGCATTAGGATCAATTTGAAACCCTTAATTTGGAGAAGAAACTCAAAATTAAGTGACCTCCTGGTGTTTACCAGTTCCAAAAGAGATTGGCAACTTGAACGAGTGGCAAAATGGATTTAAAGCTGATAGATTCATTGTGGAGAAGTGACTAACTTCTTAGATTAAAGAAGAAAGCAATTTCAAGCTCTTTGGGCTAAAGCATCAAAATGTCTACATGTTGGCTTTGCTTGTGTTTTGTCATCATGTCCTGTGCAACACAACAAGGGAGGAGGTCAGATATTGACATCTCAACAGATCTTTGAAAATCAATATATGACAAACAAGCCCAGGCATTAACAAAAGGTGAACCAGGCCGACAGGAGCAGCTCAAACAGGGGATGAGCCTAAGAAGTGACAGAATACACAGATAATCAGTGTCTGGTCTGTTTTATTCATCTGCAGACGGTGCCTGTGACAGGTCAGTCAGGTGAAGGTGAGCATTAGATGTCAGCATGAGCAGCAAGCTGTTGTTACATAATGGAGATAAAGTTTAAAAGGCTTCAGTCTTTTTGATAAATCAGATGCAAGAAGAAAAACAACAAAATGAAACAATAAGATCTTTCCCATTTGAAGTGAAGCCAGTGTCTCAAATGTATCCGCAGGCTAAGCAGTGAGTAGTGAACCAGTGATCACTCATGATCACAGTATGCTTTCCTAGCACAGCTGCGTCCACTATAGCCACTAAACACGATCTCACAAGAACACCGGTCCTCCAATATGAACTCCATGTTCACGTTTACCAGCAGAGTGTAAGGTATAAGCAAGTCTAGCTCATCCATTTGGTCGAACAACAGCTCAACAAGAGCAGCAAAATGAAGTTTTCAAAAATTTGCCTTTGTTTTCCATTCCTGGTTTTAGTGGCTAGAGCGTCAGAGCTGCAGCTACAGCTGGGGAACATGCTCGCTGAGACTGCGATTCAACGGTGTCTCACGCAGGGGGCGCAGGCACCGGAATGGCCACCGGCGCAGTGGCCGTGGCTGCACTAGTCCCCGATCCCGATGCCGGCTTGGAAGCCGCCGGCACGGGCGAGGACGCCAGTATTTGCTGCAAGCGGCGTTTGGGGTGCAGCGCCTTCAGAGGGTTGAATCTGAGGAAGAGGAGAGATGAGAGAGGGGGACACCATGGCTTCAGACTGAGGCTGCTGCTCATTACCATGACCGTATAACGCAGACATCTTAACACTTGTCAGAGAGGAAAGTGATGACAGAGCTTATGTATAACAAATAACCTAAACTTAACCTAAACTTAACTAATGCAGTTCATCTGTATTAAGTTATATGTGGAAAGGTTCTAAAAACTTTCCACATTTGTTTGTATAAGAAAGATGCGAGCCAACTTATTTTCTTTAAGTAGTCTGTTAGAATAAAGGAGACAGGTCAGAACATAGCCACACAAAGGCACAGTTTCACAGAGAAAAGGCACTAAATTAACAGCTCTTCATTGTCTGAAAAAACAATACAAAACAAACCATCATCCTCCTACCACTTCCTGTTTTGTTTTTTGTCATTTTTGCCAGCTGTATCATCCGGTTGTTGATTATGTGACTTGTGTAATGTAAAAAGTGTTTCTATTGCAGTTTTATGAAATACACCTACTTCAATAAACCACCTCATCCTAGTGCAAAATCTTTTAGGTTAATAAGGTGAATAAACTTTTTGAAATTGCTGTGTTTCCATTAAGCAATGTCAATTTGTGCAACAATCAATATAGTTAGTAAATCATATTCCTGTTTCCTTGCTTTTTCTGGCCCGTGTTGGACAAACTCTGGTTTTAGAATATAATACCACTGCTCTCCCTGGATCCCAGTAGTTTCCATTTCTATATTTGGATGACACAAATCCCTCAGGCACTAAAAAGGTGACACATTTTTGGAAAGGCAAAATTCAATTATGCATTTTTTTTAAATAGGCAAACTGACAGACCACATTGCTAATTAATATGCTAAGAATTATGCTAATTAGTAACTTCACAGTAACTTCACAACTTGTTTGTCTGAAACATGAAATATGGACAGATGGGCTCAGGACTGGCTTGAATATTTATGTACCGCTGACCCACAAATTGTCTGACCACAACTGCATTAGGATCCATTTGGTATGCAGACACTTCAGCTCATCTCCATCTCACACCTTACACAAAACTCTTCTGTGTCCTGAAAGAATTACACACAAACATTAACTCACTTATTGATAAAAAAACACACACATACAGTGCAACCAGAAAGTATTCACAGCGCTTCATTTCTCCCTCAGTATTACTGCAGCAGTGGTTGAAAGAATTATGCTAATTAGTAACTCTCAAGTTTCCTTTTCATCTTGAGGCACTGTGCTAATGATCATCGAGTGAGTTTTCTGGAATAGCCATTAGAAGAGTTTAAAGTTACATGTGACCTCAAGGGTTGTGAAATAGGAAATCTCTTTTAGCCACTAAATGTCCTCTATGATACACAGAAGTAAGTAAAGCTATACAAACCCTACAGAAACAGAAGAAAATCACTTACACAAAATATAAGTCACTACTGAACTATATCCCTGGTTCTGGCCCCATGTTTAGAAATGACTGGATAATAATTGCCAACTGACATATGAGGAACATGTGAAAAAAATAAGCAACTGTATGGAATACCACTGTTTATGATAAGCCATTAACCAATCCGATTTGCCCATTTAATGTCGATTTGCCCGAGGTCCATTCAGAAAGAGTTGCTAAAACTCTACGCTGGCAAAACCCATTTCAATTACTGTAATATAGGATAGCATGGCAGATCGCCATTAAGCTGGACTTGAACCAAACACAGAAAAAAGATGTTTTCAATGAGATTCAACAGACAGGTACAGTTAACAGACAGGTGTCAGACTGAGACAGGTGTGTTTTTTAAGACTTTATCAGGATCATTTACAGGGATGTTCTCTTTGAAGACATCTGAATGCAAGATATCACTGATGTAGATGTAGATATGTGCCTTCAGATTCACTACTGGACGTGTGATTCCAAATGCAGCTGTCTCTGATCTGGCAGCTGGAACATGGGGCAGTGACTCAGCAAACTGTTTGATGCCAGAGATATGACACAAGATGAAGCCTGCCTCAAAATGTTGGTATAAATATCCCACTAATAAAGATGTATTAAATTAACAGTGTAGAAAAGATTAAATGGGAGTTTTTTTCCCCCATAAAATATAATAAATATGTCATATTTTGGATTTTTCCATCTTTAACTTGATGACAATTTTTAACACACAAGTCTAGATTTATTTATTTAGCTGTGCCTGAAATTCCCTTATTTTCTGTCATGTCATTGTGATGCCAATATTTATGTACTGGAATAAAACCAGAACTAAGTTAAGTAAAGGATAAACTGATCCATCCATCCATCCATCCATCCATCCATCCATCCATCCATCCATCCATCCATCCATCCATCCATTCATTGGCAAGATGTCTTCTCATACCCATTGGTTCCTCCTTTTGCCACAAAAAGCTTACACCCATCAAGTCATATCATCGAAACAATCTAGATGTCAAGTTAATGTCTAAGCTTGATTGTTTTCCTCAATCCATTTTGTTGTAGATGGATGACAGCTTTTGTTTCCAAAAGAGACTATGAGGACTTGTTTTTCTTTTTTTCTTTTGCTTAGGTGGCACACTTAACACTGAAGAAGTCAGATACATTTTGGTAAAATGTATAATTTCATGTGGTTAGTGGATTTTAAAACAGTTAATCAGCCAGCTCTTAACTTGCAAACAACTCTATCATCTTATTTGGAGCAATAGGTGACACTCACTTAGTTTCCACGCCTTGAACCTTTGTGTTTTTCACACCCAGATACATTTCCAAACAGTTGAATTCATGTTTTCAGATAACATAGGAAAAACGTACATGTTGGGGAGGGACAGTTCTGCTTCGTTTTGTTTAGCCAAAGAAAACGCCAGTCACTATGGAACGTTCTATTTCATCTCAGTTGAACTGTAGGGACCATATGGCAAAAAGTTTCAGAAGTAAACTGTGACTCTTGAAGACCTTAGTGGAGCTTGAGACTGCTAACCGATTGTGTTACCTTGGAAACTGGCCCATACCTGCTCAACAACAGTGGCAGAGTCTGAAGAGGCTTGTGTGAAGAACTATTGCCCACACAAGATTGGTGTACAAATTCTTCCAAAGTGATATTCCATGTACATTTTATCCCAAAGGGGACATCCACTGTTACAGCAACTAAAGATCATAAATAAACCTTCATATCATGTTCTACAATTTCATTCATCCACCCTTGATGTTAAAGTCAATGTGAAGCTAATGGTAGATACCTGGTACCTACCAAACAGGCTATCTGATATGCTGTCTTATGTCAGTGGTCAAAATGAAAGTGTTTCATCAAAAAATATGAGCCTCAATCCTCAACACTGAACAATATCTACCTTGAACTGAGCAACTCTCGTATAGAAGAATGCTGAAAGTCCTGTTTACTATTTACCGGCGAGAGCCTGACGTCGTCCTCCGACTGGCTGGAGCAGGTGCAGACATGGAGTCAGACAACCTCTTGCTAGGCCTGAAGGTTAGACTGTTGTCGGCCTCCTGTTTTCAGCTTAAGTCCAGGAACTCGGAGGCTGAAGAAAGAACAGACAAGAATCAAGAAACAACGAAGGTCAACAGCTGCTTCATTGACAGCTCCTGTGTTTAGGTCTGGGCACTTCAGCATGCAGGGTGGCATTGCTGACTCAATTTGACAATTAGTTGGATCATCACAGACTAGACATCAAAGTTAATCAACCAATCATTTCTCAGCCTCATGGGTGAACCACCCAGTCAACATTAGTCTGTCTTTTCTCAAGTCAAGTGCAATGGAAACTGACACTTGCTTCTGTAGCTCACGTACAATTTAAGCACAGATGTGACTTTATAAATGAAGAGAAAAGGCAGCTCAAGGTGACAGTTGCGCTTGATGGCACTTTAAAACCAAACACGGTGCAAATATGTTGTATATTTCTGCCACAGCTGAGGCAGAAATATCCTGTCAGCATCCAATATGTGAGCTTGCAGGCTGAGACAGAGAAAGGGGATTATTGTCATCAATAATGTATCACCACTTGGTTGGGCCTTGAGAGCCAGGCTCGTGTATGTGAGTAACTTGCAAGCTATTTCCTGCTGTTCTGTCTGCCAGTTTGATTCACTCAAAGAATCTCACTCAAACCCCTTTTATCACTTGCACAGCATATATTTCATTCAATCCAGTACATTTACCATTAATATCTCGGTCTATTTTAAATCTTTTAGCATCAGTTTATGTTTTACTTTTACATCAGCTTAATGTAAATAGTAACAAGCCACTTAAAACTTGCGAGCAATACACAAATCATGTCTTCACTCTGTAGGTGAAGACGTTGACCAAAGTGGAAATTCACTTTATAAAAACGTTACAAAACTTATCCCAAACATGTGGGACAGCCGTCACACATGAAATGTTGGCTCAAACAGTCTGGCAGTTGATGTTTTGGTATATATTTTTAAAATATAAAAAGAATGAGAAATGATATGTTTTGTTTTTCTTTTTCGCTACAGTTTATTGTGGTGAACTATGATCTCAGGCCTCACAAATTCATTAATGCATGAAAAGTACAATGTATGGGAAACATGCAAAATTATCATGGATACATTAGCCAAATGAATTACAAAGCAATGCACTTGCACTGTTGCCTTGCAGCAATAAGTTGCATGTGTCGGGGTTGTTGGGAACTCCACTTGCCTCCCACAGTCCGAAAATGAGACAGAAGAGCTAATTGCTTGACATTAATTGCCGTTAAGTGTGAGTGCGTGCATTTGTGTTTGGTTGCCTTGTGTGTTTCTGTGTTTTCCTGTGATAGACTGACAACATATTCAGGGTGTATTCTGCCTCCCACCTTGCTAGGATAAATGGATATTGACCCTTTACACTTTTATTTAGTTGATTTCACAGTTTTGCGTGTTTGGCTACACAGACAGACAAGGATGCAAACTGAACGTGTCATTTTATCAGGAAACTTTTGATGAGGAATAATGGAAAGCAGCTGTCAATAGTAAGCACTGGCAGCCCTTGGTGTGTTGCAGTGAACACTTTTGACAAGGTAACAAGACTGATGTCCACATACTTTCCAAAGTAAGTAAGATTAGTAAAATGCAATAAAATATTACATTATTGAGAAGTTCTGCATTTAAGACATCTGTTATCATAGAGGCATTGTAGCCTAGCATGTACGAAAAATACTGGTAGGCATCTAGGCTTACATGCTTTTAAGACTGTTAGGGGAGACGCCGTTTATAACATAGTGGTATGAATTATGTGGCATGAATTCAGTCAGATTTGATCAAATTAACAGACACGTTGTTTCTAAGCTTCCCAACTTTTGTAAACACCGCTGTCTATAAGACCCCGATAGCTACTTTCACGGGCAAGTTAGTTCGACTTGAACAAATTTGATAAGAAATAATTAGTGAAAACAATCACAGCTGCAATGTTTAATACTCCTGTCCCTCTGACTTTCAACGTCCGTTATGGCACCTTGTGTGATTAAGTGTGGTGTTACAAAGGGTCAACAGAGAAAGGATGGATTTTTCAGACATTTACTGTTTGACCTCAGTGACCAGCTTTAGTTAAACCTCTTATCTAAAGTAAATGAGTCTTCTAAAGAAAGCCCATTCTCCATATCCAGCTGCTGACACAACACATCAAACAGGAGAGGAGCGCATCATCATGCAGGATTTACTAAGTTAGGCTGGTTATGTAATGGCGTACCCGTCCTCAGAGATTCTGACATGCAAGCAGCTTCTGCACTGACACGGCGGAAGTACCGAGCAGGTTACGAGAACGGGACAACCTGTGAAAGAACGAAGAGTACTGGGAGGGACCGAGTGAGACGAGAGCCAGTGAGATGGCGGGAAGAGATGGGACGTGTAGCGAGGGAGAGAAGGCGGCATGCAGAATGAAGAATTGTGTGATAAGCTAAGTGTCTCTGCAGCAGAGGAAACACTGCAGTGTGTGCTTGCCTTCTAAGCCTTGTGCGACCTTCACAACACCCAGCAGGATTAATAGCAGCATCAGTGCATAAAAATACTGACACCTGACTTTCAGAGGGCAACAAAACACAATGTAGATGCAGAAAAGCAACAACTGAGCTCAGCTGCCTGAGAAGACTGCGGCGGCTGACTCATGACTGACAGCATACAGGCCAGACAGACTGGTGAAGGGTCATGGTGAGCCAGGGAGTCTTCTGTCTAATGTCCCAGGACATGTGTGTACTGTGTGATTGCTGAGAGTGTGTTTGTGTTTATGTGATGTTCTGCAGAGGTCAGTATGATGCTGAGGGGGGATGACAGGCCAGCTCTCCATCACTGAGCTGGCCTGTTGCATGTGACACTTGTGTTTTGTTAAATAGATGCCAGAAAATTCCTGAGGAAGTCTGACCAACTTTCAGCTTCTCTAATTAGCTAGGAGAATAGCAAGATGCTACTCATCTTGAGAACTTGTAGCAGACAATACCTATTTGCTGACAGATCTTTCATGTTTGATAATTAAAAAAAAATAAAAATACAATTAAATATTTTCCATTTAAAATTCCATATTTTTCAGACTCAACCTCCAATATTTTCACTGTTTGGTCCACTGTTGATGTCCCTGTATTAATAATAACAATAAATTAGCTCAAGTCTGTCTGCAAAAAAAACAAAAAACAACAACAAAAAAAAGAACAAAACAAAACAAAAAACTTAAGACCCTACAAAAAATACAAATACCAACAGACTTAGAAGTTTTTAACCATTCCTCCAGAGCTATATTTATGTAAATCTCCACTCTAATTCATCTCCACTCTAATTCACCCCAAACCTGAGAGGTTGAAGTCAAGACTCTGACAGACCTACCCAGTCAACACTCTGGGTAGGTCTGTCAACTTCTTAAATTCTTAATTTTTTTTTGCTCAGCATTGCATGCTGGAACATGTCAAGATGTCAGTAAAGGTAATCATAAGGTGTAATATGCAATGAGTGCTATAAGGAAACACAGACTAAACCACACTAGTAGACACGAAATATAAACTCTTTCCACTAAGTTCTTGATAGACTTGGAGATGCTCTGAGCAGCCCTTAGAGAGCATTCACACCAGCCCAACTTAGTCCTGTCTAGTCTGTTTAATCGAAAGTTCAATTTAAGTGGGGAGGTGTGAAAGAGAAACCAAACTCTGATGCAGACCAAAAAAACAAACTCTGGTTTGGATTGGTTGGTTTGACACAGTGTACTGTGAAAGTGAACTCCACCAGCTGAAAATTTCACAAATGTTGTAATTTTGGTCCCCGATTGAACCAAGTCTACCAGACTAGCATGTGTGAAAAAACCCTGATAGTATGAAGAAGTAAATGAAAACCTTTTCTAACATTAGTAGTCCTTGTGGAACATAAAATGTGACGTTTGGCCTTTAAAGCAAACAGAGATCAGGCCAGCCCTGCAGAGTCACCCTGCTGCTGCTGCAGTACATGCTGCCCAGCTCAGCTAAACTTTTGCCAAGCACCACAGCACACTAAAGCCCAATTAACATAATAAGTCTGATGCAGTTCAACCAATCACAATCTGGGAAGTATCTGACACATTCATCAGAGGTTTTAATCTTAATAGTAGTTGCTTGACAAAAGTCCCTGCAGAGCTTTTCTCTCAACAAGCAAAACTTAGTCCTCATTAGGCTTATCTGGTGCTCAATGTGAGTTTATTCAGGTCAGGAGCCTGAAATATCTAATAATACACTAAGGGGTCTGTCAGTAGTGAGTCAAGCTACATTGTCAGAAATCATGCCTGAGTGCTGCTACCACAAAATCATGCCAGGGTTTTACTCACAGCCAGGAGGAGCAAAGGGGCATTATTACAAACCAGAAAATCAATGTTTATGATCACATTAGAAGTGGGAGGAGACTGAACTGCATTCATTTGTGGCACTCTGAAATTCTACAAGAAGCTGTCAGGGTGGAGCCCTTGGGTTTATAGAGATGTCTGTTCTGTTAGCAGAGCTGCTAAAACACTTTTCCAAATGAGACTGTTGATGTTTCTAGAGACAAGGCAAGTCAAATCACATCTTTAAAGGAGCAGTATTGTGTGTTTTCCATGCATATGGTGCCATTTTATAGCACAGTCAAATAACTGTATTACCATCAGGTGTTGACTTTGTAATTTAATGCCTTGAAATTGGGCCTCTGTTTCTTTAAAAACTCCTGCTCTTTCTGAAGCTCCGCCTTCAGGAAGTCATCACAATACTCCTCTGTTAACCCTTTCATAACATTTTTACCAGCGTTTCACTGAGAAGTAGCTCATATAATAAGCTCAGCAGTTCCACCAGGTGTTTACTTATTGTTGCCGACTAGTCTGAAGGAGCTGGGGGGAACGCTGCTCTGTAATGTGGAACCTGCGAAGATTGGAAACTGCAGCTCCAACGAGGAGCGTTGTCTGGAAGGCGGGGCTAGATCCACCCAGGTGTTTTGCACAGCTGAATGGTTTCCATGGAGTATAGAGGATTTCTCAAACATGCATGGAAGAATCAATGGAACAGACAGGGCATGTTGGATGTAAAGCTCAAAAAAGTAGCTTTTAAATAAACAGTATGATGACTGCATGATTTCTGCGGGTAGACGTGTGCAGGTTTTGAACCAGTGTCCTACACAAAGGACAACTGGTAGCACTGTTGGCTGGAGTCTGGAATCTCCCAGTGCATGACTGGGTTCTCTCCAGGTACTCTGGCTTCATTCCACAGTCCAAAAACACGACTCTCAGAGCAGTTTAAAGTGACCAGTAACTCATAGTGTGAGTGTGTGCAGGGTTGGGTGTCCTGTGATTCTAAACCATATGCTGTGGCTGTTCTTTGCTTTCAAATAAATGTTGTTGCAAGACGTGTCCTTTGTCATTAGAAGCACAAACTCTAATTAAAAAACAGTGCAAACAACTCCAACTGACTGTGGCACATAGTGTCAAATAGCATACACAACCAGCACTGAAGATATTTACTAGGATTAAAGAATTGAAATTCCTGTGAAAATGTTTTGTAGTCTTGCATATTTTACTTCTTAACTATGACTGTTTGCGTTTACTTAGTTAATAGAAATATGTAATGATTAGGTTTTCGCTCCATGTGTGCATCTTACCAAACGCCACGCGGTGACAATGAGTGCCAAGTCACCATGGAGACGGTCAGTTTTCCACTCGTGTGTGAAACGTGAGCAGAAGGAGAGCTGCGACTGACGGATAATGCTGGGAAACAGGACAAGAGGGGGAGTCTGCAGCTGACGAGGAGGGCAGGCTGCAAAGGACAAGAGGAACCAAAAACCAGAGGGAGAGGTCTGGCTGGTTCTCATCACTCTTGTGTTGTGTCGCTGAACAAGTTGTATTTGGATTTATAAATAGATCAGGGTGCATTTGGCATGGCCCCTAGAGCACAATGTCTGATTGTTGCAGTATTTAAGAAAGAACCCCAAGGACTGAGTACAGAATCGGAAGGACAAACAAAAACTTGTTCAGAATGAGTATCATGTGAGCTGTCAGTCAGCTGTGTATGACATCTGGAAAGACAGAAAACTTTTAATCAAACCAAATGTTTCACATCCCCCCGACCCCCCAAAAAAACATCCAAGAAACAGCTAGAAGATTGTTTTCAAGTTTTTACATATGATAGTCTGGTAGACTTGGTTTGAATGGGGAGCAAAACTGCAACATTTGTTCCATTTTCAGCAAGTTTGCTTTCATACTGCACGGTTGAACAAACCAAACCCTTGAAAAACCTGCTCCCCTTCCTCACCTGTGGTGGCGCTGCACCAAGGACCACAACACAAAAACCTCTTAAGAAGACACTGACAACTTAATTAATCATACAATGTAGATAAGAATGGGGATGGCATCAGATTTTAGCAGTTACAGGATTTCTCTTTTGTCTTTAGTAAAAATCCACAAGCCATCTCTCCCTCTGGTGCTAGACTCATGCGATTGCATTTACCCAGAATGCCCTGCGCTATAGTCTACTTCCTGCTTTTGGAGCAGGTATTGGTCTACATTCAAACTGCACCAAAATTCACTTCAACTCCACCAAGACCTAAGTTTTTAGCCGGACCAAACTTCACTCTTTTGGTCCGTATCAGAGTTAGATTACGCTGTCCCACCTCCTCAAACAAAAAAACTTTCTAGGTAAAAGGACTGGAGTTTCATTAAAGAGGATCAAACTGGGCTGTTGTGAATGCGCTCTTAAACTCAGAGTGCATTAAAAGCCTATGCTCTTTTACTTGCCTAGTACAAATAAATAAATATCATAGCCATAACAATAATCTACAACATCTAGTTATTTTTCTTGGAACCGACCAAAATTTTAAGATTTGTCAGCTTTTCCACAGCAGTGAGACTTTTTAAATGCTTAATGTTATGCATGTTTGTGATCATTATCTTGTTTTTCCCTGAGATGAAGGAAAACTAAATGGAATGCTGAGGAAAAAAAAAATCTGGGCACCCAAGACTCAAACTTGCTATAGCTAAGGTTATTGTAGTTAGCTAACACAAACAAAATAAACAAACACTGGCAAACGTTGGGAGAAAATACCAGAGTGATAAAACAATATATTCTGTTGCGTATTCATCACCCAGTCAATTTAATCACAATGCAATACTTTGGTTATTTTTTATGTACAGGACTCAAAAGGATCCAAGTGTGAAAAAAATCAAAACTAGCAAAATTACTCATAAAAACCAAGCTGAAACAAAATTATATTTAACTAATAATAACTAATAAAACTAGCAAACCAATAAATAATAAAACTAGACACAAAAAAAGCCACAAAAAACATAAAACTCTTCATGCATTATTTGATTTTGCATAAAGATTATTGATATATTCTTGGTAATCATCCTAACTTACCCCTGGGGAGTCTGACTGTGCTGGAGTCTGACTCCATGCACATCTACAAGAAGCTGTCATTGATTCAGTTGTGCACATAGAAGTTGTTCCTTTCACCATGAAAAATATGTCGCGCCTTAACATATTGAGTAAAAATCCATGTCATAAATCCATGTCATTTATCAGGTTGGGGCACAATAATAATAATAATAATAATAATAATAATAATAATGATAATGATAATAATATAATAATAATAATAATAATAATAATAATAATAATAATAATAATAATAATAATAATAATAATAATAAAACACAAATGCTGCAAGGTCAAACTGCAGCGCAAAGCAACCTGTCACGACTCCGCTGCGAGCAAACATGGACGACTCTTACCCAGAGTCCTGCACTCTGTCCTAGACGCTGATAGTTCCACAGGAAACTAGATGCCCAGATCGTTGGAATTCCAGTTTTGGTGCAGTGAGTCTGCACGTAAAGGCTGTAAGGAGTTGAGCTGAATCAGGCGCACAGCGTGAGCAAAACATCTGCCGGCGCAGCAGCGCAGTGCGCAGCTTCCATCAGCTGCAGCAACATCAACAGAGCAGGAAGCAAACCGGAGGCCTGACTCAGAGCTGAATCAACCATCGAGATCTACACACTCCCTGCATAATCTCTCCATGCATTCATTGTTTTCTGTTTAGAACAGTTTTAGTCCTTGACGCACGTCACGGTCTTCACTCTTCCGCCGCAAAAACGACACGTCTGTCGCAGTCACCTCAGCAGTGGCTCTGACGGCTGGCTGCACTAACCAGACCTTACCCTGTGCTCCTTATGTCTCATCCGGAATTTTTCCGCTTTTCAAGCTCCCATGTTCTCGGTTCTTGTGGTTTGAGCTCCGCCCGACGGAGCGCTGATCTTCACTCACACGGCCGGCGAACAGAGGCGGAGGGAGGCGGAGGAGGGAGGGGCGGGTCCAGGGGGGGATGCAGGGGGTGAGCTGGATGGATGGAAGGAAAAAGGAAAAAGGATGGATGGATGAATGGATACGGTGCGAGGAAGAGAAGACGAAAGAGGCGCACGGGGTTTTGGACGGAAGCATCTGCGTCATGTTACGTCGGGTTATTTTTTTTTTAAAGGGAAATACCACAAAACCACTCAGTCTGTTGTGGGTGAAAAGATTGCTTAATTGGATCTTTATTAAAGTAAGAGCTTAAAGGGATAACCCTTTAAGCTATCCCCTTAACTTAAAGGGTTAACTCTAGACCACTTTCACATGGAGAACCATTTGGGTTCTTTTACACTGTCATAAGAAAAAACGGAGGTTCATTTTTCATATCCTTAAGACAGTGTAAAATAGGAAAACAAAAAAAAAAGAAAAGTAAATCTCCATCAAAGCACTAAACGAAAAATTGCTAGCTAAAACTCAGAATTTTTTAAAATTAACCTTAGAAATGATCTAGAAAATCATTTCTAATACGAGTTACAGTCTATGCTCACCGATGCCTTACCACCAGTCTTTACTGCCACCTAGTGGTGTATATGCAAAAATGAAGGTCAGATATCAGATAGCTTTGGACGGAGCCCTGTGTGGGTAGGATGTTCTCTACCAAACATTAACATCATTCCTTAACTATTCCATAGATAAACAGAGCAAAGACATAATAAATCAAAGCTAAGTAAATAATAATAATAATAATAATAATAATAATAATAATAATAATAATAATAATAATAATAATAAGCAAAAAAGAGAGACATTCTGCTGTTGCAGGTTCGGTTTTGAATCATAAGAGGGAAGTTCATAAATGTCCAAGCAAAAATGTGTTCACATTTGGTCCAAAAGTGGACTTCTTTAAAATTGTTTTTTAAACTGTTTGGAGTCTAAAAATAACCTCTTTTAGTCAAGAAAACCAGGACTTATTACTGAGCTCTATTAAATATGTTACGTCCATGTGCCCCCCCCGCCCCCCTCCCAACCTCCCGCCCCCCCAAAAAACTACAACTTTTCTTTCAAATCAACTCTAACTGGGAGTAAATGGGAGTTGATTCTTTCTTATTGAATTTTGCTCATGTCTGCAGAAAGGATGTTCACCATCACTTATGCAAATGTCAAACATTAGAGATTGTAAGGTAAGTGGATGGTTGGAAGGGCGATCAAGTCCTGGGTCAAAACTCTATTAAACAACCATTTGAAGTCCCTTTGCAATACTTGCAATCACTTGTAATATCACATCCTCAACCCCAGAGGTCCCTGTATCACCACCACTCTTTTCTGGATACGCTGCAGCACTTTACTCTATTGAGGCTGGATCCGATAGTGGAAAAAGCAGAGGAAAGTATATCAGGAAGCTGATGAAAAACCAGTAAGCTCATCTATTACCAACTGTTTATATGGGAAAAAACAAACCGTAATTTAATCTACACTTAAACCTAGGATTCATATATGCTAGAAGAACAGAGTAATTAAACACTTTTTAAAACCAATCAAAACTGTAAAAACATATTTTCAACAATAAGTGTATACATTAATTCTGTTCTACCACAGAGTCAGTATTAAGGAATGCTTAAATCACAATCTTTTCATGTGAAGGATGTTCTTCAACATGCTGGAAGACAATCAAGACTTCCTTTTGCATAAAGATTTTGAGTCAACAGAAAATAGCTCATATTCTTACTGCAACACTAGAACTGCAGTAGGAAGCTACATTTGACCTGCAAACTCTGAAAGACTGAAAGTTCTGCCTCTTGTTCTACTAAGAAACGGTGCAATATGTTCTATGCTTCAAATCTTATTGAATAATAAAGAGCAAAGTTCAAATCATATAATTTTCACTGAACTGCTCAGCTAAGAAAAGGACTGTGATGGAAAATCAAAGTCTAGTTACCATAACAACTGGTTTTAAACCAATCAAGGTGTCCTAAAGCAACTTGTTCAACATAAACAGCAACATAAACAATTATGTTTAAAACATGTTTAACATGTAAGGAAGTTTTCACACTGTTCATTCGTGAGACTATTAAACTCCAAATGATCTTATAATTCATCATATGATCCAGTATGCACTAAGGAAAAGAGAACAGATGGAGTGAAAAATGTCAGTTTCAAGTTATTAATCAGATCAGAGATCAGTGAAATGACTCCTCTGGTTTTATTTCAGAAAAGTCAACAGAGAGCTGAGCCTGAGCAAACACAGCAGAGGCCTGACTGTAGTCACAAGCAGCTGTGTGGCTCACTGCAAATCTAAGTCTGTTTGGGAAGGTAAAAGTAAATCCTCTTCTCCTTCACAATAACAAAGACTGGAGACTGGGGGGTGGGAGAGGGGGACGCTGATTACTTTTAAAGCTCATCTGGAACAACAAATGATTCTTTTTTACTCATTTGGCTCTTTAGTGTATGATGGGTGAAACGGTGTTCAGTTCAGTTCATTTACATACCGACAATTCAGAATAAATGTTGTCATCAAGTCATATATTTATTGCAATTCAGTCTAGTCATCAAGTAAGACATTTTATATATATATATATATATATATACACAGTCCAGTCACATTAATGTGACCATCTGTCAAAAGCCAGAATAACCACCTTTCGCAGAGCGAACTGCTACGAGACGTGCAGGAAGAGAGTCACTTAGGTCCCTGAAGGTCTTCTCTGGGATGTTGAGCCATGCCGACTCTAATGCCGTGGCCAGCTGCGCTAGATTACGCGGTTGAGGATCCATGGCGCGAACAACTCGATCGAGATGGTCCCACAGATGCTCGATTGGGTTTAAGTCAGGTGAGTTTGCTGGCCAGGGGAGGACGGTAAATCATCCTGGTGCTCTTCGAACCACGCACGTACACTGGCAGCTGTATGGCACCTCGCATTGTCCTGCTGGAAGATGCCATCATCCTGAGGAAAAACAATGCGCATGTAGGGGTGGACATGGTCCGCAAGGACAGATGCGTACTTGTATTGATCCATCGTGCCTTCCACAATAATCAGTGAACCCAGAGAATGCCAGGAAAACATTCCCCAGACCATAATGCTCCCGCCTCCAGCTTGGACCGTTCCTGCAATGGTTGCAGGGTGGTTCCTTTCAGAGGTTTCACGCCTTATACGCCAACGTCCATCTGTCCGATGGAGCATAAAACGCGATTCATCTGAAAACGCTACCTGTCGCCACTCAGTGGACGTCCAGCTGCTGTACTGGCGTGCAAATTCTAGCCTTCGTCGTCGATGAACACCAGTCAGCATAGGTGCACGAACCAGGCGTCTGCTTCGGAGGCCCAGACGCAGCAATGTTCGCTGAATAGTGGTTTGGGAGACACTTGTGGTAGCCCCTTGGTTCATTTTAGTGGTCAGTTGCTCAACGGTAGCCCGTCTATCTGCCCGAACGCATCTCCGCAACCGTCGTTCGCCTCTGTCATCTATGGCCCGTGGTGCACCACATTTGCCACGTCGTTGATTTTGGACAGTCCCATTTTGCCATGCACGGTACACTTTTACCACGGCGGCACGCGAACAGTTCACAAACTCAGCCGTTTCGGAAATGCTTCCACCCTTGGCCCGAAAGCCAATGATCATGCCCTTTTGGACGTCGGATAAATCGCTTCGTTTCTGCATTACGCCAACGATTGAAATGTTTTCCGAAGCCCACACACCCCCTTTATATACGCTCAACTGCACTGTGCTGCCACCTGCCTTCTGTGATTGGTTATTTAACTCTGAAGTGGAAAGTACGTGGTGGTCACATTAATGTGACTGGACTGTGTATATATATATATATATATATATATATATATATATATATATACTGTATATACTATATATATACTGTATATACTATATATATACTGTATATATATATATATATATTATATATATATATATATATATATATATATATATATATATATATATATATATATATATATATATATATATATATATATATATATTATATATATATTATATATATAGTATTATATATATATATATATATATATATATATAATATATATATATATATATATATGTGTGTGTGTGTGTGTGTGTGTGTGTGTGTGTGTGTGTGTGTGTGTGTGTGTGTGTGTGGATGAATGATATGCTAAAGCAAATCAGAATATAGTGATCCCAGGGAATACACACTCATAGGCTCATCACATTAATGGGTGTCTTCAATGGCAAACCAAATGCCACAGGTAAAAAAAAAAGACGTCACTAAATGCAAACACAATTTGATCACCAAACAAGGCAGGCTGTGACAGAACATTTAGAAGAATAGACATGTGGCAGGAAACGTGCACCAGTGCTACAAAAGGTATGGTAACATTTTGTAAACTGCATATACTAGATCAAATATTTAGCACATTATGAGTCACCAAGCTCACCCCTCCATACAAAATACAATACATCCTCATCTACTGCTCATCCTTAATTGCTGGAAATGCAGCAATTGCAAAAAAAAATTATTCTTTTTTTACATTAGCAAAATATTAAACTTTTGCACACATTTGTAATGGAAACGCAGCAACATTAGCACATTTACTTTTAAGTTTAAAGTTATTTGCTAAATTTGTAGGGGGGAGGATTAAATTTTCAAACCTTAGGTTGCTGATTTATAGCACACAACATAATCAGAAACTATATTCACAAACAACGTAAAGATGGTGTTAACGTAAAAACATTAAGGTCTGATGATCAGCTGTCTGCTTGACGGTTGCATCATCTCATCTTGTTTTGTGTCGGTATGATTTATCACTGAGTGTGCGTTCAGACCGGCACTGCTGAACCACTAAACAAAGGCAGGATTCAATTTCATGGCTGAGGAGTGTTGAAGACTGAGGGACATTTCTATCACTGTAGCCATATAAGAATTATGTCATCACCACCAATGGTTACGGTTTATGTCTACTCATATCCTAATGTGGCATGTATAGATTACACCAGGTAGTTCAATGTCCTATTAAACTGATAATAAGTCTAACACATATTGTTTTTTTAGTTGAAAGTTGGTTTTCAGATCAAGAAAAAATGTGGGTTAAGAAAACCTCTCATGATGACCAAAGGACATTTTATCTTCACAAGCAGAAGATAAAAACATTATTTAGATGAAGTTGTTTCCTTAAGCAATTTGATGATTCAGAAATCAATGACCCTTTGGACAACTGATTCTAACCAGTCAGAGGGGATGGATTTAATTTTAGTTTTGGGTCACCAAAATGGGCCGCTTGAAGCAGGTGTACCTTCACAAAATGGCAGCTTAAAATGGACAAAAAGAATCTAGCATTTTCCTATTTTAGTAACCGCTTGAAGAACCATGGTTATTTTTCACCAACGCTAATAACAATATTATTAGTGTCAACAGTTTACTGCAGCTGACTGTGGAATGACTGAAAAAAACTATTTTGTAAACAACAGAATCGATAGTAGTCACCTGGATGGCTATCTTAGTTAGCTTAGCATAGCATTTAGCTTTCACCTTTAGCAGTGCTTATTCCACAGACTCTGTGGTCTGTTTGCACCAAGCAGTTCGGATTAAATTCCTGCAAAACACAACAAAAATTTTGATTTAGGCCATCAGAAATAATATGTAAATTATTTTATCCTCAGATAATTTGCCTCTGACAAAAGCTTTTCTTTACTTGTTCTAGAAACAAAGGAGATTTTTGGTGAGCAAATATTATTTTTTGTTTAGTTAGTTGTAAAAGTTATAACATTTTAGAAATGTTGTTTGATTTCAGTAAAGCTATAATTTGTTTTTGATTTAACAAAGTGGTATTTTTACTGAGTAAATTATATTAAACTATAAAGTATATGTACAGTAGTCTAAATGTCACAACCATCAGACTGATGAACATGAGTCCATGGTTCTGTCACTGGCTCCTTAGCTGATATGTTTTCACAGAAAACTCTCATGTGTTCTTTGATAAATAGTTTCCATGGTTACACACCTGCAATAAATCTTTATATACCGAGTGCCCTTGAACACACCTAAGCAGTAGGATAAAAAACAATGTTGTTGGGTAGAACTTAATAGTGAAGAGGTTTGTCCATGAATATCTATCTGTCTCTACTAATGTGTTCACACAAAATGTGTTTATGTTACATGTTTATAATGATCTACTGTCTGAAGAACAGTAGGTCTTGTATTGTGGGGCCCAAACATCATTTGGCCCCACACCTTAGCTCTAATGGATTAGAGCTAAGGTGTGAAGCAGATTTTAGATAAGGGGTCAGTTTAGTTTATTTATAGGTTCAGTGATATGATATAACCTTCTAACATTTCCCTGACCTCTAGTGGAACGATATCAAAATGCCATGAGCTTATATAAAACTGAAGAAATTCTCAGAATGGTGGAAAGCTGGCGGACACTCAGAGAGAGCCCACATTTAAATTTTCTACAGCACTATATTAGGGGATGTTAACCATCTACACTTTCACAAGATACCATTGTGAGTTTGTTGCAAATTTCTGCTTCTTGGACGTCGTTGCACAAATGAAATCTTGTTTCAAATTCCAAATGTTGTCTCGACTCCTGATGATTATAACTGATGAAGTGGACCTGTCCAACACCAGCCTCCACCCACATCACATTTGTATAGTTACACAAAAGTTGCTTCACAAACTTAGCAAAAGTTTATTGTGCAGAAAGTTAAAGGGGACAGTATTATGTAAAATTTTATTTTTTTGAAATTACATAATGCTATAATGTTATTCGCTCATCAAAATCCTGCCTGGAGTGTTACCTTGATTCCTTCATGCATTTTTAAGAAATCCTTTAATCTCCCATGGCAACCAGTCAGCTGTGCAACCTAGTGGGTGGACTTGGACTCCGTGAGAAACTACTTCTCAGTGCAACACTGGTAAAAACGTTGACAAAGGGTTGACAGAGGAGTGATATTGTGACGACTTCCTGAAGGCGGAGTTTCAGAAAGAACAGGAGTTTCTTAAAGAGACATAAGCCCAATTTCAAGGTGCTAAATAATGAAGTCAAAATTTTAAAAGTCATATTACATGTATATATACAGCATTTTTATAACAACTGGAGGTAACATAATTACTTGATTGTGCTATAAAATTGCACTATGTGCATCGGCTAATGTGGCCTTCAAAAACTAAGCAGCATGGTGTTGCATGACGATCAAACAATTGACCCTGCAAACATTCATTCAGCTCTCCATCTCCTGGGACTCGGCTTCGTGAAGAATCTATTTCAGTGCTGCAATGTTTTCCAAAAAGCATGCAACCTGACCCTGCTTCATTTTTTGAAGCCATGGTACAAACACAGACAAAGGTATTTCATGGTCCCTGTGAGCTCATTTATAGTCTAAATGGGGGGCCTCTTATTGCAAACTCATGATGGAGTTCATCAGTCGGTCACAGTACTGAAACACGTTGTTGGAATGTAATCATATTTAATGTGTGTTTAATATTCTCCTTCAGTAGAAAAGATTACAGCTATAATAAAGTCTTTGTCGTTTACCTGCAGCTTCCCTCCTGTGCTCCTTGTCCCAGTTAAACCATAAACAGTTTGTGAAAATGCTGATACTGGTTCATGAAACTGTGTTGTATAGGTTTCCACGAGGTGATATTTGGCATGTGCGTCACATTGTTGGCTGCTTGCGTCACCTGAGCTGACTGACAACAGGATTTTCTCAGTTTTACTTGCCACCTCTGAGCACCTCTGTGAGAACTCACACAGAGCTGTATTTCCGTGCAGTTGCTCCACAATGAAACTTTTAAATTGAACTGTGAGTCTGAATAGATCCAAAAGGTAAACAATTTTATGCCTCACCTCATGTATCATCTTGTACAACCCATCATAACAACGGTGTGTGAAGAGAGGAGGCAGGAGGCAAAGTAGAACCTGTAAATGAAAATGCAAAATTGAGTTTGATGTTATGTGTCCTGCTTGAATTTGCTGACTGTAGAGAAGAAGTTTTACCTTGTTTAGGAGATGAGAACTTTTTCACAAACAGCAGAGGAAGTACTGAGCTTATCTCTCAGGTGTAGGAAAATGACAAAAGTTGCTATTCATTACATACGTCGTCTTAAAGGGGCAGTATTATGTATTTTCCAGGGACATAGTGCCATTTTATAGCATAATCAAGAAACTTTGTTACCCTCAGTTGTTAAAAAAAGTGCTGTACATACTAAACATGCCTTAAATTAAATTTAACTTTTAATTTTAATTCGATTTTGATGCCTTGAAATTGGGCTTCTGTCTCTTTAAAAACTCTTGCTCTTTCTGAAACTCTGCCTTCACAACATGTCTCCTCTTTTAAACTTTTAACAAAGTTTTCACCAGTAATGAGCTCAGCAGATGTGAAAAAGAACAATCACCAATCATACAGACAGATTTCACTTGTCAAGATCAAACAGTGCAGCCAAGTTCAATGTCGTGGAAATTCATATGAATTGATTGTGGAAATTGATTTTTAAATCGAACATTTAAAAAAATGTTAAGACATATTTTAAATGTGCAACCAAGTAAATGAGTCTGAAAACTTACCAAAAGTGTAATATCTAATGTGGCCTTTTGAGTAATATTGCTGATGAAACAATCAAAAATTCAGTTCTTAAATGTCGAGATGGTTGTTATGTGTTGTTTCACTTCCACAACACATATCTGAGATCTGGTATCAATCAATACTGATCTAATAGACAAACAGCTGAACTGACTTAAAACATTTCTTTTTTTAAACACAGACATAAATGTACTGAATTACAAATATAAATATATTTGATAACTCTGCTCCAGTTCCTCACACTTAGATACACAAACAGTTTCACAGATTTGATACAAAAATGTAAAAACAGAACTTTCATTTGTTCAGTACTAAATCAAACTGTTATTAAAGTCCAAGATAAAATAAATAACAAAGGAAACTGAAACAGATAAAACTAATAAGTTGACTGCCTTGGTCACCAAACCTTCATTCAAACGGTTCAGAAAGTGCAATTAGGAATTCTATATCTGATTTAAAATCAATAATAAAGCATGATGTCGCTCAGAGCACAAAACAAAGAATTGGCACATTGTCACAATACCCATGCTAGAATGTTTTTTGAGACGGATGCAGATATTCATATCGTATCAGTGCATCTCTAGTTAACCCTTGTGTTTACAAATGGGGTCCAACAGACCCCACACCCGTATCACTTGTATCATTTGCCTCAGTCTTCGTTCATTTGCCTCAGTCTTCGTTCGTTTGCCTCATTCTTTGTTCGTTTGCCTCATTCTTCGTTCGTTTACCTCAGTCCTCGTTCGTTTGCCTCAGTCCTCGTTCGTTTGCCTCAGTCTTCGTTCGTTTGCCTCATTCTTTGTTCGTTTGCCTCATTCTTCGTTCGTTTACCTCAGTCCTTGTTCGTTTACCTCAGTCCTCGTTCGTTTGCCTCAGTCCTCGTTCGTTTGCCTCATTCTTCGTTCGTTTGCCTCAGTCCTCGTTCGTTTGCCTCAGTCTTCGTTCGTTTACCTCAGTCCTCGTTCGTTTGCCTCAGTCCTCATTCGTTTGCCTCAGTCTTTGTTCGTTTGCCTCAGTCCTCATTCGTTTGCCTCAGTCCTCATTCGTTTGCCTGAGTCCTCATTCGTTTGCCTCAGTCCTCATTCGTTTGCCTCAGTCCTCACACACACAAGGGCTAAACCCAATCAATAAAAGCTGATTCTTGTGTGGATTTTCCTGCCAGATTCTGGGGCCTGCTGGGCCCAGGATCACTAAATAAAGCATAAACTGCATGACTTTACTTAAATATACTCTTAATAATTGGTTTACCTAAATTGAAGTATACACTTTCAACACAGCGAGTAAAATCAGCAGCTTGATGTCCAGTTCAGCTCAGATCAGCTCCACCAGTCCTTAGCAATGCATCTTCAAGCTGAATGTTCTCACTTCTGTGTGATCCTGTAGGCGAATAAGGTTGAATGATTCAAAGGAAGTCCAGCCTCTATTATTCAGAAACCCTCTGAAGTTAAGACGAATCATGCAGTGAAACATTGTTAGGTATGGATGAGCTTCACTCTCAGCTGCTGACTGCATGGACAGGTTGGATCTAAGCTGATCTTTACTGACTCATTTTGTGGAAGCTGGATGCAGACTCCACCACCAGTACCAGGCCCACTCTACATTCACACCTTCCTGTCATTGCACATCCTTGTTTTCATTACTTGTTGGTGATGTTGTGGCATGTTTAGGTCAAGTTGTTGTTTGGGCGTCCAGTCTAAGAGTGAAATGCCCGTAAACGTGTGAAGTCTGTGTTAAGACAAGATTCTAGAACCTAAAGTTGTGAATCTGATTCGCAAAGAAGGTTCACACACATACAGCAAGGAGAGATCACTGCTGTTTCTTTTTTATCAGCAGATGTTATTCACCTCTGAACCACTGAAGATCGGACATTAGGAGGTCGGCTCTGTTGATGCGAAGTGAGAACACTTTGCAGCCGCTGCAGGGTGCTTACAATGCCATGTGCTGACCTTCTCATTTCCGTGTTTGGCCTATTTTTTCTTGAGAAGAGCTTTAAATGCGTAGGTTTTAAATCTTTAGATGTTCTTCGCTGCTCTCATCTCATTCAAATAGAGGGCAGGAGTCTGGATCTCCGCCTCCTGTTATTCGACGGCTGTTTATTTTCAATCTCGCATTTCAGATATCAAAGTCTTCTGCAATTTCTCTGACATCTACTCCATTTGTAGCCTCCAATCACATATTGTTTAGGCTGTTGTTTCTGACCTACTTCCCCTTGTCTCTGTAATGCAGCCTTTCTACTCAGCTGCTTTAAATTCTTCACCCTCAATGTCCTTCGAGTTGCTTCCAATCGAAACTTCTCGTTGGGAGACACATTGAATATATTTCAGCATCAAATGGGAATAAAAACAACAGAAATTGAACTTTTGATCGTTGCATTGATGTGATAAAAATTGAATTGTATGTCTTAATATGTTGTATTAAGCAGTATTTAAGGAAAGGTACAAACGGGGCAGACAAACAGGAAGAGTTTGGGGGCCTTATGTGTTCCCTTTGGATCCAGGGACCGAGTAGTAGGCCTGAAGCCTCGTTTGTAAAAAGAGAAATGGCACCATAGTTCAATTAGCTTAAGTAAAAAAGATTGTGGTTTTAAAACTCTGGAAATTTTCAGAATATTAGGAAGAACAATAAATCATGTAGACAACCACTTGCTTAGTTGTGTTAAAAGGTGTGTCAGACTCACGTTGATTTAATTTCAGTGACTTAAACCCAAAAGACAAAATCAACTCCCATCATACAAAAAATTTGTCAGCCCAGGTATTGTTTTATTCTACTGTTTTATTTATTGTTTTTCTTTTATAAATACATTTCAAAATGTATTATCTTAATTTTATTTTAATTTTTCTCAAGTATATTGTTTTTTGTCTTTACTGTGTTTCTGTGTGTGTTTATTCAACATAAACAGTGAAGTAGGAAACACTATCATACTAGTGTTAGAATCAATAAATCTCCCGTAGATCCGTATGCAATAGAGTAAACCAGCCGAAAAAAGAGTCAATCGAGTAAAATGAATCACATTTATTGATTAGAAAAATATATATTTGGGATCACGTTTCTCAGAACATCTGATGGCAAAACGCCTCAAGTAAGTGGTCAGATTGATCAGATACAGGTATACTGACATCATGGGGCACATGTCTACACACACACACACACACACACACACACACACACACACACACACACACACACACAGACACACACACATATATATATATATATATATATATATATATATATATATATATATATACATACCTGGGAATACCACAAACAAATGGCAACCTCGATGAGGTCACAAGGAAAGGAGCCACAGCCAAATACCTCCAACGAATAAGGCAAGTCCTGAGAAGCCAGCTCAATGGCAAGAACAAGATCCGTGCAATAAACAGCTATGCCTTACCAGTAATCAGATACCCTGCCGGAATAATTAGCTGGCCAATGGAAGAAATAAAGGCCACGGATGTTAAGACTCGGAAGTTACTAACCATGCATGGAGGGTTCCACCCCAAATCCAGCACCCTGAGACTGTACACGAGCCGTAAGGAAGGAGGCAGAGGACTAGAGAGTGTGAGAGCCACTGTCCAGGATGAAACATCCAAGATTCATAAATACATCAAGGACAAAGCCTCAATGGACGATATGCTCAGCGAATGTCTCAGGCAATGGGGAACAGAGGATGAGGGGCTAGAGGTTCCATCATGGGAGAACAAGCCCCCACATGGGATGTACCACCGACAAATAACTGAAGTGGCTGATATCAGGAAATCCTACCAATGGCTGGACAAAGCTGGACTCAAGGACAGCACAGAGGTTCTCATCCTGGCTGCACAGGAACAGGCCCTAAACACCAGAGCAATAGAGGCTCAGATCTACCACACCAGACAAGACCCAAGGTGTAGGTTGTGCAAGGAGGCCCCTGAGACAGTCCAGCACATAACAGCAGGGTGCAAGATGCTGGCAGGGAAAGCGTACATGGAACGACATAACCAGGTGGCGGGCATAGTGTACAGGAACATCTGTGCAGAATATGGACTGGAAGCCCCGAGATCGAAGTGGGAAACACCCCCAAAGGTGGTGGAGAATGACCGAGCTAAGATCCTGTGGGACTTCCAGATCCAGACAGACAAGATGGTAATGGCGAACCAACCGGACATTGTGGTGGTGGATAAAGAACAGAGGAAAGCCGTTGTGGTGGATGTAGCTATACCAAGTGACTACAACATCAGGAAAAAGGAGCATGAGAAACTGGAGAAATACCAGGGCCTCAGGGAGGAACTGGAAAAGAACTGGAAGGTGAAGACCACAGTGGTGCCTGTGGTCATCGGGGCCCTCGGGGCAGTCACCCCCAAACTGGAGCAGTGGCTAAAACAGATCCCAGGAACAACATCAGACATCTCAGTCCAGAAATGTGCAGTACTAGGCACAGCCAAGATACTGCGCAGAACCCTCAAGCTCCCAGGCCTCTGGTAGAGGACCCGAGCTCAAAGGATGAAAGAGAGAGAGGAGACCACCCGCAGAGGGTGAGAAGGGATTTTTTTTTTCTTTAAACCTTAACCGTATCCCTAAATACATCTAAGAAAAAAGCTAAGTTTTTTACCACAGGCATAAGGTTATCTTTAGATTTTTATTTATGTTCATGCCATCAGATACAACAAGCTGATATTTGAACTCAAACAAACTATTGAGTGTTGAGAGCTGTGAATACATTGTAGTTTTCTTTTCTGAATTTGATTTATAATATATTTGCAGAAATAAAGATGAAACTTTTGTCAGTTTGCTATGAAGTTCTTAGTGCTCTTGCTGTGAATCAGTTTGACACCACAGGCTTTACAGAGTTTGCATCAAAACTGGAGGAAAATGTATTTAGCTTATTTGGAATTGGAGCTGTGATGAGACAAAATGTGGGGAAAGTGAAGAGGTGTGAGGTACTTTTAGGACGCTGTTACAAAACAGAATAACTCACAGCCACCAAAACATTCTGACCTGACATTGTAGCTGATGCTGCGCTGAACAATAATATGTCCAGATAGCTGGGAGTGGGAGGCTGACTGTGTTTATCGGTGCAGTGGTCCACTGAGCCCTCCGTTAACCTTTCTACACCTGGAGGCTCCATGTTCTGGCTTCTGTAATCAACTTAACCTGCTCCCATTTTTAGATGTTACACAGGGCATTCAGTGGAGAGCGCCTGAAGCGCTGACTGTAATTTCTGTCTGCTGCAGGAAAGTAGCAGAGATCAAGATCACAGATGAAGCGATACAGTAATTTTAATGCAATTTCTAAGGTGAATCTCTAAGATGAATCTCCAAGGCCTCCTTTGAAGCACAGTTAATGTACAAAACAATGGGTATCGATAAGAACCTCACAATTCAACTTTTGATTCAATACTGATTTAAATACTTTAAATGCTCAAATACTTAGTTGTATATCAATAATTAATTGGAGCACCCATTAAGAATTTGATATATAACTTGCCCATGTAAACGATATAAATTATTTTACAGAACATACATTCACATTTTTTAGCAGTAAAATATCTGAAAATAAATAAGTAGCACAATAACCTTTGTGCTCAATAAATTTGTACTAAATGTTTTAACATTTAGTACAAATGTTAAAACATGATTGTATTAAAACTGAAGTAAAGTGCACATAAATGTAAATAATCTCCCCTGTGGAAACTGAAATAATTCACATATGTATTATTTTAACCATTAGTTTTCTATCCATAGTTAAATATTATTGCGATTCTGAGTCACACTCCTCACCAGTACATAAAAAAAGCATTGTCAAAAAGCATAGTTAGCTTTTGACAACCGCAAATAAACTCAAGAAGAAGAAGTCGACTCCACATGCCGTGCAGGAGTATCTATTAAGGCTATCTTAAGAATCATCCAAATAATCGACACGTTCTGAAGATTGTTGGAACTGGACAGTAGAGGTTTTAAAAGACACAAGTCCACCTTCCACCTGGACAACGACCCTTAACTCAAAACCAGAGTTACAGCAGTCAGCGGTGGCAAGCAGCATGCTAACTGGACTAATGATGAATGACACAACTTTCATTCATCATAAGACATCAGTTATGTCTGTCTATGTTCCAGTATCAGTGATGCATTGAAATGCTCTCTTCTCTCTAGAATACAGGTTCCCAAATGTCTGTGAGGAGAGACATTAGCAGAGGGAGAGATTGATGTCTGTAAACAATCAGCCCAGCAGCCCCCCCAGCCATCTCAGACAAACCTTCACATAATTGGAAAAAATAATAAAAAAAAGGTCCTTGTGTTTTTCTGAGTGGGAGGTTGTGCTGTGGATCAGGAGCCATAATGAATGGTTTTTGTGAGTTTCTATAGTATCGCAGTGTTTGCTCAGGCGGCTGAATGTCACTGCTGGAGAGGCATAAAGAACAGAAATCCCTCATATTTAATACATTTAGCTGGAACATTTTCACACTGTGTTTCAACGAGTTGTTTAAAAAAATGGCAGTTCTTTTATGTGTGTGTTTCAATAAAACTAAAGAAGCGTTACTCCTCCGCTTCTGTGTAAGCCTGCACTGCAAATATCTGTTGCAATCTACAGTATGATGTGTTTTTGTGAATAAACACATTTCAGGAGAGTGCAAGAGACAACAATTCATCTTCTTTTTGATTTAATCTAGAGATCCATTTAAAGTCTCCACAGGAAAGAGATGACGTGGCTCATGGGCCACTTCCAGTTCTTCAGTGGCATTTAAAGGAAACCTGACGCGTGAGTGACTGAGTTTGTTGTTAAAGCAGAACTGCTGATTTCAACCTGCTGCTTATCTGTTGGAAAATTGAGTCACGTTTCTTGTCTCTGCACTGATTAGAGCCAACATGTGACACCATGAATTATGTTTGTCGTACGTATTCCTGTACAAAGCTGATTGGTTTGTTGTGTTTCCAGGGACAGACTGGATCTTTTGAGATTAGTTTGTGAGAAGCAACTTGTCAGAAGTGGTTCCCTCACCTGCAGCAGACATGCCAGGTCACTGTCACGATCGTCATTAGCTGCGTTTCCGCTAACCATGGAATTGCGCAAGTTGAGCTTATGAAAATAAATTTGCTTAATGGGAACACAGCAATTTCGAAATGTGGTTTGCCCAGGACACCAGAGAGCCTGTAACATCACACTAAAATAAAGTATCCTGAGAAAAAAACGTAACCTTCGAGAATGAAACATGAGTTAATGAAATACTCTTAATTTTTTCTGTATTGATATGTACACAAGGATGTCTTGTATGTATGTATTTTATTTGTAAAAGTCCACGGAGTAAAAAATATCTGGGTCACAACTTTTACCGGAACTTATAAAAGGAACAAGAGAGAGAAGTGGGTGTGGCAGCACGTGGAGAAAGGACGCCGAGCGACGGTCCGGGGAGCCCGAGAAATTAGCCCGGAGATACATGATCGTTGGAGGAAAAGCGTTGCCTGATCAACGACTGAAGGAATAAAAAGTCTCCTGGAGGCCGGATAGAGCCACACGGAGCGATAACCGGACCCGATGCCCTCCAGGCCTGATGAAGGGATCCGCCAAGGAACACAAACGCCGTCCGGGTGAGACCCTTCCATGTTTTTTTCATTGTTTTTTTTATGTGCACGAAGACTAATACATTTTTTGGGCCCCAACGTTGTTTTTTTCTGCGCGAACGGAACCTTTTTTTTGATGGACTAATTATGGACTTTTCGAAGGATTATTATTGATGCAATATCTTCTTTTGATTGATACACAGTCTGGGGTAATGATTTGGGGTGGGGTTGTTTATCGGTAAAAAATTAAAGAGTGACTGTTATAATGCTATGATGCAAAGAAACAGATGATTGATTATTAAATGTAGCGGGCAACTCGTAGCCGCATCAGTAAGCCGACGTGTCCCATCTTTCCTTTTATTGAAATCCTATCGTTTTCTAGCTTTAATTAAGAAAAGCTACAACCATACTCATTTCTGAAGTTCTATAAAAATCAAGTCAAAGAACTCTCTTGAGCGTGTGCAATTCGCGTTTAGACGAGGATTTGTTACAGAGTGGTGGCCCGTACGGGGAACTTTTTTTGAGTATGACGAAATTGATGTGCAGCATTTGAATGTTTTTTTTGTTTGAGGCTTTGTTAAAAACTATGTTTCAGTAAAAGGGATAACTTTATTGACAAAATGGAAGAAATGTCCGATCATCAAATAGATGCGGGAGAGTTAGATGACAGAGTTTCAGGTCCCATTTTAGAGACGGAAGAAACAGATAACGTCCCAACAGGGGATTCCTGGGTAACACGGAGAAACCCGGTGAGGGAAATAACTTCTTTACTTAGCTCATTGTATGCTTCTGATGAGGAGAATGATGAGGAAGAGGAAGAAGAGATGCCAGGTTTTACACCTGCGGATCTCTCTAAATTTAAAGACGAGCTGACAGCAGTGATTGAGAAGGTTAGCACTTTAGAGGAGAACTATCAGGACTCAGTGGCCAGTGCCTTAAATCGAGAACAAAATATAAGAACTTATATAGACAGAAGTGTTGAGACATTAGAACAGCGTATGATTACAACCCTGGGTGAGTTTGAGGAAAAGTTAGTTCAGTGTTTACATCGACGTGATGATAGGTGGAAGGTAGAGGTAGAGAAATTGAAGCGCGCCTATCGATCTACTACTACCCAACCCCTAATCAGGGCTGAACGGGAGTTGGACTTTTCTGCTGTTCAAAGGACACCTAAGATGGCACCTTCTACAGTGCAGGCACCACTAGTGTATACTTCAACTTGTCAGAGGCCACCAACATCTCATTCAACACAACTGGCTTCATATAGGCAAAGTGGAGATAATCAAAGTGCATGCTATGGCGACCAAGATCAACCAGCACGAGGGCTTTCCGAAGAGCTGCCAGCTGTACCACCTTCTAGTAGGGGAATATCTACCCTTCACATGGCTGTACCTCTCACTTCTGGGAGAACAGCAGTAGTTTATGCCAAACCTCCCATCCACATGGACTTTCCCACATTTGGAGAGGCACGAGAGGTAGCAGATGTGCTGAACTTTATTGACCAGTGTGAAACATTCCTGTCTGTGAGACCACTCTCTGACCCTGAATTAATTGGGGCTTTGACCGGTGTCTTAAAAGGACCCGCTCACAGCTGGTGGTGTGTAGCCAAGAATCAAATCCAGAACTGGATGGATTTTAAGGAAGCCTTCTATGCTGCATTTCTCCCCCCAGATTACCTCTCAGAGGTGGAAGAAAAACTTCGAGATATGGTGCAGTTACCTGAGCAGTGCCTGAGAGACTTTGCCTTCGACTATCGCGCATTGTGCTTGAGGTGGAAACCTGATATCTCTGAAGCCGAGCTTGTGAGAAGGATCCTAAATAACTGTAATCCTAAACTGGCTGGTTGCCTCCGAGGAACTGTCACCACCATGGATCAGCTGGTTACAGTAGGGTCCCAAGTAGAAAGAGACTGTGCAGGAGCAAAGGCCTATTGGGGGAAGGTTGACCAACAAAAGTCCAAAGGCAAAGCTTCAGCAAAACCACCATCTAAAGGGAACTTCAGAAGACCAGCAGATGTAGTGTCTGTTGTTCAACGAGGGCCGAGGCTGGCGTCCTCACTTTTATATGTTCCTGTAGAGATCAGAGACAAGAAATATTATGCTGTCTTGGATACAGCCTGCACTTTTACACTAATGAGGCATAGCCAGTGGCGGGAAATGACCCGGACAGATGAACATTTAAAACAAGCTGACAACCAAATGTTTGCCCTTGCTAATGGGAAAACATACAGCGCCGTGGGCAAAACAACTATTCTCTATTGCTGGCATGGCATGATGTGGTCGTTGGACACTTTTGTGGTTGAAGATACTAACCTCACATTTCCCATTATTCTAGGCCTGGATTTTTTGACGAAAACATCAACCATCATCAACTTAGGTGACCACACCTATGGAGTCAAAGGCCCTAGAGGTTATTCATTTCACCCTTTTGTTGCTCCACCACCGAGCAATTTCACTGAGTGTCCTAGCCCATCTCCTCTGAGTCTGATCGTGGCTCTGCCCATTAAGGACACAGATGACTTCCCAGTGATAAGAGGACTAGCGGATTTGAAACAAACCCCCGAAGTTACTCAACTTCTTCAAGCCTGGCCAACAGTGTGCTCTGATACGTTGGGAAAAACATCAATGGAAGTGCATCACATTTACACCACAGATGAGGTGCCAGTTCGATCTAGAGCCTACAGGGTGTCACCCTTTAAACGACAGATAATCAAAGAGCATATTGAAAAAATGCTTCAAGATGGCATCATCGAGCCCTCTCAATCCTCCTGGCATCACCTGTGGTCCTCGTCCCAAAACCAGACAAGTCATTTAGGTTTTGTGTGGATTACAGGGCCTTAAATGCAAAAACTCGCCAGGATGCTTACCCCATGCCTCTGATTCATGAGTTGCTGGAATCCATGAATGGAGCTTCAGTTTTCAGCACATTGGACTTAAAATCAGGGTACTGGCAAATGGCAGTGGCTGAAGAAAGTAAAGCCAAGACAGCCGTAATAACACCTTTTGGGCTGTATCAGTTTAAATCTATGCCTTTTGGACTGAAAAATGCAGGTGCCTCATTTCAGAGGCTCATGGAACGAGTGCTTGGAGAGTTGAGAGGAAAAGTGTGTTTTGTCTACATCGACGATGTGATCATTTTCTCTCCCTCACCTGAACAACATATGAAAGATTTGGAGGCAGTTTTTGCCAAATTACATCACGCAAATTTGACCCTCAATTTGGGAAAATGCAACTTTTTTCAATCAGAGCTCAAGTTTTTGGGTCACATAGTGTCTGGGAGGGGGGTTCAAGTAGATGCAAGTAAAAGCTTGGCCATCACAATTTACCCTGAACCAGCAGATAAGAAATCGCTTCAGCGATTCTTGGGGCTAGTGGGCTGGTACCACAAATTCATTGCCCATTTTGCTGACATAGCTGCACCTTTATACCATCTACTTAAAAAAGACAGCAAGTGGGAATGGAGTCCAGACTGCCAGCAGGCCTTTGAAAAGTTAAAACAGGCCCTGGTGGAGGCCCCTATACTTGTGCAGCCTGACTTCCAACTGCCGTTTGAGATACACACAGATGCCAGTGATGTAGGCCTCGGCGCAGTACTTGTGCAAATGACACCTGAGGGCGAGCGGGTCATTGCCTATGCGTCTAGATCTCTGAGGGGTGCGGAGTGTAATTATTCAACCTCAGAGAAAGAGTGCCTGGCTGTAGTGTGGGCAGTTGAGAAGTGGCGGCATTTTATAGAAGGATCCGAATTCACGCTATATACTGACCACGCAGCATTGACTTGGGCATTCAATTGTCCAAAGGCATCCTCTCGTTTGACCCGGTGGGTGCTTCGGCTGCAAGAATATCACTTCAAAGTTCAATACAGAAAAGGGCTACATAATTTGGTTCCTGACGCACTGTCAAGAGCAGTGTATAAAACCGACATGGCGTACTTTGCAGCAGTCATGTCCAAATCTGAATCAGAGTTGCCTTTGTCACTGGCTGAAATCAAAATGGCTCAGGAGAAAGATTCTACTCTGCTTGCCATGGTCCAGACGTCTGCTGATAAAGACCCCAACAGAATAGGGTTCTGTCAAGTACAGGATGTCTGGTACAGGAAGTCCATTATCAAGAACCAAGGTGAAAAGTTTCAGCTGGTCGTACCCAAGTCTATGATAAATCAGTTTCTAAGTTACTTCCATGATCATCCTCTAAGCGGGCACCTAGGGAAATTAAAAACCCTGTTAAGGATACTGGAAGTAGCCTGGTGGCCCTCAGTCAGAAAAGATGTCTGGGCCTACATTAAAGCCTGTTTCACCTGCCAAAAATATAAACCTGACAACAAAAAGCCTGCAGGGCTCATGCAGCCTACCCCAGTAACCGAACCATGGGAGAAGATCGGGGTTGACCTGATGGGTCCTCTACCTCGCAGCAAGAATGGAAATAAATACCTGCTAGTGATCATCGACTATTTTACCAAGTGGATAGAGGTGTTTCCACTCAAAGACAGCAAAGCTCAGAAAATTACCAGCATCTTGAAGAATGAAATATTTACCCGCTTTGGTGTCCCTCAAGAGTTGGTATCAGATCGGGGCCCACAGTTTACAAGCCATGAGATGGAAAAGTTCTGTCGCACATGGGGGGTGATTCAAAAGTTCACTACAAGTTATCATCCTCAAGCCAATCTCACTGAAAGGTCAAACCGAACAATAAAGACCATGATCGCCTCCTTTGTGGGAGAACACCATTCCAACTGGGACCAATGGATCCAAGAGTTTCGGTTTGCCATCAATGCCGCTCAGCATGAGACAACTGGAAGGTCTCCTGCAGAGCTCACTCTGGGTCGACCTCTCAAAGGCCCATTGGAGCGAATCATTAGTCACTCTCCTAGCCCTCAACAGACGCCCTATAAACTTCTGGATAGACATAAAGAAATGACTGAACAGGTTAAGCGGAAGATAGGGTTGAACCAGGTCAGACAAGCTAAGTATTATAATGCCCGTAGGAGAAGTGTACAGCTCTTTCCGGGAGACTTAGTCTGGGTTCGGACTCATCCCCTCTCCAAAGCTACTGACAAGTTTTCCTCTAAGTTAGCGCCTAAATGGTCAGGTCCAGCAGTAGTGAGGAAGCAACTGGGTCCTGTGAATTACCAGATACAGTGGACAGACCAGAATAGAAAAACGGATACGGTAAATGTGGTGAACTTAAAACCCTATTATGGAGTTCAGGTCCAGGTGCCTCCGGCAGGGGGGGGGGGGATCTGTAACATCACACTAAAATAAAGTATCCTGAGAAAAAAACGTAACCTTCGAGAATGAAACATGAGTTAATGAAATACTCTTAATTTTTTCTGTATTGATATGTACACAAGGATGTCTTGTATGTATGTATTTTATTTGTAAAAGTCCACGGAGTAAAAAATATCTGGGTCACAACTTTTACCGGAACTTATAAAAGGAACAAGAGAGAGAAGTGGGTGTGGCAGCACGTGGAGAAAGGACGCCGAGCGACGGTCCGGGGAGCCCGAGAAATTAGCCCGGAGATACATGATCGTTGGAGGAAAAGCGTTGCCTGATCAACGACTGAAGGAATAAAAAGTCTCCTGGAGGCCGGATAGAGCCACACGGAGCGATAACCGGACCCGATGCCCTCCAGGCCTGATGAAGGGATCCGCCAAGGAACACAAACGCCGTCCGGGTGAGACCCTTCCATGTTTTTTTCATTGTTTTTTTTATGTGCACGAAGACTAATACATTTTTTGGGCCCCAACGTTGTTTTTTCTGCGCGAACGGAACCTTTTTTTTGATGGACTAATTATGGACTTTTCGAAGGATTATTATTGATGCAATATCTTCTTTTGATTGATACACAGTCTGGGGTAATGATTTGGGGTGGGTTGTTTATCGGTAAAAAATTAAAGAGTGACTGTTATAATGCTATGATGCAAAGAAACAGATGATTGATTATTAAATGTAGCGGGCAACTCGTAGCCGCATCAGTAAGCCGACGTGTCCCATCTTTCCTTTTATTGAAATCCTATCGTTTTCTAGCTTTAATTAAGAAAAGCTACAACCATACTCATTTCTGAAGTTCTATAAAAATCAAGTCAAAGAACTCTCTTGAGCGTGTGCAATTCGCGTTTAGACGAGGATTTGTTACAAGCCTAGAACCGCCTCTGGTCGCTGCTGTCTACTGATTGATGCCACCTGTACAGATTCCTGCCATAAAATCACTGAGTGTGATTGTTTACATCGAATGTGTATAATAATTTAAAACATGTATTTGTTTATTGATCTGATGTAATATTCACAATTTTTTGAGATGCAAAATTTTATTACGTGAAAGGCATAATCAACCAAAATGTAACTTTATAAAAATAGTTACACTTGCTGAAATGTGGATGAAAAAAATTTAAACATTTTCAAAGTATTCCATTATTTTTGTTGTATTGTTTTAGAGCCGTGCCGATATATCCACAGTGCTTCCTTTGCAAACGTTTAAAGCATCAACCTCACTTGTGTAACTTTATCTCTCTGGGATAAAATCATTTCTAATGCTGCTCATGCTGATGTCACTCAGAAAATCTTCAGCTCCATCTTGTGTCTTTTTCTTTGCCCCGCCATCTTTACCCGTTCATCAAAGCACGTCTTATAAGCTGGCCATCCTTTTGTCACACCTTCCTCCTCACACTCGTCTCCTCTCAGCTCCTCTCCTGTTCACTGCTTTTATTTGTTGACAACAGGTCCTTCATGGTGCTTCTTCTATAACTCCACTCCTTGCAGTTCCAGTGTTCCACACATTTCCTCCTGACATGCCTTTATTGATTTTTAGTCCAGTTGTTTTTTCTTTCAGAGCCCAGGTCCACCTCTCCAGGCTCCCTTCCATCTGCTCACCGCCCTTGAAAACGTCCCACTCCACAATCCACACATCTCTGCTGAGCCCTGCATCTCTCTGCAAAGCCACTGTTTCTTTCTTGGCTGTGAATCATTAAAAAAGGAAAAAATATATTTTTAAATTAATAAAATTAATTTGCATTTATGAGTGTTTTTGTTGCCCTGGACAGCCACCGCGCCACAAACAAACAATTCACTCGACTCTTTTTGAAGGGTACACTTCAGAAATTAATCAGTCTGACCAGGAAGCTACGACTCCGTTCCTTTTCTCCAAATCTGAAAACTTGAGGCTGTTGCATTTGACAGATCACCAGCAGTCAAAGCAACATGTGAGAAGGTGAAAATACAGGCATGATGGAGACAGGCTTAGGATGAGACTGGGTTTTAAAAATGAATTTAGTTGTCTCTTTTGAGTCAGACACGAGGACAACCGCATATTAAATAAGGTTAACATGGATGAAAATGAAAATAACAATCTGATATTTTCTTAGGGGTCCTATCACATCCCCTAGTGCTGCCACAGCTTCTCCCAGTGCTACCTACAGAAATATACCACTGAGTCAGAAACAACCAATCAGAACCAGGAGGACAGTTGAGGTGGATGAGCTTGATTTTTTTTTTCACAGATTTTCTACCTCATATTATACTGTCACTACATATCGACTAAAGCATAAAATATATGAAATGTTTTATAAAAGTTACATTAAAGTCTTTCCACGTCTTGCAATGCTTGGATTTGTCTATTTTTAATTATTCTGACCATATCATGTGTCCAGCTACCTCTATTTTTTCAGTATGCAATTACATGAAGAAGACACTCCTCCTACTTTTAAATCACAGACTAAAAATAACTTTTTAAATGTTCCTCTCAGCATGTTTGTCTTTATCTCCATTTTTCCCATTATCCAAAATTTTTTATTTCCTGTTTTCTTCCTTCCTTGCTGTCTGTAAGATTGATTTTGTTTTTCAATAAACAATCTAAACTGTTCCCTGCCTGTCTGCCGGCTGCTCCTAAACAAGACATGATCATTCTGTCAGTGAGTGGTAATAATCTGAGCTTCATCAGAGGAGAACTGTGTAGAACGAAGTGGAGATGACTGCTGTTTCACCAGTATCATTACACACAGTCAGCAAAGACACATGGGCGCTGCTAAATAAGACAGAAAACAGGCTGAGAAAATCCAACTGTGTGACATATTTTTGATTTCCTCTTCATTTGCTTTGTAAGCAGAGAGAACGAACCACAACCCATGACTTCTCTACCGCGGCCTATCAGGACAATTCTAGATAGAAAAAAAGGACGAGTACATTTTGGCCAAAAGACAAGGAAATTCCTGAGCTCCAAAAGTTGAAAATTTGGAAAATTTTGAGATTCAATTGTTGACAATATTAATTTTTTCAAACTCAGACATTTTGAAATTAATCTCATAAATTTAAACATTTTTTCATTATTTTCTAGCAAATATTTGACTTTTGAAACTCAGAAATTTTTTTCTGGAAAATTGCTCCAAAATTGTTTGGAGGTTAATCTGAAAAAAAAAATTCTGTCCAAAATGTACTCCTCCTTTTTTTAATCTACAATTACCCTAATACATTATCATATGTCTCCTTCTCTATAGAGTCTTCCTTGTAGAAAAAAATTCTAGAAAATATTTGCATAATACTTTGTATTAACAAAAGTTATGAAATAAATGGGGAACTGAATGAGGAATAATTCAGCAATATAAATATAAGAGACCCAGAAGAAGAAGCAAGAAAAGGGGGATGAATATTAGAAGGATTTTTTTGTGAGAAGCAGACGGACAGCGGGTGGAGGGTTTGGTCAAGCGTGTTAACAGCATGCTGCTGGTCAGTCACCGGTGGTAGGTAAACCAACACAGGAGATAAACAACCCTAAACTCTGGGAACTTGCAGAGCAGATTGTTTCTAGAGCCAACACAGGAGCTTAGAGATGACTTTCCCACAGGTCTTCATGAGGGAGCCGTCACTCTCATTAGCTGCAGTTCAGCGGAGGAGGGAGAGCAGTCAGGAAGGTCAGGTCACATATGAAAACCCAGAAACAATCCTGTTGTTTTCTTTCTCTCGCTTTTTCTTCTTTTAAGAAGATTAGCCATTTTAGGAAAACTTTCCAGAAATCTGTAACGCAAAGAACGACAATATAAGTTAAAATGGAAAATACAAAATAAAACTAGTCAGTAAAAGAAAGTGCTTCTTTTACTTTGACCTGA
The DNA here is from genome assembly GCA_033032245.1 of Poecilia picta. Lineage (NCBI taxonomy): Eukaryota > Metazoa > Chordata > Actinopteri > Cyprinodontiformes > Poeciliidae > Poecilia > Poecilia picta. The sequence goes on along the minus strand of CM065359.1, from coordinate 29,600,030 downwards.
CTTTCACCAGATTGTCATTTAGCGACTTGGAAGATCAGTCCTTCCCAAACTGTGGTCTCTTTGTCTAAAATGTTACATTTATTGGTTTCTTCCATTTATTTGAGGGAATCCCATGTCGTTCCCCGGCCAGCTGAGGAACCATCCAGTGAGTATTTTCAGGCCTGGTTAAATTCCATGAGAGCCATCTTCTGTTTTTCATTCAGTGTTTGCAGAGTTAGGAGCCACTTAGTTGAAACTTAGCAAAAGAATAAAAAACAAAATAGATGTCATTGCGTCTGTTTTGCTAGCTATAGCAGATTATAACGTCCCATGAAGGTCTTAGAGTACATGGACGCTACAACAATGAGAAACAAAGTTGATGCCTTCAGACTGTTTCAATACAATTGTCATGCAAGTTTCTATCTATAGGTTTGGAGCGAATCGACTAAGCTACACAAAGTGTAATTTCATCCGATGTTGATGCTATCCATGACTATAATAAACAAGAAGTAGCAGATAATAGTAGAAGTTATAATGGGAAAATGATTTATTATAAGTGAAATAATCCACCAGTGGAACTAGACATTTTTCATCAAGATGAAGGAACTATTGACTTAAAACAGCCTCCTATGTCTTACTGAAAAGTTACTTGTAATTCAGTTATGTCTTATTTCAAGAGTAGTAGCACTAAAACCTAAACTAAAACAGATTTTGTGTTTTGGCATGCTTTTGGTAAAAAATTTGCAATTAAACCGATTCAAAATTCCTTCACCGTGGCTTATGTGCTGCTGTTTGTGGATGGAAAAGCCATAAAGCCAAAGGTACAATTTTCTGCAAGAATACCCACTGAAAGCCTGTTATGATGGAGTTAATTGTTCAGAACTTTTGTCCCCAGCGTCACAGGAAGAGAGCCTGTTGATCTGTGGCACTCGGAGTTCTGACAAAATGGCAGAAAGTGATGCTTTTGGAATAATAAGGAACGGGGTGTAATTGGTATGTCACACGCTGGTTCTCAGCGATTCGGCTCCCTGATCAGCCTTGTGTCGACGTTGTTGAGGTTTCCTCTAAACTCAGTTTTCCTTTTGCTATTTCAACTCTAATCTGGTGCCTCTGCGCATTTGGCCAAAACAATCACACCACACACAGTTCTTCAGACTATATGAGCACGCTGTCTGTTCACAATGTTAAGAGAGTTAATGGAGGAGAGTACAGACTGTGCAATGTAAACTGTGATGAAAGTGCCAACAGTTAATGTTGCAGTCAGCTTTTCAAACCAAGCGACTTCAAGGAGGGCTAGTTTTTTTTCCTCAGCTCAGTGGTTTCTGCCTTTCATGGTCACTCACTTTAAATAATGTTTTTGTTTTGAACACTCTAAAAGCTCCATAAATACTGCATACAGAAGCCAGAGACTTTAGCTACTTCCTGCAGATTACAGATGAAAATGACAGAGTATTACAGCCTAGCCTGAGAAAAAAAAAACAAGGTTGATTGACAGCACTAATCCCCTCCTTTTTGGTCGTACATTTCTTCAGACAGCAATGGTGGCTCAGGGAAGAAGTGGAGGAGATCGATCGTTTACCAGATCATCAGTCTCATATTATAATGTCACAACATAGTGACAGCTTTAACAAATATGGAAAAAAACAATAATGCTGCTTTAATGAACAGTAATTTTGACAGAGAAAAGGGTGTAGAGAGAAGACAGAGACCTGCACCAACCTACCCAGGACTTGGGATCGAACCCAGGACAACCGTGTTGAGGACGATGGAACACGCATGGTGCTGGGCTGCCTCGGTGTGGCCACTGCTTTTCCAAATTATCTGGTGACCAATGCCATCAATCTCACCATAGCAGCTTTGAGCATGCTCCAGACTGTTGGATGCTTCTACCTGATTGAAGAGGAGCACATTATGGGAGGACCTTTCCCTGACCCTGGAAAGGCCACCCATGTTCATCCATCCAATTTTCATCCCATCTTCCCTAATAAGTTAATTATCTATTGGATTTGCTATAATTAGAGATGGTCACTATCTGCATTGCAAAAGTGTAATGTGCTATTTAGATGTGGAAGGTTAAACGACATTGTAATACCGCAAAGGTTTTAGCTAAATAGATACTTAGGCATGTTGTTCCTCTGGGATGCATTAGAGCTCATTTCTCTGCTTTGTGTTCACTGCAATAAATACCAACACCCGCTTGATCTCCCTTTGTCTCTTTCTCTCTCTCTCTTTCTTACACACACACACACATACAGGAAGTTGCCCTTCAGACATGCCAACCAACATACATTCATACTCAAATGCCTAGTTGCAGAACTGGCTTGTGTGTGTACCAACCCTGCAGGTTAGGTGATATTTTCACTCTGTCACCCTCCATGATGAGGTCCTTATCTGGCCTGCAGAAGTGTCAGAGAACACAGACTGTGCTGCATGATCATTTAAACTGGCGGCTGCTTGAACAAACATTTTAAAACTCAACTTCTCAACCCAGAAAATAACTTTTTCTCTCTTGATGTATAACAGCAGCAGGACAGACCATGGCAAATACCAGAAATCTGGTTTTAAATCAGACATTATATTGTCCACATCCTAAATGCATATTTTTGAGCCAACTATAAATTAAACAGAAAATGTAAAAGAATGTAAACAACTTATTTTTTTTAATCAAATACTTGATTTAAAAACTTGTCTAAGGTAAAAGAAATTAAGTTATGAGGAATCATCATGATAATTAGCTTAAATTTTCATGTCTAAGTGATAATTAATCAAATTTAATCAATTAAATTTGATTAAAAATGCCATAATAATGTTAGACCTTGTTGAATTCATTGTGTATAATAATTAAAGGTGCAGTGATTTCAAGAACTATTCCAGGCGCAGAGTTCTAGCATAGTCAAGCAACTAATTATATTAACTTGAATTAGTATAGAAAATTCCTCATACAGCAAATATGACTGAAAAGAAATTTGACTTCGTAAATTGACCCCTTGAAACCGCTCAGTGGTTTCTATCATGGTGAAGAGATATGAAGCCATCTGTCAAACAAGTCCAGGGGTAAAACTTTCTTCCTTCTAAATATTTAACAGTTTTACGGCAATATTGACAGTAACTCAGCCACAAAGTGGAACCACATGTGTCATCATCGTGGGGGTCAGTGGATGCTGAGGTGTGTTTAGTGCCCACAGGTCACTAACCTTGTGCAAAGTCAAAGGCTAGACTCAACCAAACTCCATGTGGCCATCAGATTGGCTCAGGAACAGTGTGGCAACAGCTTCATGGAACAGGTTTCCATGGGGATGCAAAGGGTCAGTGGTCAAAAGTAGGATGAGAAGAATAAGCTGTAATTAGCAGAATTGTTATTTTTTTCTGTCAGAGATGAAAATAGCTTTCTTGACCTTTTGTATTGGAATACTGCAAACAAAAATCAAGTACATTCCAAATAACAGTTCATCGTTTTCTGCACTGACTGTATTTTCTCACTTCAAGTCTGCACCTCCAGCAGAAAATTTTGCACTCAGAGGCGCTAGGATCCAACTCCTAAACATGAAATCCATATGGGGAAAAAACTGATTAACCTCTATAAATCTGTTTCATCACAGACCAATTAGAAAACAACTGAAAAAGCACAAGACTGGAAGTCTTTCTATTTCGAACTGACTTAGAGAATTATAATTAATGCGCTTTAGAACGGTCTTATAATTGGGCCTGTGGCTTATTTACAATTGAGCATTTGAGATATACCGACTCACATTTTTTATTTCTTCAGCATTACCTCAAATTTGTTGTTTGCAGTAATTAACAGAAACCAGAAAAAAAGAACAAAAATGACCCGCCACACTGGTTGTCCATTATTTTTTATCAAGGCTTTCCTGCCAAATCCAGTTCTCAGAGCAGAGAAAACTGTTTGCTACATGAATATGCAGTCAGTAAGTCAGACATGACATTATAGATGTGACCTGCTGTCCTAACCAGGCTCAATGAAAGCTGTCACCATGTGTCTAATGTGAGGCCTGCAGCATCCTCTCTGTTTAGGAGAACTGGGAACAACCAATAGCTGACTGAAAAGCTGACAGTAACCAGTGAGCCGTGTCAGATCTTGTACAGTAGTAGTCAGTAGTAGTGCTGTTTTATGATCTAGTTAGTTGGTAAACCAGTTCCTGTCTGCCTTGAATCTTCTTTTGTTCCATCCGTTTCTCAGGCTTGCATCATCTTGACAGGTAGTATCTTGAACATACCTCTGCTGCCTGCCATGCCACTTTAATGCCTGTGTTTTTTTCTTTCTTGGCTTTGTTCAGGTTGACTCATCTTCACTACCAGACACTCTCTCAGTCCATCACTGCACCATTTTACTTTTAGATCCAGCAATATATGAAGTAACAGAGACGTAATTGAAGAATCCATACTTAATTAACACATCAGTGCATCATTCAGTAATCTACTTAACTTTAAATCTCATAAAGTGTTTAATTAGACTAAATCATACCCATAAAAAGTCCTAGCAGCACTTCATGTTCAGCCACTTTAATGCTGGAATATTTGTTTCATTAGTAAAGTTTGTGCTCTGTAATCATTCTAGAACAGTGTAGAAAAATAAGAACTAGATGGGACATACATTCAAGACTTGGATTATGGACAGAAGTTGAAGAAGGAGGTTGGTCCCAATATTCAGTCCAGAGCGCAAATCTTTGTCGATATTCTGCTGATGTCAAAAGAACACAATTTTGCATTTGCGGCGTTTCCATTAAATAAGAAGTTAAATTAAAATAAGCTTGTTTTTGGTAAAAGACCACAAGTCATTTCTTCTGCTAGTGCTAGACTCACATGTTTTGTTTTTTTTTTTCCTTTTTTGATTGTAATTCCCTCCACTGTTGTCCACTTCCTGCTTTTGGAGTGGTCCCTTGTTACATATTCACATTTCCCCAAACAAACCATACTTTCTAGGCAAAGAAAGGATAAAAATGGACCTGACTGTCCCTAAAGTACAAAAGAGACAGTCTAGAGGACTCTGCAGAACAACAGCAACATCTGCAGATCACTAGTTTAACTCTCAGTCTGACTCCAGCAGCTAAAAGTTTCTGGCGATATTGCGTCACTTGGTGCTTTAATGTAAAGCCGGGTCTCTTTGTACCTCAAGTAACCTGCATTTAACACCCACACTCTGAATCAGAGTCACTTGAGAAATTTTCCTTCAAACTTCCAACTGATTATGTGGAGCCACAGAGGTATGAGTGTTTCCAGACGTTGTTCTCACTCTTTACTTTTATTGAAAACTATACGGAGCACTAAAGTACGTCAGAGACCATACATGTTTATTCTTCCGCATTCTGTTTATGGACCAGTTCTCTTTTTACAATGGGCATTTTTCTGTTTATGAAAGTATTTATGTTTATCCACAAAGCCTCATAATAGATTGGTTTTACATGAGATCCCTCTTTTGGTCCCACCAAACATGGCAGTGGAGAATGGGGGAGTAGAGAAAAATAAAAGTTGAAAACAAAACTTTCCGTTTCAGTTTGCTGTTGCTCCGTACCGCTTCCTGTTCTTTACTGAGGTTAACACAACTGACCTGTTTAGTTTCATCATTATACAGTATAAAAGCTTAAGTATAGTTTAAGGCAACGAGTTTACATGCAATTTTTTGGTAAAGTCAGTTCATTTGAATCCAGAGTGCGTGTAAATCATGAGGTCATTGTCACATGCCCGGTTCTACCATATGTCCATTCTTTCCTGCATGGGAACTCAAATTCAGGCCTTGAGGGCCGATGTCCTGCAACTATTAGATGTGTCTCCGCTTCAACACACCCAAGTCAAAACATCAGGTCATTAGCAGGAATCTGGAGAACGTTACTACCTACTGAGAAGGTTATTTAGTTATTTGATGGAGGTGGATCAGGAACACACCTGAAAGCTGCAGGACTGGAGTTCAACACGAAATCTGGTAAGATTTGTCAGTGGATGATGGACCAAAGTGCATTATCTATTATGTGAATGTGATGATGAAAAGTCTCTTTAATAAAGAGTCCAAAAAAATAAATAAAACATATTTACAAAAACAGTGGGGACACAGGAAGAGGATGCAAAGAGAGTGCAGGGTTAAATGGGAAGGTAATGAGATAAAACCGGAACTTAATGGGAGGAGCAAGGAGTTAGAGCAGGAGATGTGTTTAGGAGTGTGAGGGTGAATGCTGGAACAAAAGACCAGGGCTGAATAGGAAACGGGTGTGAAGGGCGAGAGCAGAAGACAAGCTGAGGAGAGAGAGAGAGTGACAGCACGGGGCGAGGGCGAGCAAATAAGGAAACTACTGTAAAAAAACGGAAGAAAAAAAACTAGACGCAAGAAATAAACACAACTAGAATCACTAAGAAGAGCTGAACTAAAATAAAACTGAAACATAACTGATCCGATATTTTAATGTGGTTTTAGAAGTTTTGCATTTCTTTACAGGAACATTTCTTGGATATAAAATAAATCAGACACCTATCAATCTGAAATCCTCAACTGTTAAAACCTCGTTGTCGGCTGTCATAAATGCATGGCATTTATTCCAGAATTAAACACAAATCATTATTACAATGACTATAATTAATCTGTTGGAGGAAAAAAAGACAGAATGTGTTTACATTTTAATAATAGTAGAGATTAAAAAGCTGAAGTAAGTATGATGTATTACGTGTCTGTTAGCAGAGAATCTAGAGATATTCTATATGTTTTGTTTGGAAGAGGCTGCAAATACTAAATGCTTTTGTGAAATTACAGACTGGAAAAATGACTTACCAATACACAAGTCATTCATAATTTTTTAAGGGGTCTGAGCCACATCAGGCAAATCTTTTAAAAGTACCTGACGTTTTTTTAATTGCGACTCTAAAATTGTTTTATGTAGTATCCTCTTTTCAACCATACAGTTCTTAATTTCTCCTTCTGATCCTTAAATAAAAAAGTCAACATATTTGCACAAACAAAGCATATCAAGTCCGATTGCACAGATTTAATCCAAACACACACAAACTATTCAGAAAAAAGGCACATATGACGAGACACACACACTTTAAAAAAATGACAGAACTTGGTTTTCTCTAAAGTCTGCTTTGTTTCCTCATATTTAGACACATGTAGCTCATTTTCCAACACATAATCCTACATGGCATGTTAGAAGAATATGTGACATAACCAAAGCTCTCGAAACGTGGCTTTGGACAAAATGAAAAGTTTATTGCTTGTTTTCACAATTGGTGATTGGTTGTTTTTATGATGTGAAGCTCTTTGAACTGCCTTGTTGCTCAAAAGTGCAACACAAATAAACTTCACTTAAAACCACTGTGTCGTTCTGATGAAGGCTCATGATAGCTGTTTTCGACAAAAGTAAAACCATTAAGCTCTACTTAAATGGGTTTCTCTGTCATCTAAGAGTTTTCTAAAGCATCAGGATTCCACTGGTGATTTATTGGTCCAAACGGCATTCAGTCTGATCTGTAAATCAAAGCTGAAGTTAAAAGAAGGGGGACAACAAAAGAGGCTGTAGAGAGAATGAAACACATCATCACTGCAGTAAATCTGAACAACAGCAGGGATTCAAAGTGTGATGAAAATGAAATATTGGAGTGTCCTGATAGGCAGAATATAAAACAAATGATGAAACAATATCCCATCAGACAGCTAGAGAGCTATTCCTGCCAAGTCGAGTTTCACCCTTGGACATGGAGTGCCTGGTTGACCTTCAGTTGAGCTGTCTGTCAAACGTGGTTTGGCACTAATGAGACAGCAGCTGACTGCAATGGGCTGTGTGGCTTTGCATCATGTTAACAAACCGGAGCATAACACCGGCAAACCGTAAAACTTTCTAAGTAGTTCTGAATCCCTAGAGTGTGTGCAATAACAGTAATGTGATAGAGTGGTTAAAACAAGCAACAGGGTTTTTTATTTGTCAGGTTACATACGATGATGTATTTGGCAACTTACAGATTTCTTCTGTTTTTCTTTATCTGACACTTAAAAGTTTCAGATCATAAAAATGTTCATATTGAATTCCGAAACCAAATGTTAAGGGGTAAATGAGAGAATTGAGAGAAATAGAGAGAAATGTTGAACATAAAATGTGATTAATCAGTTATTTCATGATTTAACAAGAGGATCTTCATCGTCTTCGTTGTCCAGTTTTACCGCACGCTGGTCAGCCACAGAACGGACTGGCACATCGAAGAGCTGGACCAGGACATGCTGCTCCAGAAACAGCTGCATCACAGGGCCAACGACCAGCTGAAGGCAGCTACTGTGAGAGAAAATGTCAAGTATTTGTGGATTTTAACTGTTTGCAGGCGACTTTGGTCTCTAATCCCCCCAAATATTGCTGGTTCCACAGCATTGTAAAAAAAAAAAAAAAGCCCACTTATTTGTTTTGTTCATCTTTTTTTGGTCATTCAGTAATATTTCAAATAATTGAACCAATTTAAAAACAAATTTTAATATGGGACAAAAATATATAGCTTGAGTAAATAAACCAACTTTCTTAAAAACATAATTGTCCTACCTGTCTTTGATGCATTAAGAAACATCAATACATCCAGGTTGTTCAATTCTGACATATATCCAAAATTAAATTCATTCTGCATTTCCACATGCAGCTCAAACTGCATACTGTTGAAGAACAGAACACAAAACAGAAGGATTTGACTCAAAATACAGAGAAAAAAATTGTTCTGCATAGGGGATTTTACAATAAAGTCTTGCTATCATATTTGCCAAACTTTGCCAAAATGATGCTTCTTGATTGGAGCAAATATTATGGCTTGTGATTTCTTTACACAGCTAAAGGTATTGAAAACTGCTTGGAAACCACACCAAAACGATAAATGATGGACATGGGAGAAAAAAATAGCCCTGAATTGGGGCTAAGTAAGACTGAGCACAATAAGATCTAACATGTAATAAGTGTCTGTCATGATAAGTACATAAAATAGCAAAGGTAAAACGTTGGAATCTCCTTTTCCAAAACGCTGAACTAGTAGACCTTCAGCTTAAAATACAGGATGATAACAGTTGTAAAGTGGTTTTCTGGTTTGGAAGACCTTGAAAATTTCCTGTTGGGCTTTGATGGAAGCAGAAATCATTATAAGATATTTATCCTGTTTCTTCTGATTATGAAAGCTTGACTCGAGACCTCGGATGACGGAAGCCCTGGACAAAGAGAGGCTCTCCTTCATTCTGTCGTGAGTTTTGTGTGGACCGGAAGGATAAGTGGCTCCTTTTCATTTGCTCTGACTGATGCCACAAGTATTTTTGAACATAATATTGCAACAACATATAGTCAATTAATGAAAAAATAAAATTACTTGAACACATAAGATTGGGATTTTGTCTTTGAAGTACAGAATATATATAACTACTGGGTGTGGTCTTTCACCCAGTGAAATTCGAGCAAACAAGCTTTGCTTGAATATCTATGTTATTCTAATATAAAACAAAAATAATGAGCAGACATGTGAAAGTTGCTGACAGTTGTGTCTCTGTTAGTGTCTAGAAGTGAAACACAGCTAGCACAGTCCTCAGGTCTATGAAGGAGGAGAAAAGACAGCAGCAGTAGAAGTTCAGCCAAAGCAAAGAGACAACAACTGCTCTTCCCTTTCAAATGTGGGAAAAACCTTGACAATATTCCAAAATAAAAAACATAATTTCACAATTACAGTTTCACTGAAATAGAAAACACAATTAACATGACACATGAATAAGTTTGTTCACACATTAATTCATTTAAAAAACACCATGTACCATGATCCTCCGACTGCTTCCTGTCGTCTTCTTTGTGGTTTGCTCCAGTAGTAACATCCAGTTCCTGATCATGTGACTTGGATAATGCAAAAAAAGTTTATTTTCCAAAAACTCCGCTGCAGTTTCGGGACATAAACCAATTGTTATACGGCCAAACAAACAACCTGAGGTGGAGTTGTTAGTAAAACAACTTTTTTCAATATTGTTGTGTTTCCATTAAATACATTTATTTTGGACATGTCTAGTTACACAATTTTATGTTCACTGCAAACACAGTCATTGTTTAACACTGAAAGACAGGGTCAAACGTATCCATATAGAAGGATAACATCAAATTATTCTATCAAGGTGTACCTAATAAAGTGTCCTGTGGGTGTATTGAAAATGTTGCATTTTCTGAGCTTCCTCTACTGTGTTATTCTGCACTCTACCGCAATTTTATCCCGACAGAGCATGTTTGTTGTTTGCAGATTATGCATAATACAACATATGCTGCTGCGTTCGCTGGTCTGCTTCTTCTTTTCTCTGCATGGTTCAGGAGGTAGATCACTGTAAGGAAGGATTACATGAGATTCGAAAAAATGTCAAATGGAGACCATGGAGTGAGCAGTTATTTAATATGTATGGATAATGGATATCTGGATTCTTTGGGTCATTCTTGATGGACGAGCAGAAAAGCAGGGCTCTTAAAAAATCAATAGAAAGAGTTAGGTCTCTTTTTTAGTTCTCAGTCTAGCAAAAGAGAAATAAAATTAAACAGGGTAGTGATTATTTTCAACCTGGCTTGTAGTGCTTGTAGTTACATTAAATGGCTTTTTATCACTTCTTCTTTTTTTTTTCTTATTAATTTTGATTGCACTAGTGCTTTACACCCGAGCCACAGTCACCTCTCACACAGATTGGTAGGCAGGTCGTCTCAACATGAACCCAGGAGGAACCTACAGTCCAATAACTTCTGCATCATCTAGGATATAACTTTGTGTACTTGTACTTTAAGCCATATGTGTGGATGACTGATGTTGTGGCATGAAAGCTAGACAAATGCCAACATCTTCACACACCCAACACACACAAACACTGTTTGTCTGTCATGCTAATCTTTAATGGTGCATCACTGATGCAGGAAACTCAATTATTCTTATCTGAATCCTTTCTGCCAGCTTCCAAAGACTGCTGGTGCAGCAGGATCTCTGTTTTATATCAATTTTATTATTCAGTGTTCATAACATCTTGCTTTTTATGTGGATTTCATTATGCTCCAAAATATATAATGACTTTATAGAGATCTGTAATTTGTTGTTTCTCATGCCTTCTTTCAACCTGAAGTCCCAACAAAATACAACATTACATCTTAAATGGAGCCAATAGAACGCAGTCAGCACTCTTCTCTGTCTTCACTTTGATCATGTGACAAAGATTTTTTATACAGTGTTGCAGTGAAGCCTACCATCCTTATGAAGTTTCACATAAGATAATTGCTTTTTTACATATCATTGACTCAATAATCAGAAAGTATTTGAAATGGCTTCTTTTCCAGACAGCAAAAAACCCATTAACTTTTTGGCAGAAACTGGAAAGATTGTTTTTTTATGAACACTTGGGCTGTTTCTAGAAGCAGTAGACTCAAATTGAAGTACAAAACCACACAAAATGTGAATTTGGTGTAACAGATCCCCTTAAAGTTTTTCAAAATGTTCAGATTTTATTTTTGAAAAGATTCCGATGCAAATTTCTATTTTCACTTCACCATCATCAATTTACAGAATTTGTATGTAACACATAACATCCAAATCAAACACTCTGAAGACGGTGGTTCTAATGTCGAATGTGGAAAACATCAGCCGGTCCGCCTGCAGGATGCCTTCTTCATCAGATTCTAAAGCTTTGTTCATGTGGACTGTGACATAGAAAATCCTGCCAAATAAATATTCTGACATATCTAAGTTTGAAAATATCTAATGCATATGAAGCTCAGGTTTTCTCTATGTCGGTGATCAGAGCTGTAGCAACCGTTTCCATGTAACATCCAGACAGAGGCCGCACGGAGAGCAGGAGATCATCAATGTGGGAATATTCTTTCTGAATAATTGAAAGTATTCATATTACATGATTTCAAAGACTTGAACAATGTGACAACTGTCTTCTGAACATCATAATTCATCCCCCACTTTCCTTTCATCACCTCTCTTCATTGATCTGAAAGCTCCAAAGTGATCCAGGCACACACAGCCCAGTTTCTCAGTGGTTGAAATTAGCACAGTTGTTAAGAAAAAAAAATAGTAGGGCAATTACTCTGCTTCATGTTGCAAATCACGGAGAGGAAAATGGCAGCATAAGTGCGAGTTTGGAGCATTCATAAGCACACACTTGAACAACATTATCTGGAATCGTCACTCACTGCTAATTAGAAATACAAAGCATTCAAGTCCCATAAATGAACTAGATGGATGAATGGTGTGAATAAAATGATTGTTTGGTTGGAAAGGAATTGATGATAGATGTGCATGAGGAATAACACAGGCTAGGGTTTGGTCCTTCAAGGCCATATTTGACAGTAGAGCATGAGGGATGTGTATTAATGAGTTATTACAGCAGGATATTGTGAACGATACAATAAGGGCCATAGAAATAATTAGTCTTATTAAGATTTTGAAAGACCTTTGACACCTTATTCTTTTTATTCTCCTGTGTTTTTCAGCATTTTTATTCAACAATTTTGTAAAATTAAAAAACACTCTCATTTCAGATTTTCATACATAATTTATTAAGGAAATATGAACCTCTAATTTTCCCTCTAGTCAAAGGTGGACATAGTAATATTAGGACCTAAGACAAAAGGCATGCATGGTGTCGTCCCTCTACCTCCCTTCAGTCATTCAGTAAGATCTTCTGAGAGTGAAGTTAGAAACATAAGGAACTTTCAAATATAGGTTTAATTCTTTAGCACTTTATTTGTTAATGTATTTTAAAATCCTTCCTAGATTGAACAAAACACCAAAGGAGTGACATGTACATGTAGTTACACAGTTACATTTTAGCAGATTATATAGCAATAACATTTTACACCAACCATGGCATTTTTACTAATATAAAATATTCTGGTGTCAGTTTTTTGGGTTAAATAAAAGCACTATGAGTTTGGAACAGAATTTGTAACTTCTGATCTGTACACTACCAGGAATTAATGTTTCATATTATAAACACTCGAGTTTGCAGATGTATAACTGAATGGATGCATTTTACTTTTCGGTAACTTTCAATTTCAGAATGCACTTGAGAGAAGTAGCAAAATTGAAATTATTAACCAATTTTGCAAATTTTCTCAGCCAAAACGTTATCATACCACCAGAGCTCAACTATAAAGCCGCTCAGAGAAAAACAACAACAACATAGATTTAGATGAGCAAAAAGTTGTGCAAATAGAAAATTACCATACAAATGAAGAATACCTTTAAATGAATTTGGCATGCTGCCTCTTGGTAGCAACACGGACTGTAAACCTCAGCCTTTACTCTGCATTGTCATCACCCTCTGAGTGTGTGTGTCTTATTGCTGAACTGATTCTCTTCCCGGTGTGTTGCTGTCGCCAGCTGTTTCTTATCAGACTCACTTTCCAACAGCACAAGAGGAGAAGCAGCAGAAGATCTCTGAACACACCAGTCGGCCTCCTCACACCCATGTGGCATCCAGGCTCACATGTTGCCCTCTTTGTTTCACGTTTCCAGGTACTTATCCGTTGGATCTCCTGGTTCCAGCTGCTGGAGGTTTGGTGGAAGGCTTCTGGACCATTGCACCTACTTCCTCCTTGCTGAAGATCCTCCAGAGTGTCTTGCCATTCCTCTGATTGCACCCCCTGGGAAACGACCTACAATCCTTCCTGCAACGATCACCAACAGTGAGGAAACCCAGGAGGACAAACTGGAGTCATCTTGCGTGCCGCCAACTGCAGACACAGATGGAAATTTGGAACGTTCTCCTCAGAGACAGAACATTTACCACCAACTACGACAACCAGTCTGTATCAGATCATCTGTTGGTATTAATATAGAAAAAACACACCATGTGTAATTCTTTTGAATAAAGTGAATTATGCTGAACTGGACCATATGTTATGTTTGAATTAAAGTAATATAATTTTGCTTCTTTTCACCGTGGGATGACTTCCTTTGGGGAATTTAACAGAACCATGGAAATAAACTGTATAAATTCAAAGGTCCTGAAGCTCCACTGTGTGTAAGAGCTAAAGATATCTACTGAGAATTCTGCATGTCACTCCATGCTCAATCACAGCTCCTCTGATCATTTTGCTCTCAGACGGGGGGGAGAGGATTAAGATTTTATCCTTTGCCACATCAATGGTGTCAGCAGATGTTAAAATTCACCGTCTGGTTTATGCCCTGGAGCGAAAGTTCATTCTTTGGATCTGTGCTTCAATAAAAAGAGACAATCACTGCACTTTACAGAATTATATTATTATTATTATTATTATTATTATTATTATTATTATTATTATTATTATTATTATTATTATTATTATTATTATTATTATATCATGCACAGACACCATACCAAATAAAACAATAAATATTATAGAAATGTAATTCATTTTATTAAGTGGAATATATTTAATAGACAAACTACAGATTTTATATGTTTATTTCTGATTATCAAGACCTACAGTCTTACAGACTAATAGAAACCAAAAGACAACTTTTGAACATTTCAGTAATACCAATTGTTATAAATTATTATCATTATAATTTATAATGGCTGGTTATAAATTATAATAAAAAATATCTCTAGCACAGAACTGGTTTTACAATTAAGAACTGGACAGCTGTGCAGCGAACTGACAACTGGAGGGGGAGTTAGGCATAAACAGTCATAGCTACAGCAGCTGGCTGTTGAGAATGGACAGTTGAGTTGAAGGAAAAACGTGTGGTAGAAAATGTGCTTTAATTTTGCTTTTACTGTAGCAGTAATTACTGTAAAATTAACATAAAAAGTCAAATTACAGATCACAAAAGCACTCGAAGAGAACGGCCTTAATTTTTGGAGACAGATCTTGTGGTCTGATGAACTAAAATAAAAGTTTGTGGCTATAATGACCATTGAAAAGTTGAAGCTTAAAATCCAGAATTTGTGAAGTCTGAGAGTTGGGATATTGAGTTTGCAGCAGGAGGGATTGGTGCACTGAACCACCAAATGAGGAGATTATATGGGCTTAAGGACAACGAAGTCAACATATCTGGATTGTGTTTCAGAAAATAGGCATTTGAACCAAACTAATATAAACCAGTCCTGCCAGGAGGAAAAGCTTAATGTTTTGGATGTTTGGATGCTCACTTCTTAATTTGAAAGTAAAAAACCCCCAAAAAACAAAAGAAAAAAGCGTTTTAATCTGGCGTTTAGGAAATAAAAAAAGGTTAGTAATGCTAATACTGAACAAAAACAAGAAAGCGAGACACAGAGAGAAAAATATATTTTTATATTGTGTATAGAAATATCAGTTTCCATCTGCACACCGATGTTCCTCATTGGGATCGTCAGATCAGACTCCAATCATCAGTGACGAAAACTGAAAGATACTTTGAATATCAAGCCGAATTTTTTCTCGTAGAGGAAGTTTGATGACACATGTCTCAGCTCCCAGGTTTTCACTGAACCACACACAGATCAGTTTAATTATTTTGTTGCACTGATGGAAGTAAACAGTTTTTTTAATGCCATTTTCTGTGGTGGCATAAATTGGATAGATAAGTTTTCTCTTTTAATAAATATAGAAGAAGATGAAATCACATGAAAGGTGTGTTGCGCTTAGCATCTCTAAGAAAAGTTAACGTTCTCTTTGATCAGTCAACACTGATGAGGACCAGATGTGAAGCTGGTGTAAAACTCTTACATCTGTAACAGAACCAACCTTTAAATGCAATTTACAAAAGATGACTCAACATGTCGGTCAAAGAAGTGCAAATATTTACAATGTGGAAATCATATGCTCCTTAAAACATCCATTTATTTCTAAATGTAAGGGGAAAATGAAAGCCTCAAGAAACCTTCACTTCATTAAACCAAGTTCTTAGTAGCTTTGGAATAAAATCTAAACTAAACCCACCTTCAGATCCAAAACTCAAACTTATTGAAGGTTTATGGGTTTATGGGTTGGCCAGACTGGATGTGATGCCTCACATCTACGTTTTAGATAATCTAAGTAGTTTATATTTAGGTTGAGTTTAGATGACTATATTGATTAATTATATTAGGACAGGACATATGGTTTAAACAGAGTCCTATTTGAAAATCTGCTTTTGGGTAATGATGGACTGACCTGAAATAAACATAAAAAAAATGTCAGATGATTGTAGTTTTTACTGTTTAGTGGCTAGGATCAGACACTCATCAAATAAAGGGTCTTTTTATGAAAATCTGGAAGAAAAAGATATGAGAAACAGGATATTATGGACAGTATCACTGAGGAAATTAAATGAAAAATGAAAACTAACAGATTGGATGGATTTACCAGGAGAACATTACACTATTTATGTCAGACGTTTAAAGGAGAAATAATAACCGATTTAGTTCACATACAAAGTTCAAAATCTGGCTTCAGCTTTGTCTCACAAGAGAAGGTTCTGGGTCCTCATGGGTTCTGGGTTCTGATGGGTTGGTCTGACGGTTCTGGTTCTGCTGAGTTTTCTCTGTATTGGCCTGGAGACAAACTGATGATCTGTCCAATCCCCTGTCACCCATTCAGAGCTGCAGAGAGGAAATTAATGAATTCATTTTTTTGTTTGTTTTACAATGAAAACAGATGATGTGAAAATAATGAACAACTCATGATAAATATCAAAAACGTGACGTTCTCCTATAAGACAATCTTTCAGACAGTGTTCATGTCATGTTCATGTTGCAGGGATACAACTTAAATAAGTTTACTTACAATTTAACAGAAGGTTTAATGTGACTTGGCTCTTTGGTACTTGAAATTACTTCATTTTCCACAAATATTTCACTGTACATCTTCCGTCAAGAGCTACAAAAAGTTTGTTTGAGGTCAAACCATCTAATAGTCTCCTGACTATTAACTAATTTACTGATGACCCATAGCAACAGGTAGAAGTAGATCTAAGAGATTCCGATATCCTCAGAACCATTTCGAGCTGCTTTTCCATCCATTTCTAACACCCTTGTCCCTTAGTGGGTCAAGGAGGGTTGCTGGTGCCTATCTCCAGCTAATGTTCCAGGTGAGAGGCAAGTCTGTCGCAGGGCAACACAGAGACTGACAGGACAAACAACCATGCACACACACTCCAAGGGAGAATTTGGAGAGACCAGAGAGACAGTCATGTTTTTGGACTGTGAGAGGAAACTGGAGTACCCGGAGAAAACCCACACATGCACAGGGAGAACATGCAGAAACACCGGGACCGGGAATTAAACCCAGAACCTTCTTGCTACAAGGCAACAGCTCTTCCGCACCTTTTTATATTTATAAATAATCTATTCAACCTTTACTGGTTTATAGTCTGTGACAGTTTGGAGTGCAAATCTTATGCATCTTTCTTTATTTTCCAATATATAAATAAATCTGTGAAAAACAGCAAATTTGTTCTAATGAGTGCAACTTGAGCATTGAAGCATTTCTTGTGAAATACTGGAGGAACATAATGGGTTTGGGATATTTGTAGTTAAACAAGGTCAGTAATGACTAAACAATAGATTCTGAGCGAAAGCCTTTTCTCAAGTAAATCATCACCGTAAAGCAAAATTAATGAACCTCCTCAGACTCTCCGACAACTGGAATTGACATGATGTGTTTGTGGGTTTGAACAAACAAAAATGTAGGCATTTCATCATTTAAATGATTCCTGTTACTGACTTGTTCTTACTGACCAATGACATTGAAGTTCTAAATCTTAACCTGATGTAAGAGAGTTTCAGGCATAAGACAAGACAAGCATTTATCTGAGAAGGGGCGGAATGGGAGTCAATTTTCCATCAAAAATATAAATTAAACTTGATTGTAGCTTCATAAAATAGCTCTAGATATAATGCTATGAATTTCTAGTAGTATTTAAAGTTTTTTCAGAAAATGTTTTCTGTCATTAAGTTGTAGAATTTTTTTTTAAGTTGAATGTCCACCCTGGTGGACATCAGGAGTTGGGATATATTAGCCAACACTTACTTATTCAGTGTTAACAAGCGTAGGAACCAAAGTATCTGTGAGCATTAGATAGTTTATTTGTGATTTCACAGGTAATTTATTTCAATTCATTTTTTTAATGTTCATTATTCTTATAAACTCTCAGACCTTCTTGAATTGCTTGTAAAATATATATTTTTTCCCCCTATTTTTCAATTCTGAGTAATATTTTTGCATTGTAGAAAAAAATCTAATCTAAAGGGCTTAAATTCTTCCAAAATAAAAGCTGAAGGAGAATAAGATTGGAAAAATAAAGACAAATATCTAACGGATGTTTCCTGTTGCTACACCAGACATTTAGACCAAATATATTAGAATTATCAACTTTTCTTAACGTTGTGTTTTAATTAAAATTCAATCTCAAGCCTTTTCTCTGGTATTATATCCGCTCTTCAGACTTTCTATTTAAACCAGACTATCTATATTCAGCAGAATGCCATCATTATCTTACTGGCTAAATTAAGCATCTTTGTTTGCTTTTGCTCTCTGTCTCACTTTATCATTTAAATATCAGCTCTGTGTTTTTATGGAAATGTAGCAACATCAGGGTCCAAAAGAATTAAATGAAGTTATAACTTGTCTGTCTTTAATCTCACTGAAAATCTGCAACATCTGAACGGATTAATGATGTCCTGAGATAATAGTGAGCCTTTAATGTAGTAGCTGTCAACATGCTTACTCAAAGTTGTCGTTCTGCAGCTTGCAGCCTGACAAGCATCTCTGAATGCCATCATACCCTTAACTCTGACCAGCAGGCTCAGGTCTGAAGTGAGCAGCAGATTACCTCTGCTCTGCACAATGCATATTATCCTTCACACATTCCAGTTTATTCTGTCTCTTGGTGTGCAGAGGTAGAATAAACATGGAGGGATTATGCTTCATATCTGAAGAAGCTTCAGACTGAGCTTGCAAGGCTTTTGATCCAGTATTATGGGATATCTTTGTTTTCCCTGCAGGTTCACGTTTTCCAGAAATCCAGTTGTTGTTGTTCTCAGTGTTAGAAACATTAGATATGCCAAAACAAGAACCCTGCAATATTTTGGTAGTTCAGATATTTTAAAGAGGCAGTCTTATGTATTTTCCTGGCATTTTATAGCATAATCAAGTTAATGTTACATTTAGTTTTTTTTTTTTTTTTTTTTAATGCTGCATATATTAAATGTGACTTACACAAAATTTGATTGTAATTTGATGCCTTGAAATTGGGCCTCTGTGTCTGGGATATTTTGGACCCACATGCACAGAGGCTCTCGGGACACCAGACAAGTTTTAAAAATGTATTTACAGAAAAAAGAATGTGAAATGTGCAATGATAAATTCCACAGGTGATCTGGTTTAAGATCAGGAAGACCGACAGCATTCTGGAAAACAGGTTGGAGAGGTGAGTTCAGTGAACAGACTGGAGATGCAGTTTGCAAATGAAACTTACTTTGTGCAGGAGATAATTTCCGCCAGAGGCCGAGTGGCTATGGTGTTTGCTAATTGCTGCCCACTAAGGAGCAGGGTGGGGGAGTCTCGAGGAAAATTTTAGAAATGTCCAGGTTTATTTTTTCAAATTTTCAATTGCTAAGTTTTTTTCTAGAAAATATTTTTTTTGCAGAAATCTCTTTCTTTCTTCCTATCTAGAATGACCTTTTGCAGGGAACAGCTTAATTGAATTTCATATTACAGTTTGATTTTCTAAATGTTTCAGCTACAATGGGCAGAAAATACTTGTAATAATATTTTATTTAGTTATGAGTTATCAGTTCCTTGATTGACCCACTTTAAAAAAAAGTAAAATATAAATCACAAAATGGATTTGCAGGAAATGTTGGGACTGCCACTGTTTTATTTTGAAAATTATTTCATTAACATTGATTTGTTTTTTGTCTACTCAGTATATACAGTCAAATGAGAGGTTAAAATTTTTAACTGTTTTTCCAAATAATTTTGTGCAACTCCAATGCAAAGCTTTATTTTAATGCTTTTTACTCTTTTTAACAGGGACATACGTGATTCTCCAATGTAGCATTTCTGGAAAACATTTTACATGTTGCATTTGTTCTTGCCGAAAACAAAGGCAGAGGAAATAAACATCAAGTGGAATAAAAACAAGTAAACACTCTGACTTGCTTCTGTCTGCTGCTGATTTTCCTTCATTGTTTACCTCTGCAGCAGCCATTCAGTCGCTGTCTGTCTCTGCAAATCATCTGCACTCAAGTTAATTTTTCTTTCACTGCAAACAACAGTTCAATCACCTCAACTCGCACATTAACTTCTCCCTCTCTTGCCGCTCCTGCCCTGCAGTTAGACTTTCCTTGGTGTTCTGCTCTTCCAGTGCAGACTGGACACTCATTCCACATGATGATAGAGGGAAAAATAAGGCAAACATTCAAAAAGAACTAGCAAAATGTGGAAGCTGATGTTTTTGTCAGTTTCACTGGTCAGCCTTATCTATTTCAAAGTGATAATTTATTTCAGCTTAATTTAAAAAAAATGCGAGGAATGGCAGAGATAAAGAGTTTTCAAAGTATTCAGATGTTAAAGTTGATCATTACAGATGTAAAAGGAGTTTGATCTGGTTAATTCTAGTTAAATTTAAGAGTCCTGCAGCAGAGTGGAGGGGCTGAGTGGAGGAATTGAGAATTATCTCCATCTCTATCCATAACTGTCTCTACAGTAATGAGAGTATTTCCTGGTTTATTAACTCAAGAAATGAGGAGATTCTGGTATTATTGTTTGACCTTGTGGCATTTGAAACTAAAATAACCTACTGCTAACATTTAGAAAGCTGACAGAAAACAACTCAGATGAGGACAAACATAATGATGGAGTTTCTATTCATCCTGAAACAATGAAATGCCTTTCCTCAAACTCATTTTACAGACTGATAATACTCAGCTGTGTCCGCTATTAACAATACCACTACTTTTAGCATCATTAGCACAATTGAACATATATTTATTAAACACTCATTAAATCATTATTCTAAGAATTAACAAAATTGACCAACTACCTTCAACTTAAAATTTTCCTCTCAATGATGTCAGACAAATATTAAAAAATGAAGCAGTGCCTCCACTTAGGGATGTACCGTCTAGGCCAGGGATCCACAAGCAAACATGTAAAAGAAACTGAGCATTTTTTAACACGTTTTAAGATTTCTTTTTTGTGTCATCAGGGTGGAAACCATCCATCCATCCATCCATTTTCCTACACCCTTGTCCCTTAATGGGGTCGGGAGGTGCTGGTGCCTATCTCCAGCTGGCGTTCCGGGCGAGAGGCGGGGTCACCCTGGACAGGTCGCCAGTCTGTCGCAGGGCAACACAGAGACACACACAGGACAAACAACCATGCACACACACACTCACACCTAGGGGCAATTTAGACAGACCAATTAACCTGACAGTCATGTTTTTGGACTGTGGGAGGAAACCGGAGTACCCGGAGAAAACCACCATGCACAGGGAGAACATGCAAACTCCATGCAGAAAGGCCGGGGCCGGGAATCGAACCAAGAACCTTCTTGCTGCAAGGCAACAGCTCTACCAGCTGCGCCACTGTGCAGCCTCGGGTGGAAACCATATTTTTAAAAATTATTTTCCACAAATACTAGTATTCCACCAAAGAAACTTTATTAATAGTCTTTTTTTTGCAAATGTTTTATGTTTTTCTTCCTTTCCAAACCTCAAAATTAAAATTAAATGGTGGTTGTTGGAAGAATTGCAACTTATTTCCTACACAAGTTGTGTTTTTGTTAAGAAAGTCAGATCAAAATTAGCAGTTCTCAAGCAGTTTTACTTTTATCAGAGACCAAAAATGTTTTTATTTTGGATGTTAATGGTTGCAGATCTCTAATACAGTAGTATCGATATCCATACTCACCTCTCAGTCCAGATATTAATTAAGATCATCTAAGCGTATTTTCAGCCTCACAAACTAACCCTTTTCTGAGATCCTATTATTGACAATATATACAAAATCATAAATGCTTATTTGGACTACCATGATATTGTTGGATGGTTCCTGCAGCAGGTAAAATGAGTTGCTCCTCAGCTTCGTTTGGCCCCGGCATGTTGATGAGGCAGGCCACGTCTGAGAAAGCGACACCACTGTCCTTCTGAGAATCAGAACAAACCCAAACTGAAGCCTTCAGGCTCAGATGAAGGATTTAATTACAGGCCTCTGGTAAAAACTCAAAGTACTCTTCCAAAGCTGATGTAGCTTCAGTAAGACATTGGACTTCCATGTACATTGTGAGTGGTATTTCTTTTTCCAAGTATACAGCTATTAAATGCAATGACTGTGCTTCAGAAAAGGTCAAACACTTCTCTGCTAAGTGGTGTGTTTGCACAAAGGAGCAGTCTGTGTGGAGGTGAAACCTTCCCTATATACAGTAGTATACCCTTACATATTGCAGCTCAGCAGGGGAGAGAGAGTGCCAGAGAAACATGCTGGCAGTCATATTTTTATTATGTGCATTTAAAGAAAGTTGATATTCAGACAATTTTTGAGTTATGGCAGAAACCATCAAATCAACAGAGTTTCTACAAGAGTAGATTTTTTTGGAGTTTTGAACTAGATGCTATAGTGAGTCAGTCAATGGCTACATTCCTTACTGAGGAATTCCATACAGTGACAGCCTGAGGGTTTTAACTCTGAATCACTTGTTGCCATGTAAACTTGATATGAAAGTCTGTTTTTATTTTGTAGCAGCATAAATGGTACGCTGCCACTTTAAGAGCAATTTCAGCTGCTGCATATAAGCAAGCCTTCACCTGACCTGAGTCTGTGTGCGTCGTGACGTCAATTGAAGTTGCTTTCTTTGTTTGCACCGTTCTGGCCTCCTTCGCTGCACCTCCAATATCTGGGTCGATCTGTCCATTAATTCTTTGCTGATAGGAAGTTGCACTGTATCTAAGTGGTATTGAAGATCTGATTATTTTGGCATTTATCAGGTCACAGCCTCCTGATGACTCATCGGCATTGACCCTGGAGTGACACTCGCTGCTGTTTTGCCTAATTACAACTTGTTTTAAAAGACCAACTTGAACTTTCCCGGCTTCTGGGAGCATCGATGGTGCTACTGAAGGAATGAATTGCAACATTGTAGCGCCATTGTACCACTGTTTTACTCGTATTGTTTCATTTGTTTGTCTTTCTTTTAGGGACTGAGGCTTCTGTGGTGGCGGTGGTGACCCCTGGTGGCGGTGTCTTGTCTTGCGTGTTTTGTTGGAGCACCTTTTCTTTTTGTTTGCTGTGTTTTTGTAGTGTCAGGTGATTCCCTTTCCTGCACTGGATGTTGTCCCCTTCCCTCACTACTTCCCCACCGGTAAGCCTCAGTTTCTTTTGCAATTTAGACATTTTATAATAAAGCTTGTCGACTGCATTCACTGTTTTAACCATTCAATTTCAGATTATTATTTTAAAAAGATCATAAAGTTTAATAAATTTTGTAGAACTTCCTGAATCTTGTCTCCTCATTTTCCAGCAGAACGTACCTGTGTCCTTCCTTAACTACATTTTCCTGGAGTTATTCCAGGTGGCGTTGTTTGTTTATTTTTGGGTTCATAATTAGAAAGAAAAGAGAATCCAACCCCCCAGGTTGCCACAAATTATTTAGTTTTTTTTTTTACGACTTTACCACAAATTAAGGTTGCATTCAGACCAGCCCTGTTTAGTTCATTTTCCTAGAAAGACCAGTTTGTTTGGGGAGGTGTGGATGCGCTATCCAATACTGATTCAGACCAAAAAGGCAAACTCTGGTCTGCCTACAGACCCAGATCTTAGATCAGTTGAAGTGAACTCTTGTGTTCACTTCACTTGTGTTCACAAATGTGGACGCCAAGTGGACCAGGAACCGCTCCAAAAGCAAGAAGTGGTTTATAGTGCATGACATTCTGGGTAAATACAAACAAAACAAACATGTGAATCCAGCACTAACAGGAGAAATGGCTCATTATCATTTACCAAAGTAAGAGAAATCCAACAACTGCTAAAATCTGATGCTACTTCATTTTTGTTTACATTTTGTGAAGAAGGAAGTTGCACTGAGTGTCTAAATCAGAGGTTTTTGTGTCATTTTCTTCAGTCGCTCTTGATGCAGCGCCACCACAGGCGAGGAGGGGAACAGGTTTTTTTTTTAAACGTTTGGTGCAGTAAAGCATGAAAGCAAAGCTCACCAACTGGAAATTGTACAAATGTTGCAACTTTGGTCTTCAACTGGAGTATGAGGTGTGAAAACACCCCAGGCCTCAAGTCTTATTGTTTAGTTTCTCTTAACCTGGTGGACAAACCAGGTGAATTTAGGAAAGAAGTACTGAAGTCTTGGTTTTACTGCGGCTGCTCTGATAGAGAGGATCTTCACTTCCTGCTGTCAGGAAGCTAAAGACACAGAAACAGCTACTCATTCATGTGACTCTGGTCAGGGATTTCAGGTAAGAGGATTTGCTTCTTCTGTGTGAGCATCCAGGGTTTAGCAGGAACTTGTTAACACAACACAACCTGCTTAAGTCCATAATGTTTCTGCAGATGTGAATGCTCTGCATCATGTAGCCGCTTCCTGGTGTGCATGGTGCCGGGGTTACAGTTCCAAACTGAAACTTAGAAAGCAGAGGCTCTACAAGACAACCACACTTAAAAAAAAAGACAAAAACAAAAAAACATTGTTGCTGCAAAACAAGTAAGAAATGTTATTTGTAGATGAATAACACAACAAGATCTGACTAAAGCATTGGGGAAATTAGAGAACCTAACGTCTAACATTTGCTAGGCATGAACTAATTTTGTCACGTAAAAATTGATTGAAATTTGACATACTTTCTATCAAGAACAATTGATAAATAGTTACCCAAATTATCTTAATTTATGGGAAATTCTATTTTTAGGAAAATCTAATTTTATTTGATCATTTTTTTAGCATTTTTTTCTACATCAGTAACCAGTCAGGATTTGGGTTAACATTACTATCGCGACGTAACAAGATGATCAGGGTTTACATTCTGTGATGGATTGAAATGTTGCCCTGTTGTTTGCTAAAGGGCTCGGTGGTTGCAGTAGAACCTATATAACAGGCAATTGTTATAGGTTTTGTTTATTTTCATTTCATGATTTCTATACTAACACTCTTATAGTTTATTTCCAAACTTGGTATCTGAGTTTTTGTACTTTAGTATTCTTTTCTTTTAAAAAAAAAGTCCACCTCAAGCTTATAAATTGTTTCCCTTTGTTAAAACCTATCTTGTGGTTGCTTAATCTAAAGCCTCAGCCTAAAACGTCTAAACTAATGCTACCCATTGGACCGCATCCACCCACAACTGATTAACTCACACACATTCCTACTGCCAGGAACTTGGTAGCGTGGAAAAAGCAAACCATGCAGTATGTGACACTGGTCGGGGGTTTCAGGGAAGAGGATTTGCTTCTTCTATGTGTGCATCCAGGGATTAGCAGGAACTTGTCAACACACCAACACAACCTGCTTAAGTCCACAATGTCGCTGCAGACATTCTGTAAATGCATAATGATGTATGACCATTTCCTGCTATGCATAGTCCTGAGGTTAGATTACCAAAACTTGAAAGGTAAAAGTTCAACAAGAAAGAAACAACCTAACATTTTCCATGTTTGCTGTAGATTAATGGCTAATCCAACTCCATTGTTAAAGAATTATAACAATGGAGTAGCCAAAAAGAATTTGGAATTAAAAGAATGAAGCATCTGAACTTTGCAAAGCCAATGATAAATTTAAAACTACAAAATAATACCACATTTTATGCTTATTAGTATTATGTATAAGTTGCAGTCCTAATCATAAGCCTCCTTTGACTGTCGTAACAGGGGAAATTCTGTCAGCAGACTCTTTATAATGTAAGGGGAAAGACTGAATTAATTGTTATTGCAGAAAAATACAAGCTGCAAAAACTGGAGGCTGTTTGTATGCTTGTTCTCATTCTTTCGCTCATGAGTTATTGCTTATGACCATAGATGAAGGTATGAAATTGGTCTGGTAAATCTAGAGCTTCACATTTTGGCCCAGATCTTTCTTTGCCCCAACAAGCTGGAGTAGCATCACTTTCCTACATCCTGCTTCGTCTTGTTAACCAAACACACCACAATACTTGGCCTTCTCCTGTTCGAAGGAGGGATTTTTGTTTTGTTTTGGCCAGAAAAACCTGGCTTCAGATTGTGCCAGACAAACTGAAGTTTCATTCTGTATCCTGTGCGAAGAAAATAGGAGGAAAAATTAGGAAGAAACTGTAAGATTAGCAAGAGTGACTTAGAATATCGATGACATGAACAGGAAGTCAACTTCGGGCAATTCATTTTTAGAGAACTTCAAAAAGACTTGACTAACTTATTAGGTCCATTATCTTTACTTTCTACTTTTTACAATTTGCCTCTGTCAGCTCCTTTAAAGAAAATGACCATGTGAGCAACTATTGTAAAAACACAGTCCAGTAATTATTAGACTCCAAAAAAGCTCTTGACTCTGTTACTAATGCTTTCAGAGTGCTTGTTTTTGCATCATCAGTGATGATTAAATTGATAAATAGCATTATAGAAATTGGACTTTTCGCCCCAACATTCACTATGCAAAGCAGCATTGAACAATTTTCCTTGACACGCTGTGTGACATTGTCCTGACTGGTTTTAAACAATGACATCTGAAACAATATCTACATAAAAGTCAAGTTAAAACATCCAGTCATTTGTTTATATACTAGAAGATATGTACACTGAGTAGGCATACCATTAGGATCAGTGATAGGTACATTTTGGCAAATAGTGGAACTCATTTTTCATTTAGAGCTTTGGTGTTTTTTTTGTTGTTTGCTAACATTGAAAATATTGAGTAAGATCAAGCAGCAAAAAGAAGCCAATACCTAGTTTCCACTAACCGGCATGGAACGAGTCAGGGCAGTTCGGTACGCTATTTGGTCCATCTCCAATGTAAAAGTCGCCCATACAACCGACCTGTTCTGCAACATTCTAGGTCCATAGAATAAATGTACAGTATAGTCAGGGAGGAGCTACTGGAGTAGCACAACACAGCCCATGGACTGAGATACAGAAAAACATCACCGCTATGGCAAGCAAAAGACATGTTATATTCGTTGACTAGTATGACGCAACGTTAAGCCCTGGGGTTCAACCCTGTCTGCCTGATGAGAGTCCAAATGGGGAGAAAAGCTCTGCTGAAGACACCGGTCTGCAAACTGTACCGCACCGCTCCGTGGAAACGAGGCGTATGGTGAAGTCCAGAATATTTCATTGTGCCTATAGAAAACCATAGTAAAACTCATTGTTTCGTTTCACCTTATAATATTACCTGCAATACGTTCACTTACTCATAATCAGTGGGCTGCTGGTTTGAACCCACATTTCATCCGTCTCAGTTGTTGTGTCCTTTGGTATAACACTTCACCTGCCTTGCCTGCTGGGGACAGTCAGAAGGCCCGGTGGTGCCGCTCAACATATAGGTTCACAAATGTGAATGTGTGTGTGTGTGTGTGTGTGTGACTGTCAATAGTTTTATTTTTGGTTTGTTATTATTTATAAAGTTACAGCCCAAGTAATTAAAGTGCTAAATGTTAATGAATCCTTGAAATAAATAAATACTTGAATATATATTTTAAACTGTTACAGAATGTTTGTGTGGCCTCAAGGCAAATGATAATGTTTGCCACTTTTCACATAAGCAGATCTCTCTGCTCTGATTGTTTTGTTGCTGATTTGCTTGGAAAATAAACATAAGAAGTTTGAAAACTTTGTGGGTCTCTCGGCACTCTCTCTTCCTTTAACTTCTGTTCAAGTTATTTTGTGCCTTTGCTGCAAAGTAGCCCAGATTGTTTTCAATCCTTGCTTTGCTCAAAAAGAAGCATCCAGAGATCTCTGGACATCTGGAATACTTGGCAAGAAGTCCTTCACTTGATTTATTGTTACTTTCAACAGATGCGGACACTTGAGTTTAGTAACGACTTTATTTCCAGATTGTATAATTTCTGACATAGCTGTGCACAAGTACAACAATCAGTCACAGCCTCTTTTGTTCTGGCTATGCTTTCACAGGTTTTTGCTATGAATACCGAAAAGTGTCAGAAATGAACATTCTCCCTGTGAGTGTATTTACAAAACCCTGGTAGATATCAGGGGGTGAGCTGTACAACAAGGGCCGCCTGCAGGTTGAGAGCTGGGCAGCAGAGTTTCGCTTGACCAAAACCAACACATGCAGGACGGGTAAAGAGCCTGTGATGAAAGGGGTTTTCCTCCACAGACTTTACGCCCTTTACTCTGCTTTGCTTCATCTAACATCAAAGTCAGGTTTATCCACAGATGCTCGCAGATGATGGTTACACCATGGATGGTGTAGCACTGACAGTACTGCCGAAGGCCATGTTTATAGAGTCTCTGAAGTTTATACTTAACATCATAAGAAACAAAATGTTCACCTCACTGAATGATCGAACCAGTTAGTATCTCTCGCTCCTTCTTCAAGTTTTATGCTATCACGTTTTTTTTGGCACAACTTCATGCAATGCTGGATGAAGTCACGAGACATTGTGCAGTTGCAGTCAAACGACAGTGGTCTCTGGGTGGGCACTTGGTTTACCAGGACAAATGATGATCACCACGGTTCCACAACGAGCACCATGACCCAACGTCTAACGGAGGTTTCCTTCTGCCGCCGCAGCATGGCAGCGAACAGTTCCGTACTGTCAGTACGTTGTTTCTTTGATGATGTTGGTGGAGAAGGTGTGGTTGCTGGAAATGCTGATGGAGTGGCGGGTCAGAGGGTGCAGCTGCTTCCTGGGTGTGTGGCGGCAGGGCACGAAGAAGTACTGCAGCGTGGTGAAGAAGATCTGGCGGTAGGTAGCAGACACCAGGTTGTAGAGGATGGGGTTGATGGCCGAGCTGACGTAGAACAGCACGTTGGTCAGCATATAGAAGTAGTGGTAGAAGTCGTACATGTTGCTGCAAGAATAAAAAGAGGGAAGAAAGGAAAATAAAAATGTGAAATGTTTCGTTTTCACACACCAGTTGTCCCCCCTCTCACCCTTTGCAGAATGACATTTGACCCCATGTGCACTTTTAGAAGTTTTTTGGGAACTAATGGTCTGACTGAACATTCTCCGCCCGCTGTCTGACCACAATGTCTGCATCACTGATCTTTAAACTAAATATTTAGTTTGAAGTCAAATATTCATCAAATATGGATGTTAGCTAATATTTAGCTCAGAGGAAAATATTCAGCTAGCTCTAAGCTAAATATTTAGTCAACATGCAAATTCACTTGCTGATGACTGGAAGTGGACTACCAAAATAAAAGCTGGGTCTTGTGAACCAGGGGAAGGCCCAGACATCCTTTGCCAAGTGATTGGTTGTTCCCATATGGAGGTAACTTACCAGTGGATCACGCCTCTGGAACGACCAATTTCTGTTTTTAGTTAAATAATTTAAGTGCTCTGATGAAGTGGCTCTGGCACCAATCAGATGGCCTAAATGAGCAACAGTCCCAGCCTGACTGCTAATATAAACATTATCTGGCTCCACCGCTGGCTGGTGAAGAATTCCTCGTGTCACCTCTTCACGATTGTCCCGTTTCCTCTCAACATTTACAACATTTCAACTCAAAACATAGGATGAACAATCTTAATGGTGGTACATATTTTTATCATTGGATCTCTACAGTAACAGTAACTCCCAGCCTGCCAGCAGGAGTTTATATGAAGGTTTGTAAAGACCCGGATTTTATTTTGATAGTCCACTTCCAGTTGTTGGCAAGCAAATTTGCCCATTAGGTAAATATTTAGTTTAAATCTAAATATTTAGTTTGAAACTGTGACATTTATAAATGAATGAAAGGCCTGCTAAAAATAAGACTTTGGTAAATGAACTCCCATTACAGGCTGAATAATCCGAGTTGTTGTTAATATTTGACTGTGTAACTTTCCAAAACCTCACACATGACCTCTGGCTGAAATATGATTGTCATTAACGGACTTCTGTGTTAATGACAAACTGATGACATGATCAAAATCATGAGAGTACATCTGATGAGCACAGAGAATCATTAACGGCGCGCCTTTGGAATTTTAGTCTTTTAACAAAATAGCTGAGAGACATAAAACAGAAATACATTAATATAATTACCAAAACTAATTATCTTTCAAGTGATCTTTTCGCTCTGATTACCAAAGAGATGATGCTGTGTCAACTAATAATGCACGTTTCTAAGCCTGTGGTCCACTTCCAAAAACACAAGCCATTATTGAAAGGTTTTCAAGATTTAGCCTTGGGATTCCTGCCAGCCACCAACTTTCTTAATGCTGTGAAAGCAGGAAACTAATGGCAGGAAGATTCTGCAGCCCTCTCTGCTGGAATCTCACAGATACACAGTCATGTACGTCAGCTTTCCAAATCCATGTAGTACAAATCTAATCTCCAGAGGGATGAAAATAGCAGACACATCATCTCTGCGAGGATCGCCGTGAAAGTGCTGTAAAAGAAGTCAATTCATTTGATGTGATCTATTTATGTTGTACCTTATAAACGCTACAAAAACGGCAAGGTTTAAAAGGAGTGGAAAACCTTAAAGTGACTGATAGAGACTAACGATAAGGAAGCAGGAGATTAAGCTACAGAGCTAGAGAAGGGGAGGACATTAAAGGAGGGAAAATTACATAAGCCCAGACGAATGCTGAGCGATATCAGTCAGTAAAGAGAAGAAAATATTATGAGGGTGTAAAATATGGTCATAGCGTACACATTTCACTTTTTATTTCAATTTTTGTTTCATTTCAGATCATCAAACTAATTTGAACATTTAATACAAATACATTGAGAACATACAAAATTAGGATTTTGTTAACTGAGGGGAGAAAAGCTTTCCAAAAAAGTAAATGATACATTTGTTAAATCATGAATTAACTCAAAAGCTGAGTCCAATGTCACTATCGACACCCTTCTGATCATTAGTAGACCAGAATAATCAAGTAATAACTTTAATACAAGGAATCCAACACCAAGAACTAGGCAAAGTGATATACAAAAAAAAAAAATAATAAAAAAATGGATGCTGTGACAAGAAGAACTTAAAGAAAAGATGAGAAGCGGTCACCAGCTGTGTTTCCTGCTGACCCTCATGTGAAAATGTCACAACAGAAAATAAGTTGTGAATTATGTGTTTTTCCATCTGCTGGTTTGGAGTGAATCAACCAGGCTACACAAATCATAATTTCATCGGATTTTGATGCTACACATGGCTTTAATGAACAGGAAGTAGAGGATGAAAGCTAGTATGGACCACTCATCTCAGAAAAATGGAGAGAGGTTTTCTGGCTATTTGTAATTGTTCTGTTGTGTCAGCTAGTACTGGCTGTGTTACATGCTGTAAGAAAAAGAAACACAGTTTTAACAAAACTGATCAGTAACATAAGGTAAACAACAGAATTTATTCTACATACATGTTTCCATCCTTTAGAACATTAACTTTCGTTTTGGAAAAGCCAAAAACTACCTCAAGCCAGCATGAAAACGTTTTGCAAAGTTGCGGAAGTTATTTTGAATTTTACCATTTCCCCCTCCCTAGTGTGATACTTTAAAAAATTGACTTCAAGAAAACTTTAATGGAAACATGGTTAATTACATCTATCAGTCTGGAGAGGACTACAAAACCAGTTCAAAGGCTTTAGTATTCCAGCAATTCAATTCAATTACATTCAATATAGTTCAGTTAAGTTTCAGAGCACTAATTCACAAAGACCAAAAACATCTAATTTAAATTCAGAAATACATATTCAATCCAAACAGTCAGACTCAAATTCAAATAAATACATTCCAACCTGATCTCTGTTTTGAATAAATGCAATCAGGTACAGTTTATCATTTCAATCGGTAATGAAAGTTTTGCAAAGAAAACTAGCAGATTGCATTGAGACTTGCAGCAATCATCCCTCCCTTCTGTATGAGCATGTAGCTGCAGTGGAAAGTTGATTGCATCAAGACATTAACTGTGCAGCAATCAATCACACTGAGCGTGCAAGACATGAGAGTAGAGAGAACTCCCCTCTAACAGGAATGGACCTCCAATGGAATCAGGCTCAACGTGAGTGGACGTCTGCCACCAATGACCGAGGATACACACAAAAAACACAAGCACTCAGCTAGGAGTACCTTCTATGCTATTGAAAAAGTAGAGAGGCAGTGGCAGCAGTAGCAGAGAAACACAGACAAACAGAAAACTCTGAGTTGGTTGTTAAGTCTGTGGGAGAAAAGACTGCTCAAGGAAATTGCTTTGTCTAGGAGTGAGACAAGGTTTAACACTGAAAGACAATATCATAAGTCATGGATACATGAATCATATAAATAAATAATTACTGTCTCAGCCAAGGTAAATACCCTCCACCAGCCAATGAGAAAAAGGCAGTTTTGTTAGGGCTTTCCCAGTAATCTGGTTTGGCAGAGCACAGACACAGTTGGTCCGTCTGGCACTAGTCTGGTGTTGGGTTAGTTTACATGCATAAGGGCTGCCATGTGCAGAGGGAGTTCAGCTGCTTCTGCTCAACAGTGGTAAGAGGAAATGGTGAGAGTGAAAGATGGCACTAACAGAAGGATACCTTCCATGGGTGGACAACTCCAGGCCTGGAGGGCCGATCTCCTGCAACTTTTACATGTATCTCTACTTCAACACACCAAAGTCCAATAATGAGGTCGTTAGCAGGACTCTGGAGAACTTGTCTGCACTTAGGAGGTGATTCAGCTGTTGGATTCCAGTGTGTTGGACCAGGGAGACATCTAAGAGTTGTGGCACACCAACCCTCGAGGACCAGGACCAGGATTGACCAACCCTTGGTTAGGTGAATAAAAAGCCAAGAGGAGAGCTGCCTTACATGACAGTGTAGAATCTTCTCTTGCATGTAAGCTGTGTGTGGAAGAAGTCCTGGTGCTCTGAATTATGTCATTAAGATTATATTCTGGTCCTGGGTGCCACTAGAATAAATGCGGTACTGTTGTACAGCAGGCCATGTACAAACCGGAGCAGGTAAAGGGAACGTATTATATCGACAGTCTAGCTAAAGTGTAACTAACCCCCCTGTGAAACCATAACCACACCCCTGGCAAATTTGGACAACATTTCACCAAAGGAGAATACTTATGTTCATATCTAAAATTCTTTAATTAAAGAGGCAGTAGTATGGAAAATATCTAGATTTTTGAGCTTTACATCATTTACATAATGTTATTTCCTCATCAAAAACATACCTGAAGTGTTGTCTTGTTTTAGAAATCCTTTAATCTCTGGCAACCATTCAGCTGTGTAAAACACCTGGGTGGACCTAGCTCCACCTTTGAGACGCAGCTCCTCATCTGAGCTGCAGCTCCGAAGTTTCCAAGCTTCCTCCAAAGCAGTCCTCCCCACTCCGCTCCTTCAGACTAGCCCACAGCAATTAGCAAACACCTGGTGAAATTGTTAATCTGCTGATCTCATTATACGAGCTGCTTCTCAGTGAAATGCTGGTAAAAATGTTGTTGAAGGGTTAACAGAGGAGCGATGTTATGGAGACTTCCTGAAGGCGGAGTTTCAGAAAGAGCAGGCATTTTTAAAGAGGCAGAGGCCCAAATATCAAGGCATTTAATTAGGAAGTCAAATTTATTTTAAATCAATTTTGATAAATATATAATTTTTATAACAACTGAAGCCAACATAGTTACTTGACTGTGCTTTTAAATATCACTACGTTCCTGGAAAACCCATAATACTGCCCCTTTAAATTGAATATAACTGAAAAGTTACACTTGGTGACAACATACCAGGCCAGGGAACCATCAGTAGCAAACAAATTAGCTTAGAAATTTGGACAAAACAAGAATGATACATTTACTCCTTGAGAATTTTTAGCATGACGTACAAAAGCGTCTAAAAAAGATCTTTGTGTATTTTACCATTTCATGGTCATTTATGTTTTACCTCTATTGCTTTTCACTGTGTACGAAAGAGCAGATGAGAGTGACTAATATTAATATTCTCAAATGTGCTCCGTTTGATTTAACCAGACAAATTATATTTTGATGGACTAAAAATAGAAAAAAAAGTGATGGAAAAGGCAAGTGAGCAAGTGAGAGAACAAGAATTTAATCTAATCAAGAAGATGTAGCTCTCCTGCTTCCATTTTTCAGACGCTTTTAACCGATGACTCTAAATGATTTCTTTAGTCAATACTTAAGTTCATTTGTGCGTATGTTGTTTTGAAAGTATGAATATAAGCAAACATACGGTGGTCTAGAAAAAAACAGATACTCACTCTGACCAGTCGGAGACGTAGCAAAACATGAGGCGGCGAGCGTGATAGGGCAGCCAGCAGACCACAAAGGCGATGACCACGGCTCCTGAACACAGGACAAACAGAGTGGGGGAGAATCAGATGCCAATAAACAGAATGCATACATAAAGCTCAAACGACAAAGTGCAAAGTCTCCCTTTGAAAATATGAACAATGTTGGGCTGATTCGAGTAACAATGTTCAAGAATCAGAGACGAGCAAAGCCGTGATTGAGGCAGTAATAATAGAGATAATTATGACCTTCAAGCATTTGATTAAAAAGACAAACAGGTCACACCCCCATGTCCAGGCGCACTGAAAACCCCGGAGCCAGACCTTCCAGAAAGAAAATGACTTGTAATTTATATTTGATTGTAGATGAGATCAAAAGGCTCAAACAAAGTAATTTGCAGCCAGCCGCTATTTTAGAAGTTTGAATGCTATACAAAAGCGCAGTGCGGCGATGTGCACTTGAACCCCTCAAGCAAAAATTGATTTGAGTCATAAAAAAGTTTCAAATTATGATGGCATGATAAATTGTGCACTAGAAAGGATTACTGTCAAATTTATTTGATGAACCGCAAAGAGCATTACCGTCTCAACTAACAGGGTCATTTTCTCTTGTTCCTCTCTTTATTATTTAATGCAAGAATGTTCTGCCAGTGTCAACCTCCTGCTCCAATGACAAAAACCTTTTTATATCAGCATTCATTAGGAATAGGGAGCAAAAATACAACTACTGTAATTTTAACAAACATATTTTGTACAAAACTCCATAAACATAAAAAAGAAATATATAACATGTACTTAAATTCCCAGACATCCATCAATATATCTATCTATTGTTTTCCACGTACCAACCGCAGGTTCACAAGGAAAACTTGGAGATCTATTTTCCAGCTGACACTTCCTTTTACTCGCCACCAGACCAGATGATCCATATAATTATCTTTCACTCCATCCTACCTTCACTCACAAATATCAACGTCTTTAATGAAAACACTGATAAGAAACAAAATAAAGTCAGACATGGATAGAGGGAGAGTAAAATATCCGGCTGCTGCGTATGATGCAGCGGAACCCTATGAACTCCACACCATGTATGCAAAAACGTTTCACATCAGCATTGACATCGTCGCATCATCAAGTTTTATAAAGACTTATAAAACCCGTCAGAGACATAAGCTAAGGGGTTTGCTCCACAAACACCTTAGCTTCCCCACCTAACACCTGTTAGTTGAAATTCCCTGGACATGCAGCCAGCAGTCTCTGTGTGTTCTCTGGCCTTTCATGTCGAAATAACACAAAAGATGCACTGTGTTCAAACCTCAAGTAAAGCAAAGAAAACAACTTCATATTAATTTAGAAACTGTTTTAACTCAGGAAGAGTTCAGAAATCAGTATTAGGTGGGATATCCGTGAGGTTTTCAATGGGACTCAGTGCAGTCGTCTCTTAATTTCTTCCAGACCTTTATCTAGATATGAATTAAAGAAATAAAATGGCACAACTCTTGCTGGCCGTATCTGCATCCGATCTGATTTATTATAGCTGTTACTCTGAGTAGCCTGTCGTTCCAAAGCAAATACCCTGGGACCATTTAGGATTTGAGAGCCAGTAATCACTTAAACATTAAGCTCTTCATCTCCAGTGACTAAAACTTAATAAAGACGCAGTCTCTAAGAAATCAACTTCTTCCCTGCCTCAGCTTTGAAAGCAGCTGTGTAGGAGGCATACACTCTAAAAAGTGTTTTTGGCTGTAGCTCATTTCATGGACTTATTTACATTAATCTCACTTAATTATTTTCGTTTATTGATGACAACTTACTTTTCTGTGTTCAGTTGTCTTAAAAGTTACAAATCTTTAACTTAAAGGAATTTTTTACTGACTTTACTTGAAACAATTGAGTTCAATGTCGCATTCATTTCCTACGTCTGATCAACTCAATATATTATGACCATCCAACTCAGTTCATAAGTTTTGCATATATTTTTTATAAAAGTTTTCACATTTCTTTGATTATATAAAGTGATTTGCTGGTAAAAATGCAACAAACCTGTATAAATTCAAATAGGGAAATAGTTGAATGTGATATAACGTTTCCAAAGTGTTTTGAAGTAGCTTTCTAAATGCCATCTTAAATGACAGAAGAAAATGCAATAAATAGGTAAGCATCTCATATGGTGGATGAACCCATTAGAAGAACTTGTTGTCTCTTGTTTTACTTTAAATCACCTCTCAAATTCGGTCTTCTTCCCTTTTTTAGTATGACCTAAAAAACCCCCTGAATAAATAATCTTTTCTCAGTTCCACTGGTTCTGCTTGCACATCTCAAAAGGCCAATTGCCTCTCTTTCTACTAACTTCAAATACCAAAGAACATGAGCTGATAAACATAGCGGAGTGCTTGAATAAATGCTCCTGAGGTAAAAGCAGCGGAACCTGAGCAGCATGAATACTGGATGTGCTTCCGTGTGCAACCCATCAAAAAAGGGGCAAGAAGTCAATGTTATTTCTCAGGATGCTCACAAAGAGATTGAGATTGGCAGGTCACACCCCAGCATTTGGTACTTCGCTATCATTCCCCATCAATTGGTCTCAACTGGGTATTCAATCAACACATACAGAGTAAGTGATGTTGAAACCATGGCAACCCATGCTCCAGTGACACGGCTATGTCAAAATTACGAACTTCTCATGATGCACCAGAACAATTTGTCCTCCCTTACTGCTACTGTTATTCATTGTGGGTTTTTTGGTACCATATTGCAGAGGCTCTAAGTTGGGTTGAGAGTGTTAGGAGGTATGATGGCTCCATTTTTGTAACTGGCACGTTAAACAATTTTATGCTTCATAACTTAACAGCTGTCCCTTGAAGAAATGCGAAATGAATCAGCCTGTTGGTAGATGAACCTGAGAAGGTAACTATTAGTTTATATCTCTCATGTCTGCTGAATGTGTTGGTTTATGAATAGTCCATATGCAGAATTACACCACACACTGACAACTTGTTGGTCATTACAGGCGTTTCAGGGTTTCCCTCGGTATATTAAAAACCTGGTGGGCTTTACTTGCCCCCCACCAGGCTAAGCATTGTTTACTCATTTTAAATTGATTTTTTTTATACACCAGAAGCAGTGATAGCAAAGACAGGTGGAGTACTAGTGTGGACTGTGATCAGTGAGCAGAGACTTCAAACACTGTAGAGCCTTCGAATAATACTGATTAAGAATTTATTCTTTTTCTGATTCCTTGGCTTTTTGAAACAGTTTTTCCTCACTCCTTGTTAAAGGAAAAATTCCACAACACTAGAATTCAGACAAGTTGTGTAGGCGTGGCAATTAAAAATAAAAAATGTCCAATTGAATCTAGAGAAACTGTCTTGATACAGGAGGAATTAGAAAGAAGTTCATTATTAAGATCACTTAGGTATGGCTATGTATGTATTTATTTGAATTACAGATAATATATGTCACGCTGAAGGAGACAAATGCTTAGAATGTTTTTTTCTAATGGTCTCATTTTGTTGTATCACAAAAACCTGATATTTTATTGTCTTCTTAATATCTGTAGACCAGTAAAAGGGTAACTGTGGTAGGGACAGAAAGCAATACTCATCCTTATTAGGGTCATGCAAGAATTTCCTCCATAAGCGAGTATGTGTTTGGATTTGAGGACACAGGAAGAGGCAACTTCCTTGCAAACTACTGAACAAACACACAGAAAGCACAGCTGAGATTGTCTTTCTAAAGCTTACGGGCATTTAATCTTGATATCATTTTCTGAACATGTTTATTGTTTCAGATAATGAAGTAAATGGGCATGTTGCACCTCCAAAAACATGTTTCTCTAACATCACCCTGGATATTGGAGAAACTGAGAGGAAGTGAGGCCCGACCTGCTCTGGGGACAGAACAACATACTTGTTTTTCAACTCAATTATATCCTTATTTGTAATAAGACAATTAAAATTCATCGTAGTTTGACAACGAGTCCATCAATACTTTACTGACTGGTGGACATACTTATGGAGCCATTGAAAACTAAAAATGTTAAAGTAAGGAAACACTAGAGACAGGATAGCAATCTGGATTGACGGCAAATGAATAACAGAAATAAAGGAACTGCTAAAAGATAATAGAATAAATAAATGGAATTCTAATTAATTTGTATTCAGACTAAAACTAACATAGCTAAGGTTATAAATAATAAGAGTCAACATAGTACTTAAAAAAATAAATAAAATGAAAATGAAGTAATAATGTAAAGAATTAATGGTTTTTGATACAAAAATATCAAAAATTACTGCAGCCGTGACTAGAATCCCAATAATAAAAGTTTGCTTCAGTGTCTGTTTTGTTCAGAAAGCTGTTTGGGAAAAACCTGAAGGGTCAGCAAAGTTTAAAGGATAAAAGCAAAGGAAGACCATTAACACTTTTTGAAATCCATAAAAGCGTCTTCAAATCAATCCTGAAACAAACAGGAAGTAAGTGCAACATAAGTGCAACAAATTGGTAATTGGTGCAGATATTGTTTGTTCTCTCCGTGGTGATGCTCAGCATTGATTTGGCCGTGGTTTGAAGTGAGCTCAGTATGTTTTTCTCGGAAAAATGAGACAAAACATGGGCCTGTCCATTAGGTAACACACTCATGGTGCGACCATGTGTGTATCACCTAATGCAGCTGTTTCACTGAATCATTAGGAAGCTCTGAAGTAGGTACACTTGTTCATAAAGCCATTACTCATAATCTTGGCATTGACGCTGCTGTAGTTTTGGCAACATCACAACACAAAGTGCAAGGCGATTGTTTTCACATCAAATTTGAAAGTGATCAGAAAAAAACACCAACTTACTGCCAATAAATACATGTTTTTAGATCTTATTGACCACACTTTGGTTAGTAAGAACTGAGATAAAAAGTGCTATATAAATAATATTCCAATTCTTTAATAGCTAACGACTGGAACCCATTTCTACTGTATTTCTGTCCTGGCCAATAATAATAATAGCAATAATAATAATACTCAGTTGAAGCTATGAGAGTCCAGCTGAAATCACCCATCAATCTAGAAAGCAAAGCGATTGCTGAAAAAGAGGGGAAAATCAACGTGTTCTTGTGTTACCAATGGTTACCTCCAAGAAAGAGCGTGGAGCTATAATTGGTGTGTATCAAAACTGCCTCAGATGGAGGAAACTGCCGCGAATAATACTTCAGCTGAAAGTTTTCTATCATCAGGAACTATAAGTCAAGGTGTTTGCTTGATGTGAAGAACGATTCAGATTGTCCAAGAGAATCTGCGGGGAAACCTTCGTGCTTGAGAAATCTAAAGATAATAATTGTCTTGAGATGAATAGATGACATCGTCCACGCAAACTGGATTCAGCTAAATGTGAAGCTTCCTGGCCAACAGGGCTGGCATGAATAAAACTGGGATATGAAGCAGCTTGTTAAACTCCAGTAAACCACAATTACAGGTTATGAAAACATTGATCAGCAATGCAAACACTGAGTGTTTACAGAACGTAACTGATGAATCTAAATGAACCGTCCGGCATGCCGGGTTATTAATTTCCCAGTTCATCGACTATAATCAACTGCTGCTGATTGAGGTTTTTGCTCTGCCTCTCCAACAGTCGCGAAACTTAAAGACTAAACATAGTCAAGCATGTGAGGTGAATGAATGAGTTTAAAAAAAGAAAAGTGCGTAGCTTCCATGAAGACAACCAAAAATATAAAATAAAATTGACCTCAATAATTGAGACTGTTTTGTCAAAAAGTTGAAAGGTGATTGATCGGCAAACAGTGAAGACAAAGATGGAAAGGTTCCAGTTTCTGTCTGTTCTTGTAAAAAATGAAAGGAAAGAGCTTCTGTAATAACTCTATTACTTTCTTTATCTAACAAATTAAATTACCTGCCTTACGGGTTAGAAAGAACTTGGCATGATTTCCTGTAAATCACACGAAGGCATTTGGAGTGATCCACATTCAACAGAGACTTGAAGGTCTTTGCTAAGAAGGTCCTTGGTTATATTAAAGGTGCTCATTTCAAGAGGACATATGCAAAATCTACTCTGTTGTGTACTTTGAATATCTCTCTCTGGATGCTATGTACATTTCTTTATATTCTCTTTGTGTCAATCCATTGAGTTTTCCAGGTTTTTTCGTGTTTTTTTTAACTATTATGTCTCCGTATTTTCTGCTAAACAAAATAATGGACTTCATCCTAGCCAATTTCACAAATCTGTCATTTTTGTTTTTCACAGTGATTTTTTTTGTCCAAGTTCAACGTGTTGTGTGTCTGCTGGTTTTATTTGTCTGTCACACTTAAGTGTTTGAGATTAAAAAAAAAAATCACTTAAATATAAATATGTACAAAAATCAAGTTTGTTCCACAGTGCTATCGAGCTCTGCATCCCCAGAACCAGAACCAAAGATGGATAAGTAGCATTCAGCTTCTATGCTGCACAAATCTGGAGCAAACTTCCAGAATATGGCAAAACAGCCGAAAAACTGAGTTACTTTAAATCAAGATTAAAATCCCTACCAGTTTAGAGCTGCTTTCGAACCATAATATGTGAAGAAACATTCACCAACATATTTGATGCTTATTGAGGATTTTGATAATTGCAATTCTCTTAATGTAGGGTTTACGACTGGTTTGCTCAGTTGTTCACTGCATGGGGTCTTTTTTGACTGTGTTTTTGTGATGCAAAGCACTTTGAACTGCTTTAATGCTGAAAAAACAAATAAACTTGACTGCCGGCAGCAGGAACGCATTTCCTGCTCAGCACATGGAGAGTTTATTCCCCTGAAACTTTTGCAGCTAACGGTGACTCCTCATGCAAACAGGCACAGTTAAAGGAGCAGTCCGAGTAATGACCAGGTCTCACTGTTTGAGACGTTCTAAATGCTGTAAACACAACATTGCAGGGAACGAATACAAGAAATGACATTGCAGTATTCTATCATCTAGTCATTAGCAGGAACAAGATTCTGTAGTAGACGCCTAAGCTTCACCGCTAATAGCATCATGAAGATATGCACAAGATGTTGTTTAACGTGCGTGTGTTTGAACAGATGCAACAGCTGGGGCAAAACCAACTGCTCCATTAATATGCAGGTCAGCAACTTCGTTTCCAACATTGATCAACACATTATTCCCAATGTGCCAACAAACGCAGGGAAGGCTTGTATTATTTCATTTCATGAAAGTGCTACAGTTTCCATTCACTGTGTTTACACAGTGTACGTGTGTGTGCATGTGTGTGTGTGTGTGTTCATGAGCTCCACTCAAAGACTTTGAAAATACACTTCGGTGGGAAGAACACACAGCAAGCAGATTCAAGCACCGATTACACACATGCATCAAAGCACAACAGAGGGGAGACCGGTGAAGATAATTACTCGATCTGGAAACAGCTAAACACGTCATTTGGGACGGTTATTAATCTGCCTGTAAATATGCTGCTGATTCATTTCTGAGCAGAGTCAGCATTTGTGCTTAAGGCACCAAAATAACAGCAATAAAAAAACGACTAAGAGTTCAGATAGCACGACTGTACCAAGAAAAAATCTCATCCTAATTAGGTGATGAAATCGGTTCAAAACAAAAAAAAAAAGAATTTGTTTTCTACACGTTCTTGTTTAGCTATTTTTCTAAGTCGAAATTGCATGATCAGGAAGATACAGGAAGTAGGATGAAGCTGAAGTTGGAGAAAGCCCAGAATGGGCTTGAAACCAGAACCTTTGTTGAACCGAATTGTACAATACGGCAATGTTCATGCTAACATAATGGTGAAGTGGAAAGTGGTCTCTGAAAAGGGTGACGCCTGCGGAATTCATCCTCCCTGGGTAAATTCATTGTTGAGCCACATCTAGTTGCAGCTACAGCTGCAGGTCTTGAGTGATGTGTCACATTCAGAGAGATTATATTTGCCCACTTTTCTGTACAAAATAGCTCTCACATTTTCAGCTGGTCATTTAATCATTTGAATAGATTATACAGTACAAATTGTGTGGTCACCAAATGGCTCTTAAAGGTCTTATATTTCCGAACAAGCACACTACCGCTACCACTCTCTCAACTGGCTGGTTGGCTAATGTGTTGGTAAAAAAAAAAAAAGTCTTCTTCTGAATAAAATTAAAAGATTAGATCCTTTCAGCTTGTTCTGTTTCAAACTCCACCTCACGTCTCCTTGAGGTAAATCCTTTTAACATGGACCTTAATTTTGTGCCCACTTCTTATGCAAAATGTGTTTCAATTTGGTTTAATTAAGTCACTAGAACACCATAAATCTGAGGTATTTAAATGTCGTTTCCATCTCAGTTTGGTGTCGGTGTTGATGTGAGTCCACAGCTGCGTGGTGAGGTCAAACAAACTCAAGTAAATTATTCTAAGTTTGTTTGAGATAATTGATTGAAAGGAAATTTTAGTTTGTGATTGCTGGGATTTTGTAGAAGAAAAGTGTATTGCTGCCAACGTGAGATTTGAATATCAACATATTTCACCGTAGATAAATTGATCCCTTAGTTACTTTGACATTACAATCTGAATCTTAATACAATGAATGCCAAAGGGCTCCTTATGAAACTTCCAGGTTTTTCTACAGATTCATCCTGTATATGTCACTTATTCCTTTATGACTGATAATGAAAACTGAGAAGCAGATGGTGCGCTTGGCCTTGCACATATTCTCCCAACCTCAGGAAATCAATTTTTCATTTCACTCTGTAATTTTACAATCTTGTTTTATTTGTTGGATGTCTTTGTTGCTAGATGTGTAGCAGTTACATGTTAAAGTATTCTCACTCTGACTAAAAGAACGCTTTTGAAGATCAGATTTAATTATTTAATATAATAATATAATAATACAGCTACAAATCTTATTGTTTTTTTCATTGACATAGATGGTCAAACCCAATCCAGAATTTTGCACAAAATGTGTTGATTGTGTTTTGTGGGGAAACTACTTTTATGTATATAATTTAAAGACATTCAAAGATGCTATGGGAGATTTACAAACCTTAAAAACAATAGTTGGGTCTTGAGTAGAGATTTAAAAGTGAGTTTATAAGAACGCCTTTGTTACTTTGCCACAAGACAAACATTTTTGGTGCTTTCTCTATGAGATTTGTATGCTAGTTTGCATTGTAGACCATATTTAGGTTGTGGATTTAGATTTGGATTGATGAGAGACAAAACTACAACCAGAAGCCAAAGAAGTTGTGAAAGCTGCCATCTACATGAATGTATCCGCCCTGGTCTGTTGTCAGAGCTAACTGCTTTGTGAACCAAGAGCAGACATGGAGCAGAGAGTAGTTATTACAAAATAGAAACTAGTTCAATATGTTATTAGCATCTTAAAGGAGGTCTGAAGTCTTTGTGGATTTTGGCGATCAATGGTTGTGGTCTCTTCAAACACCAGCGGCCCATAGAGGATCAGGGTCTGAATGCAGGATGGACAGTCACTTTCCTGTGCCCAGAATTTCAACAGAGCTTCTCTACAGATAATACAGAACATATAAAAGGAATGCATGGGCCAGTGAAAAGAAATCTCTGACTGCTTCGTTTTCACCCACCTCTGAGAGAAGCAATCACACAGACATAGACTTTATTGTTATTCAGCTGCACATTTGCAATATATGTGTTGAGTGAAATTTTGCTGAATGAATGAACGCCAAAGATTCGTTGTAGAGCCAATTCTTACCTTACTTACATTTCAAATGGCTCCCACCGTTTTCTCACACTTTGATTGTGAAACATTTTCAACTAAAACTTGTTTGACCTTAAAGTTATGATTGGCTTTTGATAACTAAAGGTGAGCACAAGAATTCAAAAGGACGCAGTTTCAACAGACGAGACTTGATGATAAATGTATTTTTGATGTCTTCAAACCTCTTTTTTTGTGGATTTTTAAGTTTTAGCGGTTTGTACTTACGGAGGACGAGAACTCCATGGCGAAGCGACTGAGCGCGGTTGGATTCCACTGTGATGTTCAGCATAGTGGGATTTCCCCTGGTGATGGACATGCGGCTGTCTTGCTCGGCTTCCTGGAACATCCGCAGCAGCTGATTGGCTATGACCCCGTTGAGCACGGAAATGGCAACCATTGGCAACACAAAAGACAGGAACGCGTTTACCTGTTTAGGAAAGGGCAACATGTTAAAGACTGGTTGAGTTAGTCTGGAGAAATACTAGGTGATATCATCATTACTCAGATAACATTTAAAACCAGAAGTTTGACATTAAATAGGGTAAGTCTTTTTCAGTTCAAAGTCAGTAAGCATGATCAAAATAATCTGTACTGGCTAAGAGGGAGAACAGTGAGGGATATTTTACATACACTAACACATTTACATGCACTAGAGTTATTTATTAAATTCAATTCAGTTTATTTGTAGCATTAATTCACAACAAATGTCTCAAGGTACTTTACAGAAAACATTGCTTCAGTTCAATCATACAGACAGTCCAAACAGAGCAGTAAGCTATCAAAGTATCTTAAAACGTTTCTACACAAGGAAACACAGCAGACTGCATCGAGTTACTGATCGTTATGCCAGTTGTTTCAGGAGGAAAGAGTAAAAAATACAGCAAACTACTTTAAAC
Organism: Poecilia picta; assembly: GCA_033032245.1. Taxonomy (NCBI): domain Eukaryota; kingdom Metazoa; phylum Chordata; class Actinopteri; order Cyprinodontiformes; family Poeciliidae; genus Poecilia; species Poecilia picta. Next base: position 29,555,168 of record CM065359.1, on the reverse strand, counting down.
TGCGAAAAGACACTCAAAATGTTTAACCCAAGTTATTTAGTATTAAAGGCAATGTTATTGAATATGACAGAAATGTACGTCGACTTCTGACTTTAGAAGATGGAATTAAAAAAAAACAACCAAACAAAAAAACATGTCTCTTTGTTTTAGCTGAATAAAAAGACAAATTTCTTAAAAAATTAAGAAATTTTTTATTGGTTTGAGGAGATTAGTGTTGCTCCAATGTTGACTAACTGCATTTAAATGCAGTATTGTTATTATTATTATTATTATTATTATTATTATTATTATTAGTCTACAACAGTACTCAGTAGGTGGCATGTAGGAGAATAGAGAAGAAGCGCAAAGAAGGTTAATCTTTTTGGCCATACAAAAGTATCAACATACTGTATGTTACTTTTGTGTAACATATGTTGATTATTATTAGCATTAACATATATCAACATGCAGTACACATTCTCATTTTAAATATTGTTATTGTCATTACAATAATTATGATGATTTTTCATTAGCCTGATTTTCTGTTGCTCCCCCCCAGGTTCTTGGTGCTCAATGTGTGATCCAGGTAGACGGAGCAAAAAAAACAAAACACAAAAAAACCCCATTAAACTAGTATACAATGTCAAGTTTTGATTATATTTTCTATCCTTAATAACTTGGCCTTAGTGTTGTGGGGTTGGGTTGTTGTAATCATTCACTGGTGAAAGGCACCAGCCCTCCAGGAGCCTGGTAAAGACTAGAAGAGTAAAGAAAATAAAAAGGCAATTTCAGTTTTAGAGGGAGCCTACTTCAGGTTTGATCTGCAGGTTTTAGCAGTTGTAGGAGCATGTGGGTTGGTTTCTAACAGATTATAGCTCTGAAATAATAGACTGATATCAAATACAACTTATACATGAGCAATGTTTAATATATTTGACTTTGCTCAGGGCTCAGTACCAGACATCAGTCTCAGAATAAAATCACCTGCAGATATCAGACTAGTACAGAGTGAAGAGGAATGTCTGGGAATAAAAACCATCGTTGTTGGATGGTGCATTTCCAACAACGTACTGATGCTTCCTGTTCATGCAGTTTAATAAAATATTATTTTTAAGAAAATACTAAAAGAAAAAAGCAGTTTAGCCGTGTTATGTGAGAAATTATGGACAATGAGCTGGTCTTTAATCTTAAAACCAGCCTGCACTACAGAAGGTTGAGTTTTTTGCATGGGCTGCCATGACAACAAGGCCCAATAAGTGGGAAATGTATTCATTAAATCTGACATTGCATCGTTAAGCCACTATTCCAGCTCTGAAGCAAGGACCCCATGAGTCTGATTCATACATGGTCCAAGCTGTCCTATATGTAAAACAAAAAAAAAAAGAAAAGAAAAACGTAAACTAAACTAAAACTGCCTTAGAAGTTGGAATGTTATACTTTTCACTCCATAACTATCACCCGTTGTCCAGGATTAGATCATTACTAACTTCATTAGCCCTGATAAGTGACCAGGTGGTCAGAAATTCAGAAATATTTTTCTGATCAGTGAACTGGGAGAGAGAGAGAGCAAAAGGGATAACAGAAAGGCTGAATATAGGGGCTGGATGATGTGGTTGAAAAATGTATCACAATATAAAATACAAAATACACTGCCAGTCTGGTGGCATCTCATTTTGTCTTTTATCCACAGTTAATAATACATGAATTTGTTGTTTATTTTTAAGCAGCTATGAGGCACGGTGGTGAAACATAAAACTGCTGCTGTGCAATATACTCAGATGTTTGTTGCTAGGTAAGCAAAGAGTGAGTGAGTTAGTTAATTCCACCAGCCTAGCTTAGCTCGCTATGAGAGGCTGAGCGGACAAAGCCTTTCCTCTGCCTACATCCCCCAGAATGCCATGAGGTTCAAGACTGTAATCTATGGATGTTGATCATATCTACATCTCAATATATATTGTTAGTGATTTATTGTCCAGTCCTAGTTGAATGTGTTCGAAATGTTGGTATATCGTGGAGAACAACAACAGAATACATTAAATATTGAGGTTGAAGTGAGTCAAAGTGTGAAAAAGCTGGAAGGCTTTCCTTCTGATGGAAACTAACAAAGGGCATGTGCAAAGGAGATTAGTGAAAGCCAAGGAAGAAAAAGGACACAAAGGGGAGTAAATAAGGAGGTGAAGCCAGACAGGAGTTATGGCAGCTATGATAAAACTGGCTGTCTGAATAAAATGCGTACAGATGTGTCAAGTGGTAATCAGGTTAGGCATCTGCGTAATCAATGCACCTGTAATGGCCTTCCCATCATTCCTTCCTGACAGCATTCCCTTAAATACGTGACTCAGGCAGGCGCACGCTCAGACGGACTGATGGTGTTTTTCAAGGGGATAATCACGGATGAAAAATGTTAATGGTCTTAATGAACAAGGTGGCTGACTTCTGAAGTTTTCCTTTCCTCCTGGACTCTGATGACTGATTGAAGCTGAAAGGGAGACAAAGTGGGGAGGGAAAATCTGCAAGGTGAGCTCTGGCTTCTCTGTGAGTGCCAAATTCCAGCTGAGTGGGAAGAAAAATCACAAAAAAGCAGCCAAGAAAGCTGGTAGAAGTGGATAATTAGGAATGAAGTAGAAGGAAATGAGATATTAGGCAGATTCAATGGGTGGAGGATGAAGGAGCAAGCAGTGAAAATTAGTCTTCTTTAGACTTTACATTCATTAAAAGAAAAAGTCAGTGGAAGGTCAAAACGACTTGAAGTGGACCACCACTGGTCCCATTCAGACTTGAATGTCGCTGTCACTGAGTGACAGCTAACATCTGTAAGTCAAAAACACCGATTACTTTATGGATTCAGGAACCATTAGTCTGATTTATCTGTGTCACTACAGGTTGGTAAGGAACTGGTCGTGGGTCATCATTTCTTCTGATGGCCTCCAACAATAGCTGCATTGCCACTGACCGTAAAAACGTGGAATTATGAAAATAAAAAACGACAATTTCGAAAAAACTCACAAGATTTTGTGCCAGGATGAGGTGGTTCTTTTGGCCATATCTAAATGATTGTTTTTGCAAAACTGCACTGGAAACATATTTTCCACATCACAAGTCACTTGATCAACAAGTGATTTTAGTTGCATTTCTTATTTACTGGAAAAAATGCAATTGTGAAATTGCATTTTTTTCGACTTTAGCAATAAAGTTTTGTGTACTTTGGTAATGTAAGCTATTGTTTAAGTAGAAAGCAACAGTTGTCTTCTACTTAATAAAATACTTTGTATTTATTTGTTGTTCTTTTGATACACAGGCTTGGATAAGCAGCCCGAATATTTCACCCTCTATAAAGCATAATGTTACAATAAGTTTTTCAATTTGTTTTCTTTTTTTCTGTAAATAAAAATGAAACTACAAAATTATCTCCTGTAATGAACCATCTCCCAGATTCAGGTTACTGTAATCATTTACAGCATAGAGTGCTGCTAAACTACAGCTAATGTGTACGATGATCTCTGTTTTGCATTTTTCCTCATAGGTTTACTTGAATTGTGTACTGCTGCAGAATCCCCCCACCCCCTGACTGAACCAGATTTTGAGAACTCTGCTAGGTTTCCAATGTGGACTGGAAAAAACAAATTCTTTCTTCAAGCACCAACTTTAGCCTTTCCTGACCTTTAAAACAAAGGTGTAGTTTAGTCCGGTTAAACCAGTCAGCTCCACAAAGCCGGCCAATAGAATATGATCCAGGGTGCAAAATTAAGTCCTCAACTCAGTTTTTGCACTTTGGTGAGTCTTTAAATGATTGTTTTTTTCTGTTTGCTATATAAATTCTGAGCAGATTCAGGGGATTCGCCCAGAAAACGTGCTAAGCTTGATGGTAGGGCCGCTAGGGCAGTCCACTAGCAGTCCACCATGTTCTTGTGTTGAAAAAGTCTTAAAACCTACAAAAACTTTGAAAGTACACGAGAAGGCATCATGATTTGGAAATAATATTGTGTGAGGGCAACGGGCAGATAAAGGGACGACACAGTTGATGAACATCTCCTCATGTCCAGTTCAGTGTGCCAACTCTAAACCTCACTTAATCTGCTTTTGCTGTTATTGGTGTAAAAAAACAGAACAAAGGACGCCTAGTTTGGTGGGGGCAGGTGAAGCGTGCTGGCTTTATGATCACATCCATGTGAAAACCATTTATGAATGAAAATATCATAAAGGCCCAACTCATATTTGTCAAAATACATCCTAATGACCCTTAAGATGCCATGCGATGGGCTGGAGACCCGTCTAGGATATACCTCACCCCTCACCCAATGACTGAGACAGGCACCAGGCCCAAAGAACCAGCAAAAATAGCCATATATGTATATATATATATATATATATATATATATATATATAAAATATATATATATATATATATATATATATATATATATATATATATATACGTATATATATATATATATATATATATATGAATGGATGGTTCCCAAAGACATTAGCAGTAGTGAACAGGTCCTGTTTTGCTCCTTCAGTACCTGAAAAACATCTTTTCATTTACATAACCACTGTTTCTGTGGTCCACTAGAAGATCCGAAAGGAAAATATTCGTCCATCCGTTGGTGACTTTATAAGCCTGAGTGCTGTGTGGTTGTACAGAAGGAAGATGACTCGAAGCACACCAGAAAGTTCACTTCTGAATGGTTCTGATAAAAATCCAGCAAAATTAAGGTATTGAAGAGGCCAAGTCAAAGTGCGGACTTACATCCGGTTGAGATGCTGTGTTGTGACCATAAATGCGCTGGTCATATTATGAAAACCCTTCAGTGTGGCTGTTCAGACTTTTTCACAGAACTGTTTATCTCATTGTAACGTATCCCCGGCAACAGACCGGAGAATGGATGTCCTTTAATGTCACGACAATTTTGCAAACTATAAACACGCAGAGTGAAAGGAACAGACCAGTTATTGAGTTTTACATGAATACTGAAGTGTTTTAATGGATCGAGCTGTCGAACCATTAGCACCATCTCCAGTAGTCTTAACACTACTCTTCTTCTTTGTCTGTGTAACATTAACAGAGTCAATGAATTGTTTACAGATGTTCACATGTTTCAAAAGAATCTTCATTTAATACAACAGTAGGCTTTAACTATACAAAGATAATAAAAAAATATGGAAAAATAATTTACTTCACCTGTCAGTGATCAGTTGGTTTTATTTGTGCAGCAGCTCACAATTGCTGTTGCTTTAGTGGTGTTAAATCTTATTTAAGATTTTACGGGTAGTGGCTCCTCTGTGTTGTTGGGATGGAGACGAATTCATAGCTTTGTTTCAGTCAGTGGTTAATTAGTGCTGACAGTGCAGGAATTTGAAGTTGGGTAATGATGTTGATATTGCTGATTGTTGAGACACTAAGTTCATAGGCCATAAAACACCAGTGGAAGAAGCAATTACTGACGGTAACATAGTGTTATGCTCACACTGCTGTTATGATGGTAAAACAGAAAATGCAGACAGAGCAGGTAAAGATTAAAAATGCAGAAATACAGACTTTGGTTCTGATTAGGCCAACAGATTCAATCTAAGAGGGAAAAATGTATAAATATTTTGGTATGATGAAATTTAATGAACTACTTTGATGTTTTTTCCCCACCAACACCCGATGTCAGGGACCTCCATTAATAAAAAAGTTGGAAGTTCCAAAATTGGTCCAGCCTCATTAACAGAAGAGTTGCTACCAAGATAACATTCAACAATCACAGGGGACGCATTGTCATTACAAAATAAAACAAAGGAAACTCTTGTCAGAGCAAATTAATATTTAAAATGAGCAAATGAACCAAATGCCAAAAACATCAACAATGACATGGTAGAAATGAAAAATAAGTTAACAGTCATGAAGCATCTTACTGCAGAACACACTGAAGTTTCAGTGTACAGAAAACAGAACATGAACTAAAATGTATAAAATCTGTACATTTATTTTGCTCAGAAACAAAGTCCTACTCACCTCCTAAGACTAAATTTTACCCTCTGGACTTAGATTTCGTTTTGGTTGAGCCCCCAGGTTTCAGCCTGGATCAGCATTACAGCACATATGAGATGGTAAATGTGCTCTGCTGGTGTTAACAGCCTAGCTGTCATGTCTAGGATCTGCCAGTATGAATGATGCAGCATTAATATTCATCTCTCAGCTAGAGTTATTCTCAAGCGGTCCTTTCTTTGTAAGATCTAAAGTCAGTGTTTTAGCTCAAAACAAAATGTTAACATGGTCAGGTACAACAAAAGTGAAAATACTTTTGGCTTACCAAATAAATCTACGGATTGTCAGATGTGAAAGGTAACTTTCTTTACATAATTGTGGATGGATCACATATTTAAATCAATCTTTCATGCAAAATACAGAAGACCATTACATTATTGCCAGGATTGTGATTAGAAAAGGACGCAAGTCCAGAGGGTCAAACTTCCAGTCATTTGAGCTGTGTGTTTCTCTTAAGCCTTTTAAATACTCTCTTACATAAATCTTGATAAAAGGTGCTGTACAAGATTGCCACGACTATGTATAAGAGTAGCTTTGCCTTCTGTTCCTCTCTGCTTTCTGTGTGCACATTATAATCTATTGGCCCTGACGAGTCCATGAATACCTGCAATCCTCATGTGAAACAGGAGCTGAGAGGCAACAAACGCAAAACGTTCAAACCTGAGAAACATTCTCTTCTCTAGGATTCAAGGATTTTTTATTGTCATACCACCTCAGCTTGTTTGACTCAAGTCCAAATTTCAGACTCAGATTCCGAACTTCGTCCGAATGCGAGTGCGAAATTTAAGTCCGAATTTTGAACCAAATTTGTACGATTTATTGGATTTTAAGAATCTGATACACAAATAAAAAATAAAGTAATTTATGTGATATATAGCAATGTATATTTTAAAAAAGTGTGTCTGTGAAGCTGAATTAGGTGCAGCTTGAGTTCAGTAGTCTGACTGTGTCACACGGTGATGCAGGTGCATAGAATACTCTCCACCACACAGCAATAGAAGCTCCTCAGGACTAGAAGGGAAGTTGGTACTCAACGTGAGGTCACTGGTACTACAGATGCTCCTAGATATTAACATCGTGATGGACAGTCTGGTTTGTGTTTTCAAAGGATACAACAGAACTTAAACTAGAACGAAAATTTTTAGCATAGGAAGTCCATGTTAAGTGTGTTGCAAAGCATATTTGACAGAACTTGTAAGCTAAATGAAAAATAAAATGGAAAAATCAATTATCTCAGCCATCCAAAATCTCCCATTAAGGCCTTTATTGTGACTAATGAATATATTCCTGCAAAGACAAAGCAACAGCCAAACAGACACATGGTCTGTTCTAATCATTTCATTCACTGCTAACGTCTAGCTCCATCCACAACAAAACCACAACAAAAGATTTATTTCCCATTGTTAATTACATCTTTGATGTAAAGACGGTAATCAGCAAAACACCAGAATGTCTGCTGTGGAATCACATCAGGAATATTAGCATTAATTAATACTAATTATTATTAATAATGAATGATACCAGGCAAACTGCAAGAATGAAAGTACATAAATACATCTCAGGAATATTATATTGTTAGCAACGCTTCAAGATATTTTTACTCAAGTAAAAGTGAAAAGCATCCATAGAAGAGTAAATAAGCTTTTCATAAAAAGATTACTCAGAACCTGAGAAGCTGAAATAACGTGCAATCTCTGGCTCTTTAAAGACAAAAAATAACTAAATATAACTAAATTAATAAATGTACATAAATAAAATAAATACAAACTAACAAATCCAAGCAGAAGAAATAATTTTTCAAATCAATTATTTTCTATATCAAAAGTATCAAACCAATACTTATAGAAGGTAATGTAAGCAGTAGTGGAAATGTGTAAAAAAGAATATTTAGTAAAGTATACAAATATGCTCACTCATTATTTATTTTAGTTGTATGTTGTGTTTTGTACTTGCCTTAAGACTCTGTAAGTCAGTTTAAGTATTGTGAATAACACATAATTACCAAGTCAAGTCCTAATTCTCTTGATGTAACATAAATTGTGAAAGTTTTTTTTTTCAGTTTTTATTGTTTATTTTTATTTCCAGTTTTCTAAACATCCAAATGAGCAACAAATACCCAGGCTTTAATGTTGTATACTGGTGCTTTTATGAGACGCTGCTTCATTTACTGTTTCTTCATGTCTGTTTATTTTGTGTATCTTTACCTGCCTGAAATGTGTCATAAAAACTAACATTTTAGATCATTAATATGAAGAAATACTAAAAATTAGAAACTGCATAAAACGTTAAAGCTAAAGTCATCCTAAACACGTGGAAGTGTTTTTAAAATATAAAAATATTTGTTCGACGACATTTTTTCTCCCGAGGGTCTCGTCCGTGGTGATCCGCCTGACCCGGGGCTTTGTGTGTAAATAAACGGTATTCATCACACTTTCAGCAGGGAATAATCCAAATATTTAAACATTTCTGACAGTGTTTAAACCAAAGTCTTTCCACAGCCAAATACAGCGTGTCCTGTGCTGTTTTATAGTTTTCAACAGAAACAATCAGTGACGTGAATGAACCTGGTTTCTGTCTGGTGTTGTGTCTAACATGAACAACACAGAACTCAGTGCATTGAACAATATCCATAGGAAGCTTTGTGATCCTTTTGTTAACCTGTTCGAATTGAAATCCAAACAGGTTAAGTAAACAGCAATGAATAAAGCTTACAACAAAAACTCACTGGAGGAAAAAGTGGAAGAAAACAAATTAAACTGCTCTGTTGTCAGGCTGAAAAATCAATTTAAATGTTTTCCCAATCAGAGTCTGACAAGCAGAACTCTCCTCTTGAAATGTTATCTTCAACAAAAGAGAATACAATTCTAGCATGCATCCGTACACCATGTCAGAAAAATGATTTGATACGTATTTTATATTTATTATACGTATATAGGTGTACTTGTCAATACATTAAGAATTAAGATATTTTTATCTTATGTTCCAACATTTTTGGCTTTTAAACATTAAGACTGTATTTACTGAATGTCTTTAAAATTGGGAGACATTATTCATTTCACTACTTGGCATTTTTTAATGTTTAAATAAGTTTTTTAAATAGGTCATTTGAATTTTGTACTTGAACTTTCTGCTTTTCGTGGTGACTGCTGTTTAGTTCATACTGGTACTGGGGGATTGGTTTTCCATTTCTGTATTTTCTGTTTAAACTATTTGAAAAGAAAATCATAAAATCATACATATGTAAGAAAAGCAGTCGAGAAGTAAAATACATTTCTAGAGATTACACACTTGGCCCTGTCTTTATGCCAGACAAGCTAGGTTGCTTTACACAAAGATATCCATCCGTCCATCAGTTCACCTGCTGATTTTAGATATTCTTCTTTTGAAGATGTTTGATATGTAAAACTACTCCAAAGGAACGTCAAAATGTCCAGAATGTTTTTTGTTTTCATAGCAAAATACAACTTTACATTGGACCAGAATGAGATATGAACTTCTTGCAAAAGAAAAGTAACTTAATTTCAAGTACATCATCTCAGCCTTTGTTTCTATGTCTCAAAAACATGATCAGGGTTTAGATGCAGCTCATCCATTCAGTGAATGTGTCGCTTTTCCTCTCTGGCTGATTGTTCGAGGGCTCAGAGTTGAGCTGCTTTTTATACACACAGCCGTTCTGTATGGTAGGTGAACCAACAAGACCTTGGCCGGGTCGTCTCAGTGAGGTCATGCAGGAGGACAGTGAACTGACTGTAGCCCTGGCAAATCTTTAAAGAAAAGCCTCAAAAGTTACTGCATTATGTCACAACTGACATAACTTTGATATTTAGCAGATCCCTTAGAGTTGAAAGCTGTGAGGAGACATTTTTGGCTCGGGCTTAACAACGAGGAGACGCTGAGGGGTTAATCCACCAGAACTTAAAAAAAAGCTAAATGACAACTTTGGCTATTTTTCAGCCAAAGTTGGTTTAAAAATAGCCAACTTTGGCTTAAAAGTTGGCTTTGAAAGCACAGAGCATATCAGCTGGAAAGATGGAAAATAGGACATAGAATAAAAATTCAGTGGAATTACCTCCAATTGATACAATCAGCATGTTTAAAGGTGGGGTACACCACAGAGAGCTCAGCAGTTCAGTGCAGAGACAAACATCCACAGTCGCATCTCCTACTAAGGTCACTTTACAGTCACCAAGCAACCGGTGATGACTGCTTTTTGGCTGCAGGTAGATGCAGAAGTGCAGAGAGAAAAACCAGACGTGCATGAGGAAAACATACCATTACACACATCAAAACCCCAGCCCACACTAAAACCATCTTCCCTCATCCACGATTGTTCATAAAATTATTCATGCTTCTACAACTTCTCACATTTTGTCACGACCACAAAATCTCAATGCATTCAGTGAAATCTGGTATGTTTTCACACCCAGTGGCCAGGTAGACTTAGTTCGATTGGGGACCAAACTTGCACCATTTGTAGTTAATGTTCACACTGCATCGTCAAACCAACCAAACTCTCTGAACAACCTGGTCCTGCCTTGTTTATAGTGGTGATGTGCCAGGATTCACTGACAGAAATTACACGAAAATCTGTGAAGAAGACACTGAGTGCAGCTTTATTGTTCACAAAATGTAAACAACAATGAAGTGGTGTCAGAAAAAAACCAAAAAAATAAATGAACAGGAGCCATTTCACCTGCAAATGTTTGGCTTGCATGCTTGTTTAAGTTGTATTTACACAGAATGCTCTGTGATTTGGTTCACTTCCTGCTTCTGGAACGGTTTCTGATCCACTTGCCATTCACATGAATTCAAACTGAACCAGAAATAACTTCAACAGAACCGAGACGCAGGTTTACAGACAGACTAAAATTTTTTTTTTGTCTTCATCAGAGTATTATTATTACAGGTTATAAAATGGTATCCCAGGCTTTTGGCATCTCACAGAAAATCAATCACCATCTGTGAAAGAGCATAGTGCAACAGCAAGGAAGAGTTCCCTCAAAAGTTTGCTACAGCCATGAAGCAAACATACAGAGGAGGACGCACACCCATGAAACAATATATCAGGACGTTAGACATGACCCCAAAAATCATCACAACTATGAAACATGGTGGTTGGCGACATCATGCTCTGGAGAAACGCAGCAGAAACAAGGAAATTGGATATGTATAGAGCTAAAACAGATATGTAGCTAGATGCTCTTAGTCCATGCTGATTGAGCTTGAGCTGGTTTTTACATGGATATGGACTAAATTTCAGTCTAGAGATTATGTAAATCCAGTCTAAAGTCTTCTGAAGAAGACCTGTTGGAAAAACGCTAACACTGTTGAAACTAACATCACTCGGAGGGAAGAAGACATGCATCGTAATCAAGCAAAGAAGGAATAATGCAACAGTCTTTCCTCATGGATGAAGTGGAAGGTTTACAGTTCAAACTCACCATGCTGCACAAACAACTCGCCCCTTGCATCACAGCATGAAACCACTTAATGTTGCAAAGGCAAACAAGCTCAAAAGTGCACAGGCTTCTCTCTAAGTGCACACTGAGGCGACGGAATAAAAACATTTATCTAGCAGGAAAATATATAGAAACTATGGGAACTGGAGAAAGTTTACTTTCCTCCAACGGCGTGCTCTTTTCAATAATTTCCACACATGCAGATTTATGTGGAGGTGCATCTCTAGATCATAAAACACAGTTCCACAGTTTCTAATTTTGTGGGTTTGACTGTTTTCTTATTTGGGCTGTAAAATCTGCTACGGATTTAAAGCAGGTCTGGTTACTAAATCTGAGTCCATATTTTCCACCTAACATTTTTCAAGAAGATGTTATTCATCTGTCAAAATAACGACTATGTCATATATGTTTCTTCAAGAGTGAGAAGATGTCAGCAAACCAAAAAAGACCGCACTCACGCCCAAACATGGTAACTCCAAGCACAAAAGCCTCGGTCAGGAAACCAGGACCTTCTAACTGCCCTAAAAAACATCAATACAATCAAAAGGCAATTCTTCTCTGCTGTTAAGATGTAGAAATGGGACTACTTGATATAGTCTACTGAAGTTGCCTTTTTGATGATGATTACGGTTTACTTTTAAAGCAGTGATCCTGTTTGTGGAGCTCTGACCGAGCACAAACATGTATTTCCAAAAAGTCTGAAGATTTCTGTATTACGTTTTATTTCCCCCTTCATTGTTGTCGCAACAAAATACCTCAAAATAATGTGTTTACATATTAAGTCCATTTTCCTCAATCTTAACCAGACCAATGTTTTGCTCTAAGGTACTACAGCAACACTTTTAAGGTGCTCTGTTTTCTTAGAGGGAGAACGCTGAGGGTAAACATTTAGAAACTGTCCCATTTAGAAACTAGACTCAAGATGTAACACTGAAAACGTCCACAAGAAGAGGCAGAGCACACAGTGGTTCTTGAAGAAGTTTAGGTACTTCAGTCTTTGCTGCAAACATCTAAAAAAAGGTCTGATTTTTCAAAAATAAAAGAATCTGAATGAAATATTAAAAAACTATTTAAAGGTGAGGACGGGACACACCGGAAACCCAGGACAATGCTACATGTTGAAAAGACATGAGATAACTAAGTGGAGAAAATCATGTAGCTTCTGGAGTCTTGACCAATAGAGAGATGGGAGTCCAATGTGGAGTCTGGGTTTGAAAGCTACCAGGACAACAGTACTTCTGACTCGTTTCCACTAGTGGCTACTCAATGCTGCTAGATTTAGCTGTACTTATTTATAAGGGGTTTCCATTAGTAACAGCTTTAGTACCCTAGCCCCTTTATTTGAAACCTTTGTCACTTTGCTATCAAGCGTGCTGGAACTAAAGATGTGACATCAGAAAAATGTTGGTCACTGATTGGCTAGGGGCTAGAGCAGGGGTGGGCAATCCTGGTCCTCAAGGGCCGGTGTCCTGCATCTCTTAGATGTCTCCTGATTAAGCACACCTGGATCCAATAGCTGAATCATCTCCTAAGTGCAGTCAGGTTCTCTAGAGTCCTGCTAACCACCTCATTATTTGACTCAGGTGTGTTGAAGTAGAGACGCATCTAAAAGTTGCAGGAGACCGGCCCTCCAGGGCTGGAGTTGCCCACCCCTGGGCTAGAGTCACTGGTTGCATCAAAACGGCAAATGCCATACAAAAATTTGACCCACCATTTGTCAAAACTGTCTCACTGCTAGCAGTCTTTTCTGGCTCTCTTCCTTGATGTTGACATTGTTTGTTTGTGTTGTCTTTGTATTACATGCAGATCACATTTAGCTACTGATGCTGGGACTGTTCATCTAACAGACAACTCCACCCAGCAGAGCTGTGATTAAAAACCACCGGAGCCCCGCTGTGCAGGTCTAGAGTGAAATTTGGCCCAAATGAAATAATGATGTAGGGCCGAAATCCAGGAGTAGAGCTCAGGTCATTTGCTCCAGAGAAATGAATTATTAGTGCTCCAGCATAACAATACATATTAGATCATTTTCATCATCCTGTTGTGAAATGAATAACCTTGGTATGGAAAAACTTGATTCGCCAGAGTCCTAACCTCAAACTGACAGAAAACATCTGGGATGAATTGGAGGGGAGCTGGGGACACAGTCCTTCATCAGTGTCTGACCGTACAAATGCTCTTTATTTGTAGATGACATTCAACATTCTCCTAAACCTTGCAGACATCCTTCTCAGAAGAGTTGAAACTGTCAGACCTGCAGAGTGCGGGCAAATGCTTTTCGCAAAGAATTTATCAACATTAAGCTGAGAGGGGAAGAGCAGATCAGTATGAGGCAACGTGGTGAATCCACATTAAACTGCACTGGTATTTCATGAATTAATAACACATCTAATTATCTGGAACAGACTGAGGAAGGATTTATACATTAGCAGCAGGTATTAACTGGACAGGCAGGGACAGAAATCATCACATCCAGTCAGCTTTCCACTAACTGCACAATAATGATGATAAATGTGTGTGTGCGTATGTGTTTGGAGTGTATGCCTAATTTCTTTATTCTTGTCTTATAACTGTTGCTTGTGTCTGTCTGTCAAATATTCATGGTGAGCTGTTGTGAAAATGGCACCTAACATAAAATTGTGACGCCTGGTCAAAGCTTAAAATTATAGTAATTAACCACAGTTGAGACGCATTGTTTTATTTATCTCTTATTTTACCCCCTTTACTTTTAGTATAAAACCAAAGCATATTAATAAGTGTCAGATGTATTGTTTTATTTAGGTTGAATCTAGCTGATCCACAACAGATGACAGAAATGTAGGAACAATTCGGGATGAGAACGACACAGTGTCTGTTAGTTAAACACAGAATCACACACAGTACTTTACAGATTAGAGTAGACTGAGCTGGACTGTCTGGTCAGAAAGAGACGAATAAGAAAGAAGCAACGTATGATTTCTTTTCGGTGCCGATTTCTTTGAGCAAAAAAGAAAAGAAAAATGTCATGTTCATATCCTTTCCTAGATTCCCATTGTCACCAATATCACTACTAGGAACTGTGATCCAACTTTTTACATGCAGGTGACTTCAAGTGCCATCTACTGGAAGAGGCAGCCACAGCAGACAAGACAGGAAGTGTTAAAGTGTGAGTTAAATTGACTTCCAGCAGCCTCTGTTATCGACTATATCAGCATATGAAAAGCTGCATTTGCTGTGTTATTTCACAGAACTTGTCTTTTAGTGTCCTCCACTGCTTTACAGCTGATTTTGTTTCTTAATTTTTCTGCATCGATACTTAATCAATTGTAATGATGGCAGCATTTCTCCCCCATAACATTTTCTGTTATAAAGTATTTTGATTCTTTTTTTGTTTGTATCTTTGGTTGAGATGTTATTTGACATTTTATTGCATAAATTTAAAGGGGCAGTCCATGTCCCTTTTGAGCTCCACAATATGTTATAATATTATTACTTCATCAAAAACATTCCTGGAGTTTTGGCTTGATTCTTTTGTGCATGTTTGAGAAATCCTTTAATTTCTATGGCAACCATTCAGCTGTTTAAAAACACTTTGGTGGATCTACCTCCGTCGTCCTCAAGATCGCAGTTTCCAAGCTTCCCAGAGCAGTCCTCCCCCATTCAGCTCCTTCAGACTAGCCAGCGGCAATCAGCAAATTACTTGTTGAAACGTGCATCTGCCAAATTCATGATAGAGTTATGTCTCAGTGCAAAGCTGGTAAAATATTGTTAAAGGATTAATAGAGGAGCCATTTTAAAATGACTTCCTGAAGGCAAAGTTCCAGAGAGAGCAGGAGATTTTAAAAAGACACAGACCCAATTTAAAGGTGTTAAATTAAAAAGTTAAATTTCTTCTGTCATATTTGAGTTATACAAAACGGCAAAATATATATAAAATGCAAAATGTTCCTAGAAAATTCATAATAGTGCCCCTTTAAACAAACATATTTTATGCATGAAAATGATTCCTTGTGTATTCAGTGCTGAATGTTTGTGTGAGATTTTACACAAAACTAAGACAAACAAAGCAAGAAATGTGCTCATTGCAAATATAAAATTTTTATAATTAATAAATGCCAACTCTGGAAACGTCAGGATTTTGTTTTTAACTAAAATAGTCATCTTTCAAGTGTTGCATGTCTGCGAGCCACGAGTCTGGTTTTCAGAGGGAATTCTCGATTCGCTGCATTATTTATTTTTGCCATTTACGGTGCAGATTAAGCAGCAAAAGAATTCAAAAAGGCTGGACTATCACCCCGAGCAGAGTTCACTCTGTGCTCCGATTAATCCACAAAGGACCGTCCTCCATCTTCCTCCCTCCCCTCTGCACTTTGTCTTTCCAAGCATCTACAAGTCTAGTGAGGCCCACATGTACCGTATCGCCGCTCAAAGTTACTGATTGTTGTGGAAAGAGGCTAAATGCATAGCGCCTCTGGTGCTAAAACCATCAGGCACAACCTCTCAGTGTATGCAAACATCAGAAACGCATGAGCTCTTAGAAAATTCTGTGCAAGGTATTAGCTGTCTTGGTCACTGATTCTTCTGTAGAATTAATATCTTGGAAGAGATTTTCATCTGTTAAGCGAAAATATATGCTTGTGCCGTTTTTATGTATGAATTTAATCAAAGCAACCTAGAATACAATCTTTTAGCAACACTGCAGCTCCAGTTGGTGATTGTTATGTTGGCATGGTGAATAGAATGAGAATAACAAAGACAAGATAGAGGGAATGAGGGGATGAGGCAAACAGCATGTTGATGCAGAGCAGCAACAAAAAACAACCAAAAACTGTGGCAGTATTTTATCTAGTCATCTCAGCAATTTATAATCCAGCGAAGCAAAATTTAATGTTTCTCAGCTAATCTTACACCATCAATGACAAAATAAGACATCAGTGGAAGCAGTGGAAATGCTCCATTACAGTGTGACGAACATTTGGGTTAGAACAATCAAAAGTTGGTTATTAAAGCTTGAAACTAGCGTTCAGCCCTGAAATCTGAGTGTAGTGATGGACTCACATTCTGATGCGAGTGATGCTCGCATTCTGACTAAAATCAGGGAGATAGAGCACATAACACCAGTTTTAAAGTCCCTACACTGACTCCCTGTAGCTCAAATAGACTTTAAAATACTGTTGTAAATTTATAAACCACTGAACGGTTTAGCACCACAATACATTAAGGATTTACTGTCCCTTGCCTTTAAGCCAGAGCAATGTAAAAATGGTTGGAGGAAGAAAGAGGATAAGAGGAGAAGCAGCTGCAGCATTTAACAGACAAAAATGTTAGACCAAGAGAAGGAGATCTGAAGACAGACATGAATCAAAAACTCATTATGTGCCACATCTGTTGCTCGGTGGCCTCTGAAGCCACCCAAAGGTCAGTGAAACCTCCTGAATTTTTAAAGTGGAGTTCTTTATGAGCAGAATGGATTTCATTGTAAATTTGAGACATCTTTACAAACTCCTTATATCTTAGATCTAGTGTACCAATGTGTGAGCAAACTTGGTCAAAACAACTTGGGTATTATTTGTTGCTTGCATAATTCCTAATTTAATTTCACACAATAATTTCAAAATTGTAAATTTCATTTTGTATAAGTCATTTGAAAATTACCATTCCATGTAGAGGACACACAGTCCTCTGTGTCCTTAGTAAAACTCTCTCACTCCTCTCATGACAGGTTTATTCTCTTGCCATCTGGTTGAAAATATCGCTTCATTAGATCAAGAAGAGACTAAATGTACATTAATATTCATTCATTCAATTCAATTACAAAAGAAAAGGTTTTCAGATCTCCAACCCTAAATATGTTATTATTAACATTAGTTAAGGATTTCTTAAGTGACATTCTATTTAAAGATTATATTAAACACCCGCAGGCCATAACTCTGAACCAATAATTAATCAAATAGCCATTTTCTGCTCACTATGTGAAGCTTAATGCTTAAATTTAGATTTTATTATGCAACAGGTGTCCTGAAGAAGCCTGTTTTAACAAAGCAATAGAGTATTTTTTTCAAAAGAGATTTTTTTTAAAAATGCCTTTTTATCATTACAATAAATGCAATTAAATTCTAACTCCTTGTCGCCCAACCTTAGTTAAAAGTGAACAAAATAGCTTGATCACAACTCAGCACAGATGGATTTAACCTTAAATCATTTTATTCACTTTAGATGAAAAAAGAAAATTCATGATTATTTTTTTTGTATGTTGATGAAGTTTGAAACAATGCTGATTTATGGTACAGTTAATGTCAGATTTTAACAAAAATAAACCCTATTACATAACATTGTAAATTCCTGTGCAGTCTTGTGTCCGCACACATCAGAGCGCAAACTGGGATCGCACACACAGCCGTGCGTAAAGCTCCACAGTTTAACCACAAATTTCATCATCGCATTCCTCCGTCTCTCACAACACACACTCCGTCCTTTCACCGCTGGTTATTCTATAAGTTCTGACGCATAAATGTTTGCAGTGAATATCTCAGGCTTCCCTACATCACGCTGCGCAAAGACCAGCAGCTGAGACGGAAGCGCAAAAGCCCCTCACACCCAGCAGCTGGAATTACACACACACACACACACACACACACACACACACACACACACACACACACACACACACACACACACACCATCTCCACCCACCTGCAGCACGGTCTTCATGGTCACAGCGGAGACGATGGTGGTGCAGATCTTCTCCCCGTTGCGCGTCATTTGGCCCATGATGAAGAGCATCGGAGTGGCGAGCGCGAAGGACGCGATCCACATGGCGCTGATAAGCTTCTTAGTGCGGCTCCGGGACATGATGCTCTTCGCTTTGAACGGGTGGCAGATGGCCATGTAGCGCTCCACGCTCAGGCTGGCGATGTTGAGCGCCGTGGCGTAGGAGCAGCTGTCCCGCAGGAAGTAGTAGCCCCTGCACACGGCGTCCCCGAACACCCACGGGTGGTGGAACCAGATGAAATTGTAGAGCTCGATGGGCATAGAGAGGACGAGGATGAGCAGGTCCGACACGGCCAGGCTGGCCAGGTGGTAGTGGACGGTGCTCTGGAGGTTCTGCAGGCTCTTCTTGGTCAGCAGGGTGTACAGGGTGATGGAGTTCCCCAGAGAGCCGACGGCGAACAGAGCCACGTAGATGATGGTGACTATCACCTTGGAGTAGATGTCGGTGTTCACCTCCAGGTCTTCTTCCTCCGGTCTGGGAGCGCCCGTGTCGTTGCCAACGGGAGACAGCGACTTGTTCCCAAACAGCCGCTGCGCCAGCGCGCCAAAGCCTGCCAGGTTGCGCTCCGAGAGCGTGAAGTTTAAATCCATTCTGCTTTTAAATATGAAGCGTGCAAAGATCACGATCTGTGCGCTGAGCCGCTGCTTGAGGAAAGACGAACCGACGCGTGGAGGTCGGAGCGCAGCTGCTTTTCTATTTGGCACAGCAGGGAGGCGCGCTCGCTATTGGCGCTGCTTTGATGACGCGTGGACAGTTAGTGAGTTTCATCTGTGAATGGGCAGATTATCAATATACTTGGGAAAGTTGCTCCCAGTGGCGGAACTAGACTTTTAGCAAGTGGTGGCCAAAGGGGGGATAAGACTTTATTTGGGAGGAGCAGGGGGGGGGAGGGTTAATGCTAATGAAGGAAAATATTCAGTTTCTCTACGCTGGTAAGTAAAGAAATAAATATTGAGCTTTAAAGTGGATGTTGAAATTTTTAATTTTTTTAATTTTTGAAATGTGGGACTTAAAACAAAATCACCCAGGGTCTTTGATGCCCTGCTGCTGAATAATTACGTAGATTTTAACACGTTCAAAATATTAACACTATCATTTGAGTAATCTCGATGACAGATTAAAAACAACAGGTCTTAGTTGAACTCAATTAGCAGCAAAGGGATTTTTTAACTGAAAATGTCTCCTCGTTCATTCATCAATGGCTTTTGATTAATAATGTGATTTCAGTTAATTAATAACAGACCCTGCAATTAACTTGATTAAAAATCTGAACCCAGTCCCACCACTGAAGAAAAACAAACTTGATTGAGTTTTTTTTTTTCAATCCAGCATTAGATTATGAAGAAGCAGAGAACGATCCCAAGCTTTTGAAGACATTTTCACTTTAGATCTTTCTGTTCTCCTCCAAAAGGATTTAATGTAATAATGCAGAAGCATTTTAATTAAGAAGAGTTTTTGCAGGGTATTCCTCTTTTCCTCTGTCACGGAAATGCAGAGAAATAATGTGAGACAACAACCGTAGAGCTCAAACTCAATGCATCACAATGCGCTCAGGACTTCATTCATGTCTGGGTCTCCTTTGCTAATGATCCACTCACAGCATGCAGAGATATTATCACTGGACGGGAAGAGAGGAAATGTGGATCTAATGGTTACTTGGCAATAGCCGCCACCATTAAAACCAGTGTTGCAAAGCAGCTCTGCCTCTTTACTGACAATAAACCTAACAGAAAACAAGTTGTTTCTTCCCCTCCCTTTAGCAGCCGGCGGTGTGTCTGCAGTTCTTCCCATACTGTGGATAACTTCATTTCTTTTACTGGCCAGGACCCTCGCCTCTGAGCACACACTCAGTCACGTTTATTGCAGCCACTCACAAATGGTTCTCATCCACGGTAAGGCACCTGTTTGGATGCTGCAGGTAACGTCTTTCGAGGGATTCACGGCCGCTGAAATTATTCAAACTGATACATAAGAAGTCTGTCTACCTGAGGGCTTCTGTTTGTCACTGGGAAACACAATGATGCTGAAAACAAACGGG
This sequence comes from Poecilia picta, assembly GCA_033032245.1. NCBI lineage: Eukaryota > Metazoa > Chordata > Actinopteri > Cyprinodontiformes > Poeciliidae > Poecilia > Poecilia picta. Next base: position 29,534,907 of record CM065359.1, on the reverse strand, counting down.
GACATTTTGAGGTTAAAGATTAGTCGACATTTTTGTCTCAACACATCTTCACAGTTGTTCAAGGTCCTTTCATTCTCCCTAAATGAACATTATTCCAGCAGAAGACAGAATAAAGCATGGTGGGTCGAAAATGAAATTTGAAAGTGAACAAAGGTTGCTCTGTGCAATGTGTTAAAGCACCATTTCAGTGCAAGGTTGAAAAACAATGTGGATTTTAAAGAATGACCCCAGGGATATGAGATGAAAGTTTTGTTTTGTTTTAATTTTTATTTATATAACTGTCTATGAGGAAACACTGTTGTAGCATTTATTGAAACGTGAAGTCTTATGATGCGTTTGTGTTACTTGTTTTACACTCCCATTTTAATGTGTTTCCTGGGATGAAGGGTGTAATGTGGACAGTCTGCTGCTGCATCAGGACAAGAGAAAGTTTTAGTTGTAACCTCAGTCTATAGATGCCCTTTGTGATCAAATACATATGAGTTGAATATGAAGTGGGCTGAAAATGATAATCAGAAAGTAGGTCAGGCTGTGCTGCTGCTGGAGCATCTCCGAGCGTTTAACCGGCTCAACTGAGGGAATCGTCATCAGATCAAACAGTTTCTGTGTTGTGCAGCATAAGACTAAAGTGCAACTAATCCTCCTGTGAAAGCGTAAACCCAAATTATGAAAATTTTCAATAAACTGGGTGGAACCAAGAGGTGGAGCGGCACGGCCGAGTTCGGGGATGAGCAGGAGGGCAAGCAAGTTTCCTCTGTTATGCTTAGTAATATTTTGTGTTTTAGCGTTGATTGAAGACAAAAACAAAAGGAAGCACTCAACTACTGCTACAGGCAATTTTTGTATGCAGCTCTTTTTAGAAACAACAAACTGTGGCATTTATAAAAGATGTGGGGACCAAACCTGCCTGTTGTGTATGAGCTGTGAGGACGTCAATTACACAGCATGCTCTAATGGAACGGACTTAGGTTTTTAAGTATACACATATAATTGCATGTTTTTGTGTTCAAAAAAAATATGCTGCCCACAATATACATCCGAAACAAAACATCTATAAGAACTACTATTTATCGAACTTACTGAAATACCTGGCTTAGCGTTTTACACAAAAATGATGGAAATTTCATCTCACAATGTAACGTTGTGCACCGCTGGGAGTATTTCTAATCAAGAGTAGATGAAAAAAAACAAAAAAAAACCATCATGCAACTGTGGCATTTAAAGAGGCAGACTCCTATCAGATCCTAAATTGGTTTAATTGCCAGCCTTTACTCTGTTGGTTTTTAAATGGAAATGTTTATAATTGAATCAGAGGAGATCTGTAGGTTCATTATGCACAGAACAGCAGGAAGCAACAGTGAGCTAGTCTAAAGGCAGGTGACCTCTGCCTTATGCAAATGTTGGGGAAATTGGCATAAGAACAATTTTTTGATTATTCAGAGAGGAAGAAAAAACACTGATACACAGCTGCTTTTGGATGTTCCGTCAGAATCCAATGACCACCAAAGAGCATTGTGGTTAGTTCTGCCAATGAGCCTGATTTAGACAGGCTCATGACTGAGACAACCTCAGCGAGTCAAGACTGAGGTTATCTAGTCATAACTAGATAATTAGTCATGACACATTTAGTCTGATGAAGCACTACTGCAAGAATTACCAAAATAATAAGAAATGAAGACAAACATATATTAGATAATTATTAGAAACATCATGTTCTACTCCCTAATGCTCTTTATCAAAAATATGGTGGGGAGGCTGTTAACCAAACCTTCCCACCAAACTGTTACAATCCAAAAAAGAAAGAAAAAAAACTTGATCTTTTTTTTTGAGTATGTCTTCCTGACCACTGATTGATGTTGCAACCCTCACATCTAACTGGTGAGATGCTAGTACAAATTCTTCATAAGGAAATAAAAAAAAAACAACATTCAGCTCTGGAAAACTGCTGAAGCCAGTTGTTGCCTTGTTCCACTGCTGGTGTCCGTCCTGTTTGAGGGCTCTGCAACACGAGCCCCCAAAGAACGCTAGACATACTTTGCAGTGTCATGTTCTGAGGAAACAGTTTATCCCACATGCAGAAAACCGAACACACACATAAAAGAGTTTATTAAATGTTTTGTAACAAAGATACTGAATGTGCACAGTGGAGGCTTCTTAGCAGTCATGTGGACTACAACAGACCTACAAAAAAGACAACTGACTTTGGCTGCGTTTTCCTGAGGATGTTTCCACACCCGTCTTTGACTGAAAGCCTCCAGGCTCGACAATCTCCTGGATGTGTGCTGAAACGTCTCCAAGTTGAGAACGCCTTCCCTTTTGTTCCATTAATTCAAAAGCTTAACTCGATAATTTGCTATGCAGAACACATCAAGTAGTCCGTCTGATGCAGCTGCTTCTGTTCTGCTGTCTCTGTTCAGCAGCAGGTAAATCAAATCTACAGCTGTCTTTAACAGATGCCACAGAAAACTATTAAGCAGTTACACATGAAGAATCTAAAAGTCTACTTTTATTGTGCCAAAAAATGACTAAACCTTTAAACTTTTCAAACACTGAGACTAAGGAGGATATTGAAACATATTACTTTTCAAGAAGATCCTATTTAACAAAGACCCTACTATTAAAAACTACTGTGTTTTTGACACACTTATGTGTCAATGGTAAAATTTGGATGACAAAAAAAATGTTGATGTTACATTAGATGAGTAGGTGTGAGTGTTTATCTGTCAAGTTTGATCTTGAGCTGCATCTATCATTTTATCATCTATCTATCTATCTATCTATCTATCTATCTATCTATCATCTATCTATCTATCTATCTATTAATACTACTAGTTAATTAGCTAAAGATAGCTAGTTAAAGCTGAAATCAAATATTTACACAGCTCTGTGTAATTTAGCTAATTTAGTTCTATTGATCCATCCATCCATCCATTTTCTTACACCCTTGTCCCTTAATGGGGTCGGGAGGTGCTGGTGCCTATCTCCAGCTAACATTCTGGGCGAGAGGTGGGGTCACCCTGGACAGGTCGCCAGTCTGTCGCAGGGCAACACAGAGACACACAGGACAAACAACCATGCACATACACACTCACACCTAGGGACAATTTAGACAGACCAATTAACCTGACAGTCATGTTTTTGGACTGTAGGAGGAAACCGGAGTACCCGGAGAAAACCCAGCATGCACTGGGAGAACATGCAAACTCCATGCAGAAAGGCCGGGGCCGGGAATCGAACCCAGAACTTTCTTGCTGCAAGGCATCAGCTCTACCAACTGCGCCATTTAAGTCTATTTTTGTGTTATTTTAGGCAAGAAAAATTTTGTTTCATTTGAGAAAACTACTTCCACTCTGATTGCCCTCTAACAGGATGGACACCAGCAATTGGTGAATGACAATTTGATCTGCCGAAGTGTTGGAAGTCCTAATCCAGACAGTTGATTAGGACTGTTGCATTTCAATAGTGACAGAAGAAAAGGGTGTTAGAGGCTGGAAATCATTGCTTTGCTTTCTGCTTTGCTGTTGCCGGCCGAGTAAAAAAAACAAACAAAACAATGTGAGATCAAAAGATGGTTTGTAGGTTTCAGCTCAGGATTCAATACTACCTCCCCCAGGATACTCATTGGCAAGCTGATCTCACTGGGCTTCTGCTTTTGTACCACACTGCGCAACTACAATGTTGAGCTTCCTCACTAACACACGTTTCTATCACAATTGTTTTCTAAGGCTGAACACAGAATCCCCTCAGGACTGGGCACCTCCTGTTCTCTTTGCACACCCCTGGGTTCAGACAGACAGAGAAAAATATTGTGAAGCTTCGTGGAGACACCAAAACCATGTGACTGAGACTAACAAAGGGATGAGACTGTTTGGAGGAAATCAGGAAGATCAGAGTACCAGATAGAGTCCTGCAGGTAGAGCTGCTGCTATGAAGCCAAAGAGAACAAAATATCACTGATTTTTATAAGAAGGGCTAAAATTAGTCTAGTAAATCAAGGTAAGTACCTGAAATGATTTCTCAGCTAATGTTTGCTATAATTGCAATCTAAGTTAGGGCTTTTTCAAACCTCAGTCTGATAGACTCTGTTCAGTCTGGGACCAAAATTGCAACGTTTGCTACGGTTTCAACTGTTTTTACACTGAAATGTGTCAAACAAACCAAACCCTCTGAGCAACCTATTTACCTCCTCACCTGTGGTGGTGCTGCACCAAGAGCCACTGAAGGAAACAACAGGAACATTTTTGAGCACAACGTCCTTCTTCACAGTGACGTCAGACTTTAGTGGTTGTAGAATTTCTCTTTTGTCTTTGGCAAATGTGCCAAACAAACACTCTTCAACAACAGGCTCAGCACGAGTCATTTCTCCAACTAGTGGTAGACCAACGTGTTTGTTTTGGTTGTATTTTCCCAGAACAGCTTTGCATAGTCAAGCCAAACTGTTGAAATCAATTCTCAGAATCAGAATCTGGTTTATCAGTCAGAGCAGGAACAATAGTTTTGAGGGGCAAATGTCCAAGGCTGTGGACTGAACATTCTGGGCCCTTTGGCCTGCTTCCTGATTTTGGAGCGGTCTCTCTTCCACTTGGCATCCTCATATGCATTCAAACCACAACAAAGTTCACTTCATCTGAACCAAGCCTTAGTGTGAATCCACACCAGGCCTGTTTAGTCTGCTTTAGTTGAACTATAGTTCATTTGTTTAGAAAGTCCAGTTCGTTTGAGAAGTGAACGTGTATTCAAACTCTGATGCGGTTGCTGTCACTACAACATGATATCTGCCTGATATCACGTTGTAGGTTATAGGAATATCACATTAAAAATTGGCAATGACACTCAAAATAGTGTTGCAGTTATAGCAAAACTCTGCACAGCTGAAATGCAGAAAACTGGATTTCCAGGGTTTGTCTGTCCTGTTTTGACCTCTGTTTCGCCCTAGTCATTTCTGTCAAATTGGAGAAATTCAGAAGCGCAGAAAAAGACAGTTTTCTAAACAAGCACATAATCCCAATGTTTTATATAAAGAAGTGCTTTTTTTTTAACCCACCCAGGTTCATTTGTGCCATTTAACACCTAAGGTACTACATAGGAACCATTGGCTTTCTCTCTCTTTCATCTCTCACCAACATCCCTACTTTCTGTCACTTGTTTGTGGCGGAGTTTATGAAATGCATTTATTGCGAATGATTTCAGTATTGGTGCAGCTGATAACTTGTGTGTCTCACGCCAAGAAGTAAAATATCCCCCACATATCAGTGAGATTCATCTTTCCCGTCAACGTTAAAAGATTTCTCTGCTGGCTGGACATCTGCAGCAGAAAACAAATCACATATCTTACTTTGAAGTCTTTCTATTCTTTGAAGTTTTCACTCTTAGATTAAGACTTCTCTGCTGAGCGCATGTGAAGAGCTCCTTCCTGTTGTTTACTGAAGCCTGTGCATGATGTCTCTGTTCTCAGAAAGATACTTAGACAACAAAATCATGTTGTCGTGTCTGTCGTGCTGCGAAAGTCCAGATTAACATGAAACCTAAACACTTTTTGGGGAAAATATTTCATGATACCTTCAGTGTTACTTGCTACATGTCCACAATTACACCTTTATCTTGTATTTGGTAGAGTTTGGAGTATAAAATTATGTAAACAAAGCTATTTCCACCTTGAATCTGCCCGGTGTAGCTGTTCCCTCTGACACAACTGATGAATATATGGGTAGTACCATCTTAGGATCTCGATTGAACACAATGTAAACTAATTTGAGTTGACAGACAGAGATGTTAATTGTTAACATCATTGGAAAGGTTTTATAAACTGATTTTGGTAGAGGAGCTAAATTAGCTTGATAGAGCTGATTTAGCTTGTACCCATGTTTACATGTGACAGGTGAAGCAGAATAATACTGTTCACAATAAATGCTACTGATAGGTTTCAAAGTGGTGTAGTTGGTGGCACTAGTTGCATTTCCATCACACAAATCTATTTTCTACTAATGCTGAAAAAACACAATTTCACAATTGCGGTGTTTCCATTAAATAAGACCTTAAATTGAAATCACACAGGAATAAGCTTGTTCACACCATGAGTCACTAAAAATCATGGCAGTGATACATACATGAGCTGCATTTCACAGAAATTGTTGTGATTTTACAGAAGAGTTATGAATTCGAATGACACACAACTTTCAATGAACTGTGTGATGCTTTAAGAGCGCTGGTGGAGTCAGCTGCACATTGAAAATAACAAAAACAAGCTGTCATCCTCATACACTTCCTCTCATCTTCTTTGTAGTAACATCCACCTGTTGATCATGTGACTTGTGCGATGTGAAAACACTGTTTTCATTGCAGTTTTGCGAAATACGTCTAGTTTGATGAAACCAAAAAAAAAGCCCTATACCATGTGAGTTTTCTTCAAACTGGCTTGTTTCCTTTAAACAAATTTAATTTCATAATTTCAGTCTGCTCATGCGCACATTGATGGTTAATGGAAATGGTAATGCAGTGACTGGTGCTTTGCAGCAAGAACATCCTGAGTTTGAATCCCAGCTAGGGTCTTAGATCTTAGATCCGGAGCTTGCATGATCCTGAATATTAATTTTCAAAACTTTGCACACCTAGAACATTTTTCATGTAACTTGATGAAAAGCAGAATATAAAAACTTAAAGTAATAACAACAACAATAATAATAATAAAAATTGTAATTTGTACGGCACATTTCATTAGCAAAAATCTCAAAGTGCTACACAGTACAACTAAAACCAAAGGTAATAATAATAATAATAATAATAATAATAATAATAATAATAATAATAAATATTCAACATTAATGTTTAGCTCATCCACATGTTGTGAATCTGTCTACTTTCACTCATTACCATTTTCCAGTAATGACTTAAAGCTGAAACGACACACTTCACTGCACTCAATAAACTATGGGTTCTCAAAGAGAAGCTTATTATTTCTATATTTCTGCCTGTTCCAAGCCCCCCATCCTCGCTGCTCTCATTTGTTTTCTTCTCATTTCAATTTTTTTAGACCTTACTTTTGCTTACTTTTGCAAAAATCAGGAGCCTAAGTCTCCCTCATCCTTGGCTCCCTCCCTGCTGTCGGCTCTGATGAAGTATGACCAGAAGACCAAAATAAACCTCTCAGACACAGCTGCCTTCGCTCTGCTGAGGAGTAAAACTACTTGGAACTCCAGATTAGCAGCAAGTGGTTAATGGGTAGAAGTAGAAAAATAAAATTAAGTAAGGCAAAATTAGGCTGGAAAGCATTTCAGAGCTTTGCTCTCAGAGTCCATCTCCTTGTCAGTATGCTGCTCTCCCTAGAGGGACCTCAGGGGATGGAACTTAACTGTTGCTCCCATGTTGATCACTTACTCAGTAAACTGCCCAGATATTATAGAGATGGGTTCATTGAATATATTCAGCTGCATGGAAAGCTTAACACCAAGAGCCTTAACCCCTACAACCTACAAGACCTAAATTGTTGGCTCCAAGGTAAAGCGCAGCAGCAGCCTCTGTCAAACAGACTAGTACAATGCTATCAACTGGAGAAGCCTGCTAACAATGACAAAGAGAAAATTCCTTATAAGGGCAAAGGACAAAGTGTAGCTGTGTATCATGGAGCGGATCCCATTCAGCCAAAGACCTGTAACAAACCCACATTAAACCCTTAAAATGCACTGCCTCTTCTGTGACAGCACAGAACATTACCTCAGTCGCTGTCCCATCGTGCAATCAACAGCAGAGTTGGACAGGTGGATAACTGAAGGCAAACGCTGCTGGAAATGTGCACGTGCTCACACACCTGAGTCTTGCAACCTCAAGAAACCTTGCAGTGACTGTGGTGACATCCATCTCCAAGTACTCCATGGCATCGCTCAACATAGCTCCTCCCATCGACAGCCTAAATCCTCAGAGAGCCAAGTTTATTTGACACCCAGCACAAACTCTAGCAAAGTGTTCCTTAAGGTGGTTCCAGTTTTGGTGCATAACAATTCTAATTCAGTAGAAACCTTTGCTGTATTAGATGATGGAGAACAATGGACTATGATCTTACCAACAGCTGTCCAGCAGCTCAGGCTAAATGGTGCATTGGAAATCCTCGCCCTACACACAGTGTGGACGGACTTACAGAATGAAACCCTCCTGATAGCATGGTGGCTAGCTGATTACTGCTAGCTCTGATTGGCTGTTTCTGACTGAGCAGAGTAATTATGCAGAACAGGGAGGAGATAGATTATTTTTTCAGAGATTATCTGTCTCATGTTAGGACAGCGAAAGTTTTAATACGTATGTAAAATGTATTTTTTTAAGTTAGATGCTGCAGCTTTAAGCAGAGGTTCGGTGTGAGAGTCACTACCAGGTGGAGCAGAAGCTGCTCCGTCTGTCAAATATTACCACCAGTAGTGGAGCAGCGGTTCAACAGTGAGAGCAGAACCAGCGTCTTACATCGCAGCTCAAAGATTTAAATAATTTTACAGGTTATTAGTTTAGCTTTCTGACCGTCATGCTAATCCGGGTGAGTATTTGTAGCTGTGCGCTGCTTTACCTGCTATCTGATCCTCAATATGTCTTTTTTACTGCAGTGAGCCTTGATGTAGCCAAACTCCGTCAAGTATGGCTACATTGTTTTTATGTTGTATTAGCTTCATTGTGTTGATGCATTTTGACCTGCTTCACCCTAGGTGCTTTAATTTTCTGCTGCAACACGCAAACTTCCCCATTCACTCAGTGCGTTATAGTTCCACATCGCTTAGGATTTTTTTGCTGCGCATTTGCGCAGTGTGAAGGAAAGAGACCAGCTTCTAGGCAGGCTGCGAAATGAGAAGCAGATGATCAGATGATCGGTAATGGCAACAAGAGCCAATGATCGCCGATCACCCATCATGCACTTTTTCACGGAAATCGGCCGATTTTGATCGGCACACCTCTATATATAAATATACAGAGATGTGCCGATATATATATATATTTATAGATATATATCTACATATGTACATATAGATATATATGTACATATATATATATATATATATATATATATATATATATATATATATATATATATATATATATATATGAATTATATACTGTATAATTTAGCTCATTTTAGTTTAAACACTAATACTAGGAACACTGAACGGCTAATTTTAGCTCATTTTAGTTTAAACACTAATGCTAGCACACTGAACGGCGTTAGTTCATGTTAGTAATAATAACATAATAGTATAATAATTATATAATAGCATGCATTACATACATACTATTGACAATTTTTTACTTGACCTCTTAAATTTCTGGTTTTTATTGTGATGCTAACACTGTAGTGTTATGTCGAGTCAAGGATGTCACCGGTATTGCGTTAAACATCGTTAATGTTGAACATAACACCAACACATTCTCGGGTTGCTGAACAGTGCGTTTCTGGCTCTAACGTCTCTACTGTATACGTCACTTCCTTGTTCTACTCCAACGTAACCTTACACATAAAATAGTTCCATTACATTACATCACCCTTTCTTTGAGTCTTTTAAGACAAAGTAACAGATTAACAGTGGGTTTTCTTTTTTTCCTTAAACAGAGCATGAGATTCCAAACACATACAATGTCTTTCTTCTTCCAACATCCATCGAGTTTCTTTTTTTTTTTGTAATAGCCTTAGCTGAAGTAAAATATTTAACTCAAGCCCAACAGGACCTTCTCAAAATAAACCTTACAATCATGCTCATAAATGCATAGGTCAAAATAGCTGAACAACCTCTTCAGGTGGTGTAATCAGTGTATCTTTTAGGTAACTTAACAACCCTGCCACTAGAAGTTGTACGAATTGGAGTCCCAGGTAAGCTAAGATTAACCGGGTCCAGAGAGTCACACCCTTGTTCTACAGGTGAAGATGGATGTAGCGCATTTTCACTCTGAACCTGTGGCAGTCCATCTTTTGCAGTAGGTGGGTTACTGAGGATGGGTCTCACATGTCAGCGGTTCCTCCTCAAGACTCCTGACTCGGTCTGGACAAGGTATGATCGAGGTGAATCACACTTATGTAGAACAGTAGCTGGTTCTGTCCATCCTTTATTGTTGTCCAGTTTCACTGAAACACTGTGTCCTGGTTGGAGATCTGGTAGTGGTTTGGCACCATATCTGTTGTTGTAGTTCCGCACATAGTTTTCTTTTGTCTTCACATCAGTTAATCTGACCAACATCGGTATTGTGGTTCTGATCCGTCTACCTAGCATAAGTTGGGCTGGGCTCATGCCAGTTGCTCGAATAGGAGTCGATCTATAAGTCATCAGGGCCACAAATGGATCAGTCTGTCTCAAAATCCTTTTAGCCGTCTGGACAGCCCTCTCGGCCTCACCATTTGCCTCTGGGTAGTGAGGACCTGTGGTAACATGCTTAATGTCATAGTCCTTCACAAACTGTTCAAAGATTCTCCCTGAGATTTGGGGACCATTGTCAGTAACCAGTTCATTTGGACAACCCCATCTTGCACAAATGTTTTTCAGGTTAGCAACTGTGGTCTCACTCGACATGTTTTTGAGGTGGGCTAACTCAATGTAACGGGAGAAGTAGTCGACTACAACTAAGTAGTTCTGTTTGTTGAGCTCACAAATGTCTGCGGCTATCCCCTCCCATGGTCGACTAGGCAGTGTGGCTGAGTGGGTTTTGACTCTTGGCAGTGTGCACAAGCAGTAACCATTTGTCTTATCCCACTTCTGACACCATGTAGTGTTATGTCAAGTCAAGGATGTCACCGGTATTGCGTTAAACGTCTTTAATGTTGAACATAACACCAACACATTCTAGGGTTGTTGAACAGTGCGTTTCCGGCTCTAACATCTCTACTGTATACGTCACTTCCTTGTTCTACTCCAACATAACCTTACACACAAAATAGTTCCATTACATTACAAACACCTGACCCTAACCAGAAATATTTTGGTTCTGACAGAGGTCTTCACAAAGGGAAGCCTGGAGTGCCCAGAGAAAACCTATATAAGACAAAGGGAACAAACAAAACACTCAGCATTCACTCAGAATATTAAAGAGAAGGATTTCTTTGTAGATTTTACAAAATCTACCAATCAAATGAATACACAGACAGAAATGTTAAAACACACACTCACATCAACATCAATGAACCCAACATGGACCCTGGTTCTACTGAACATATCTCTGTTTTTGGGAAAAACCCGGAGCACCCGGAGAAAAAACAAATCTCCTCCCTGTGGCTCTTCATTGCAAGCCTCCAAGGCCTGAAGTCTTACCCCCTATCCATTATAAATGTTGTATTAGGCCCTTACAAGAATACTGTATTCATGTAAGATGAACACAGACACCCAAAGAAATGTCCAGATGATGGGACTGCACAGAAATGCAGGTTTGTGCGACATATTGTTTTGTGGGGAAACTGGAGTACCCAGAGAAAACCCATACAGAGGCTACAGACAACAATGCAGCCGTCCCGAGGTGAACTTCCAGAGGATGAAATCAAATTAAATCCATGAAATCTGAAGATGCTTTCCAAAAGTTGATAAAAGGATAAATTCCTCAAATATTGGCTGGCGTAAATCCAGAAAGATGAGCATATTCTCTGCCTTATTCCACTTCTTCAGCAGGTGCTTGAAAATGGCTGTGCCCTGGCTGGTGATCTACTCGGGGCTCATGCTGAGGAACTGAGGTTGTTTCTGGGTCACCATCAATGTCTTCCCCCTGAACTTCAGCCCAAACTTTCTCTGAGAGACGTTTAAAAATGGTACCAACATCCTCAAGAGACAAATGAAAACCTGAAGGTTTAATGGCCTGGTCAAGAAGGGAAGCGTATCAACAAAGACAATGAATCTTTCTCGTCTTCCTTTGTTTTCTCTGAGGAAGCTGACTTCTCACTGTCCATCAGATGTTGAGATGCCAGATGAATCAGAGGAATACTCTGAAACTTCTGCAATATTAGACAAAGCAGTTGAAAAGTAAATGCGCTTTGGATACAACCTGACCTGTGCCCTCGGATGTTCTATGATAAAAAAATTGTCGTCAGGAGGGCTGTCTTCAAACCAAAGCTCCGGTTCGAATTCATCTTCATCTATGTCCCAATCTAATACTTGTCCCGGAAGAACAAAGTCAACCCCAAAAGTTTGCTTCGGATTTAAAACCTTCATCTGCAAATCTTTGGAGAGACAGTATTCTGGATCGACACCGGAGAGCTATCATCAAAACATGGCTCCTGTTCTGATTCCTCTCCCTTCAGATCTTCAGTTGACAGGAACCCTGGATGAACAAAGCCTGCCATGTAGCAAGTTTTCTTTCTCGCTTTGGAACGTCCTTCAACTGCAGGTTCACAGTATGGCTCCAGTGTGATGCCAGAATGTCCTACAGACTTTCTCTTTTCTTCTAGCTCGCTGCCCAGGGTCAGCATCTTTTCGGTGGAAGAAGTTTGCAGTTTTTCTGGCAATGAAGCAACCTTTGCCAAATGTCTGCGAGAGAATTTGGTGAAGAATTCTCTGATCTTCCCTGGAAGATCTTTGAGCGTTGAGAAGATGGAAGTCCTCTTAACGCTCTTGGATTCTTCAGAAGCGTGCAGTCTGATCTAAAGATCTTTCATTACGATTTTGGTTTCCTCAACCACAGTATTCATGAGGAGACTTCTTGTAGGGTCGTTGGAGTCTGAGGTGGAACTGACTCTACAGACCACATATTCTACGATTAATTTATTTAAGTTCTCCGTGTGTTCCAAACTGAAGTCTGCATAGACCTTTGTGTCTCTTGCAAATGCTTCAGGCACCTTGTTCCCGACAATCGCCTCAATGGCTTCAATGGAGCGTTTGTCCTTTGGGAGACAATCCAGAACATTTGATGTAAAAAGGTCCAAGATCTCTACCAACATCTGGGCCAGAACGCTGGTGGTGCTGCGTGTTGGGTCTCCAGTAGACAGACGCAGCCACTCCATCCAGGTCAAGTTGACAAACAGGGGATGGCTCAAACGTCTCAGGGTGCCGAAGGTGACCGTATCTTGAAAACTTATTTTGTTGGCCATAATATCTCTAAATGTATCTAGTTAGAGGAGAAACGTCCAGATTTCTGTTCAACAAAAAGTGGTCCAGGCTCTGCGAAAACCAAGTGAAAAGTGGTTAGAGAAACAGAACTATGATGTCTATGATGTTCGTCCGTAAATGTATTAAAACCGCTTTATAGAACGGGACGTTTATGAAAACGTCCTGCAAACATTGAGAAAGATTTATAATCTAAAAAGATCATTTTAAACAGGATCTAAACAGCCGAACTGCCCGGATTCTGATCTGAACTGTGAATGCCTTAATATGCATCCATTATGCCCGGTTTACAGGAGGAATGACGAATATTGTTCAATTAGGATTATTTTTGCGTAAGAAATTGAAAATTTGGAAATGAGGTTAATAAATATGTACAATTATTTGATTTCCGTCTTTAATCTGAGCTGATATTTATTTTATCTCTTTTCATCTTCTTTATAAAAACCCGATTCAGTCCAACAATGAAACGTTTACAGATTTATTTTTTTTAAATCCCGAATTTAAAGCTGAAAACGTGGCCAAAAAAGGTATAAATGTTTGACAAAAACAGAGATAAACTTGAATATTTTAAATCATTTTTGTTCAACCAATAAGTTTATCTGATTCTATCTGTCATATTTAAATAAAATTGTCTTGTAAATTATTTATACACTTGTGATTAATCAGTTTCTAAATTAACATTTAGAAATGTTAGTGAAAAGAAACTGAAAGCTTCTTCAATCAACACGGAGCTCGAATGTCTTTACTCAACATTTCTGTTCGGTTTTTATTGAGGAGAAAACGGCGAAGCAAAGGCTGTTCGTTACCTAGCAACCAGAATCAACAGAAGCAAGACAGTAGCTGTGTCCGGATTCAGGGTCTGCGTCCTTCGAAGGACTGGTCCACGTAGGACGGGTCCTTTGAAGGCCGGGAATAAACTAAGACCGGAAGAAAAATATCTGTGGATTCGATCAGGTCCAGCCTTCACCAACTGGCCCCGCCCCCACCTCAGCGTAACTCATGTTGCCTAGCAACCGTGACAGCGTGAAGGAGAGAACGGAAAAGAAAAGAACACAACGGAACCGAAGTTTGTTTTTCAGTCATGTATTACTGATTTCTATATTATTCTTCACCTTTTATAGCAAAGGATGTTCCATAGTAAAAAGGAAATCTCTTAGTTTGATTCTAAAATGTTCACATGTGTACTGCGCTTTTCTACATGGAATACATATAAGCAAATTATTCATTTACAAATATAATACTTTCAAGTAAATGACCAATCAGTGTATTCAGACAGGGTTTATAAACAAAACTTTAAAGATCATCACAGCCTATAGGGGCACTGATGTTTTTAGCAACCTTCCAATTTTACAAAGTGACAACAACAAGAATGACTATAAACACTATTATGTGACTCTATCATTGCTAATTAAACGTATTAAGCACAGATACAGTCTACAGGTACAATTAGCCTCCAGGAGGCTAATGTAGCTTAGCTTCCACCGTAGATTTTTCCGGCAAAAAAATGTTACAAACGTCTCTTCAACCATTCGCGTCACATCCTACTGCCATTAAGTCCTAAAACTACCATCAGTAACTTTATAACGTAACACTTTGGAGTTATTTTTGGTTTTAGAGACCAAAAACATTTTGACAGGTGCAGATTTTTACTCACCGGAGTTTAAGTGTCGCATAGGATGACGTCAGCCTTTTCCTCTTCTTGGGTTTTTGTGGGATCCGTCCTTATTTTTATTATTTCAATCAAAAATATTAAAACGTCTACAGAACAGTTTGCATGCAATCACGAAACTTAAATTTATTTGGAGTAAATCATTGATATCATACTCAAAAATAGTTGGTAAATTAAAAAAAATAAAAGGCTTTTAAATCAACAACCAAAACAAAACCCCTCCGGTTTTAAATTTTACTGAGTTATTTTTAAATACCGAATTAAAGTCTTATGACTGATACGTCTGACATGTATTTGTAGTAAATATTAATATCCTGTTCAAACTAGCACATTAATTGTAAATAAAGGTTTTTAAAAAAAGGTTCTCTCAGCAACAAGCGGCTGTTATCACCCATAGGAATGGTTGATAACAATCTGCTGAGCTGCTAGCAGGCAGAACAGGGACCATCTGAGGCCATTCAATGGGCTGGTAACCACTGATAATGGTCATTGTATGGGATGATAACATCCGAAGCGAGTGCCTACACACACGTACCCTCATTTATGAATACACAAACATGAATATGTCAGCCATTTTATTTTTACAAGATTAAAAAACTCAACTCTTATCTGCACATTCTGATTTATGAGCATATTTATATTTCATGGATTGTTTTTATTTTACATTTACGCTCATCCCCTGCACACATGCACAAAGCACAAATCCTCAGCCATTTTATTTTACAAGATTACAAAGCTTTATTTGCAATTATGCAGTCTGATTAACAAGCACCAAAATTTATATGACTAAAATTTGTGTCCATATTGACAGAATATGCTTCAAAAATGTATGAAATATGTAATGATAAATGATAAAAACATCAAGTTTGAGTTTGTAAAATACATTTTACTGAGCAACATGTGTCAGACTTTGCTAACTTAGGTTCAGAGCTGTTCCTCCATCTCCACACATCCTCCACCTAACCCACTGTGGTAATGACCTCCTCCACTCAATTCAATTATTTTGACAGACAGCAATATTGTGATCCTTTGATGTTATGCTCCATGAGTGTCTCAGATGCTATTTTGTTTCATTTTATCACACTCAAGTGGTAACACTGACCCCCTACAGAACTCAGCACCATGACCTTCAAAGGTGCTCAAAGATACTACTTAAAGTTATTTCACCTGATGTAGCTAAGAACTAAAAAAATATTAACAGTCATTTCTTTTTGATTCGCCAATAAGTCACTTGAAAGTTTGGATCAGCAAACTGTGAATGTGTGTGTGTGTCAATGTGTGGATTGTGCAAATCTTTCCTTTTCCTGCACTAATTCCATCCTCCTCTAGCTTCCTTCTCTCCTTCACTGCAGGTAACATGCAGTACAGTTGAACTCTGTGTGCAAAGGTACTGGTGGCCCTTTTATTCAAAAATCAAAGTGCATTGCTGAATATAGAAGCGAGGACAGTTGTTTCACCAATGCCTTTTTATATGCACATAAACGTCAATCTTATCTGCTAATAATTAAACCAAATCTTGCTGCCCCCTCCGACTGTCAGGCTCAGTTTTTTGTTAGTTTATTTAGAGGATTGTTACTATAAAGTCCTCAGAGTTAGAGTCCCAGTTAAATGGCATTTTAACTAAAGTTCTAAAGGGTTTTAATGCTTTTTTAAAAATTATTTTTATGTTATTTATTTATTTTTATTTATTTATTTATTTATTTATTTTTCATGTTTTTGATTGTTTATTCAATGTCACATGACTCTGTTTTTGTTTTTAATTATGTAAAGCACTTTGAAATGCCTTGTTGCTGAAATGTGCTATACAAATAAAATTTGATTTATTGATAACTTGTAAAGAACTGTACTTCAAAAAGCCCAATGTATAGATTCAAGAAAGAAAGAAAGAAAAACAGGCCTGTGGTCCGTAATTTGCCTTCTTTAAGTTGACCTTCAAGAACTGCACAGCACTTCAGTCCCATGAATGTTCTTTCACCCCCAGTTCCCTCCATATATGAAGAGTAGCTAATGTAATGGTGTGTCCATAGCAACAGTAATGGTAATGGTACTTGAACGATAAATGACTAATGTCCCTCTAGAAACAGTTGGAGATGCATGGAATTAATCTATTCAAACAAATTGTGAGTTAATCTATTGAGAACCTTTTAGCTTTGGGTTCAGTTTTCAGCAAAAATATAAAATAAGGTTAAATTAAAATTCACTAAATGTTTTAAGGTGAATTAGCACCCATTAAACATGAGCTAACTATTCGGGTAAATTGGAGTTTTTGAAGTAATACTGAATATTCTGAATTGTATAAATTAAAATTAACAAAAATATCATGTGTCAAATAGATTTTACAAAATAGTGTTTCTTAAAACCCCACAAAATGGGGTCATTCAGTTAAAAATATTTTATATAAGGGTTTCAAGAAAACAAAATGTTCAAAGGTTAAAATTGTTAAACTTTTAGGATTTAAAACCATGATGAGAATAAAATAAATCAGTTAAATATGTAGCGACAGGGTTAACTTTATTCTTGTAAAGCAGGCTAATCATTCTGTGAGGATCTTAAAATTAAAATTAAATGGCTGCTTTTATTAACAGAATAAATACATGAAATTAAGAAAGCATGACGCTTCCCAAAAAACACAAAACAGCTTTATTATCATACAAAACATTCATATATGCCAAGTTGATCAAATTTATGAGGCAACAGAAAATCATAAAATGTGGGAACTATGCCAAACTTCCCATACAGCCTTGTGTCAGTTCAGACTTTTTTATATCATTTTATTTAGCAATATTAACGTTTGTATTTTTATTTGAAAATCGATTTGTGTCTGCACAGGATCGAGCCATATGAAGACAATGTCTGTCGGATGAAAGCTTTTCATTATTAATACAAAAAAGTCAATTAGCTGATAAAACTTGACTCTGCTGAGATATTCAGCTAAAGCGTTCGACTTTCTCCTCATAAAAGCTTGTTTTTGGGAAGAAGCTTATTGAGCTGCAGCGGTGACTAAGGATGGGTGATCCAGTGGGAACTGGATGATGTAGACAGGATATTTTAAAGGTCACAAGCTGTGGTGTCCAGTAGGCATTCAGAATATAGTGATTTTTTTTTTCTTCTGCAGTCCTGATAATTTGCTTGATGGACTGTCAACCTGGACCTACTGAGAGCCACTGCCACGATACACCCAAAAATATCTTCCTCAGTGCGTGTTGGGGCCATTGTTACGTCAGGCTCGTTTAAATTTACTTATCAGGACATCTTTTGTAACACAAGATGGAGTTTAAGCACCCAGATGGTCTGGCTTCAAATGAGAGTTTTATGTTGAAAAGAATGGTACAGCATGATTACAATGCAGATCTAGTGAATTAGATGGTTGGCAGAAGGGAAAATCAAGGGTGGATTTGCTGCAAAATGCAGACATCTGCTCTGAGTTGCACTTCATGTATTGCTCTTGGTATTTATGTTTTGTTTCTTTTGTAATTTGTTGACTACAACCTCTAATACAAACCAGAGAAGCAAAACCAGGTCGGCCTACAAAACTCAGTCTCGGTTCTATTGAAGCAAGCTCTATTTCCATTTACATTTAGCAAAGAAGGAAGTTGCTCTCATGTGTTTTTCATAGGTTTTCGGATTGTTTCAAAAGGTTTTTCAAAAGGTTTGGTTTGTGTAACAAATGGTGCAATTTTGGCAGCCAATTGAACCAAGTCTAATGGACTAAAAGTGTGACAAAAAACTGTCTATAAACCGCAGCTTCAACAATTTTGCTGATTTTAATACAATTTTAATGTGACTGAAACACTGAGACACTTTGAAGCTAATTTTCATGCACAAAAAAGCTGCATAAAAATGGCTGTGGCCTTCGGCTTCTCAGGCAAAACTGCAGAGGAAAACCAAACCTGCTCTGCAAATCATCTTACTGCCTCAGAAACACGTCAACTGTTTTAGTGGTTAGTTTTTCACTGTATAAACTAATAAAGCTCAGAGGAAAAAGATTTTCAATGCCTCACTATTAATGGCTTCGAGTAAATTTTGTGTAATGGAGAAAACATCCTAACCGGCTGTCATTTTTTCTGTTTACAAAAAAAGGCACTGTCTTCCAACCATCTAATAATCTTCAGTCTCTGTTGTTTGAATATCATCTTGATTTTGTTGCCACTTGTTTTAAAACAGATCGATCACCTAGGTTCGCTTTGTAGGGACGAATTAAGCGGTTTTCTCCTTGTCCTAAAGGTATTTATTCACTTCATCTTGCACCGCCTAGCTGAATTCTCAGTCTTTCTATAGTCGTTAGCTGATTTTCCATTATAAAACTTTGATGATATTCCCCTAATGCTGAAAAAACTATTTTGCAATTGTGGCATTTCCATTAAATAAGAAAGAAAATGAGGCAAGTCATTTAAAAACAGTTTTCTTCCTCTCATCTTCTCTATGTTTTCACCAGCAGTAATATAAAAAAAGTGTCACCATTGCAGTTTTGTGAAATACATGTTGATACAGCCGAAAACCCACCTCATCCTACTGCAGACTGCAAGTGTTTTCTAAATTGGCGTTAAGCAAATTTATTTTCATAATTCATAACAGACAATTTTACAGTCAATGGAGACATAGCTACTGTTAAAGTTAGTGGGAAAGGAATGAAAGGGGAGCACATCAAATCTGAAATGTTATAAATCTGACTTTTCTCTAAAGTTTTAAGGGGTCAGAATTATTGTTCATGTTACTTGTGCTTTGTTTCCACCATAAACTAATGGATTCCACAAACAAAAAGTATTTTATGGGCATTTAACCCCCTAAAAATATAGAAGAATGAAATGAGAGCTGGTTACATTGTGAGATTTGAAATAGAGAAAATAATTTCCTAGCTTGTCACTCGCAAGACATAGGAAACACTTCCTTCCATACCTTGAAAAGATAACGACATGGATGAACAAATGTTCTGTATCAAAACAAATTGAAAGCTTCCGCCTTTATTGGTACCTTTGGTAAACAAGAGTGAAAGTCTTCTAATAATATCAGCACTAGTAGGAAAGTGTCACTGCAAAATCACATCTCACAGCAAATCTTTCAATCAAGCCTAGATGCTACAGGAGGTTAGCATGAATAATTTAGAGAGTGTCCTTCCAGAGGACCTGTCACTGTTGTCATCTGATACACTTTGGTTTTGGTCAAGGTTAAATTTATTCCTATCTGTGTAATTTGGTTTTAATTTTTGTATGTCCTCCATTCTGAAAGATCTGACAGTGAAGCCATTTACTAGTAGCGTTAGATTTGTACCTGTACATTTGTGGCCTGAATGAATTCCGGATTGTATTTTTTGCATAAGCATAACTTCAGGCTACTAGTTCCACTCCTGTCACCTGCAGAAATACTCAGATGATTCTGCAGATGAAGCTGAGTACAGAGAGCTGGTGGGAACAAACATCTTATCTTGAGTGTAAACAATAGAAGTTTTTACATGTTTCTACTGTTTGTCTTACATGCTGGGCAATATAAAAGGTAAAAAGAACTAAACCGCCTCTGCATTAACCTGAAGACTTTTAGGAGTAAAGCGAGTCAAAGAATAGACTCAGCAGCAATGACCTCATGTTGCTATGGACTTTTGTTTCTGTTATTTCCTTTATGTCTTAGTTTCATTATTTTCCATTACATTAGTTTTTTTCCCCTCTGTTAGTTCAGTTGTTTCTCATTTGAGTTTTTGTTCTGTTCTTTTGTATTTGGCATTCATTTGATCCTCCCATGTTAGTTTATTCCTTCAGTTAGTTTATTTATTTCTTGTGAGTGATTAATAGTTGTTATATTTATTCATTTAATGTTTTACTGTATACATTTGCTTCTGGTTCCATCTTCTCATTCAGTTTGTCATAAGATGTATTTCTCAAAACTGCAATGGAAACACTATTTTTGCCTCACACGAGTCACGTGATCAACAAGTGGATGTCATTACTGGCAGAAAAGACAAAGAAGACAAACAGTAAGTGGTTGGAGGATGATGGCTTGGCACACGTTTTAATAATTTGCTGTCTGTGAACAAACTTATTCACAAGGAATTTTAATTGTGTTTCTTAAATACTCGCAAAATTGTGATTTTTTTTCGACATTAGTGGAATATTGACAGAGTTTTGTGCACATATAAAATGGAAACACACCCATCTACTCTCCTTCCCCAGCTGTTTCAGCTCCCTGTAATCAGTTCTTTTGTACATTTCAGTCCCTGAACTTCCTCCATAATGTCTCCTATTGCGCCTGTTAAGTAACTTTTGTATTTTTCATCAAATAATGTCTCACGTGACAATTCCAGTCGCTTCTCTGCATTTTCAAATTGCTCCAAACACATCTGTCATGACATATTATTTTTATTTATCATTATATTGCATCACAGAATGGACAAGTTGTTCTCAAAATCCCTTACATGTACATGCCAGACAAACAGCGAGATATAAAACCATCTTATTTAATGAGCCGTAGGAGTATGAAAACAGACAAATATGTAGTTAAAATGTAATGATCTTTTCACGCCGTGTTAGCTGGGGTTAAAACCCTTTTCATTGCAAACATTTTTGATTTGCCACCATTTACAAAAAAGACGCAGATGGATTCACAATGGGCTGGTTCCATTAGGCGCTCCGGAATGTCAGCGAAGTAGATTCAATAGGAGCTGGACGCCGACGCGGTGCAGCCGCTGCTGGAAGCTGCTGCTCTGAAAGAGCTCTGTGATTATGGCAGAGTAGCTGCTGATGAGGGACTCATCGCAGACGACGACGAGTGACATGCACATCGATTAATCACTCGGCAGATCGTACAGACAGCTGTGTGGTCCGTTTTCATAAAGCAGCTGAGGTTTGTGCAGCTGCGGCGCCGTCCTGAGTGATCCATGGATGCATCTCACAGCTTGGAAAGTCAAACCCGCTTAATGTTGCATGAATTGATCACGTAGCTGGGTTCTCCATGAGTGGCACCATTTTAATATAACTAATGCCAAATGCACATGTTGAAAGAAACGATGGTTACTTAAACATGGGTCAAGTATTTTGTAAAAATTTATTCACAAATCAAAAGAATAAAAAAAAGAGTTCAATTAAAAACTGAAGGAGAAAAGATGGAAATGCTACATTTTTAAGTATTAAAGGTCTTCAATAAAGTCAACTGGGTCTGTGAAGCTGCTCAATCTCAATTCATTAAAGACTAATGGTCAGAGGAGTAACCAATTAGAAGAGAGAGGGAAGAAGCAAAATGTGTTGAGGCTTTCCTTTAGATAACTACACCAGATGATTCTGAGTTACAGAACTCAGAATAAAAAAAAATTAACATTTTATTTCAAAAGAGGCTAGGCCCCTGTCCTCCCACCAACCTAAAAATGACAGCCATTCGTTTCAGTACTCACTGTATTGGAACAGTATTTTTAACAATAATCAGTGACGTGACACTCTCAGAAGGGAGCTGAATCTTCAGGAGCAATTCACTTCAAGAACCATTCAAATGATCCATTTTGGAAAATGTACATTTTTGAAATAACTTGATCTTGAATATCCATTCCTCCGTCCGTCCATTCATTATCTTACAAGCTTATCCCTGGTGGGTGTCCAGGGGAGCTGGTGCCAATGGTCAATGAGTGAGAGGTGAGGTAAACCCTGGACAGGTCACCAGTCCATCACAGGGCATTTTGAATATACTCTTATATAAATTCAGAGAAATCTACAAAAATAGAGTCACTTGTATTGAAGTAAAATTAATATGTATTTAAAAATGTAGAGTAGAACCACACTGTGTTTTATTTATTTTCATAAAATAGAAAATTCAAAATAGAAACGTCAAATACACCTGCAGGTTTTTTTTTTTTTTACTTCAAGTAAAATAATAATATTTTATTTATAATATTTTAGTTCTTATGTCATTAAATTAAACACAGTAGTTCACACTCCTTTTTCCAACCTTTGACCTCGGGTTGCTGTAGGCATAGGGTCGCACCAGTTGCAGTTTTTGGCCGGTCGCCGATTACTGACCTTCAAAATGCCTATCCTGCCGATTCCGATTTTGGCCAATACCAATTTAGTTTGTCTGAAATGTTTTTAAATATGATCGTCGCAGAGTTGGTAACAGTTGGATGACTATTATGAACTGCAATATACAGACATGACCTAAACAGAGCAAACGTGGACAGTGGTCAAGGAAGATAAGATTGGCTTTTACATTTAAATAATGTCAATTACCGATCGCCCGGAATTAAGGAAATCAGGGCCGATTTTTTGGCTGGCAGATTTAGCGGTGCACCCCTACTTTTAAGTACGAGCTAATTCATTTCTTGGTTGCTCAAACTTGGGGCTCAACCGTCTTCTGACTCTGAACATGTCAGAGCTGCTTCTTTACTTCTAATCTGAGCCCTTCCCCCCTCTCCCACATTTCGCTGTTCACAGATTGAATTCATGACAAGCTGTCTTTTTTTTGGTTCACTGCAAGTATTTCTTCATACTCTCTGCCAAAGGAACTCAGCCTCTGAACCACCAAGCTGACATTTGGCCAGCTGTTGCATTTGGGGTTGTTTTTCTGGCTGTTCATCTCTCCAACATCAGCCAATAATCTGGCATCTGTAGCCGTTTGGCGGATGTTTCTTTGTGGTAATGGCAAAATTACTGTCTGATTGCTTCTTTGGGATTTTACCATGAAATAATAACAGAATGATTTGTATTTATTAAAAACTTCAGTTTGAGATTTATTATCAGTAAATGCCAGTGGAATTAAAGAAAAAAAATATTATCTACCAATCAAATAGCAAGAAAGAGAGAATATGGGTTATTATGACATATTTTATGGGTTGCCATTTGTAAACAGTGTCATTTGGTTGATGAGGCATGATTTGCTAATTAACTATTTTTTTTAAGAAAAAGCATCTGAACAGTACTTATCTGGCTGATGAGTGACGGTTCCGTTTGTTGCCCATTTGCTAAAAACTTTGAGTTCTTAGGATTTCCATGCCTGAACTGTCTTGATGAAGGGCTGTTTCCATCAAACAGGACATTTGTCACAAAAAACTTGTTTTATTTCTCTTAAAGGTGAAATCCAAGAGCATTTGCAGAATTGATAGAAGTTACAGAGCAGGGTGTGCGAGGAGATAACATAACTGACATGAAAGTAGAAAATGACAGCAAACCAGAAGCACACTGTAAGGATTCTGTACTATGAAACAGGATGGTGTGACTTGGTTGATATGGTTCCCTTTTTTCTTTCTTGGTGTTTCCCCAAAAATAAACGAGCAACAAAATGACAACAGGTTCTGTAAAAGAATAGAAATAGCTAAACAGTAAGTTTGCGTTGTTTATCTGCCAGTAAATAAATCAACGCCTTGGTAAGGTTTAGTTTGGACTGAACTTCCACAACAGACTCCTTTGATGTCTTATGCTCTATTGCAGGGTGTCAAACTCCAGTCCTCCAGGGCCACAGTCCTGCAGTTTTTAGATGTACCAGAGGTACAAAAAACATTGGAATGAAATGGCTTAATTATCTCCTTCCTTGTGTAGATAAGTTCTCCAGAGCCTTGCTAATGACCTAATTATTCTTTTCAGGTGTGGTGCAGCAGAGGCACATCTAAAAGTTTCAGGGCAGTGGCCGTCCGGGACTGGAGTTTGACACCTGTGCTTTATTTATAGAGGCTTTAAATGAATGTTCAGACTTTCAAATTTTCTGTCATCCTTTTCTTCTAACACAAGCTTAAGGCCTTCCTGAATAATCATGTTTTTTTTTTAATTTTACTTGTCGATTTACCCAAATTGATATACTGGCATACACTACTCTGGGTTTATTAAGTAGGTAAAACAAAGTGAAAACTGTGAGATATAAATCTTTTACACAAGACTGATTCCAAAGTCACTGAGGAGATTGAAGTCAGTATTTATCAAATCTAATATATTTTCAGTGTTAACCTGATCATGCCTTTTAGAGGAACTTTTTCTTTTTAAGACTACACTCTGCAGCTTTTCTTCCCAACCACTTGCTCTTTATATTTCTATGTGAATTTACATATTATCATAAAGTGGATTATTTTTTCATATATGTGTGCTTTAACCAGAGACAGGATTGAATTTTCCATGTAAAGACAATGTGCCTGTATCAATGTTTGGAATTCACTCTAACTGATTCAGCATCAGCAGCATGTTTTTTTTTCTTTCTCTCATTGAAGTCCTTTGTTCTAAGAACTCAAACATCATGTATTGATTTGCAGTGACTGCAGTCATTGTTTTACATTCATGCCATGTTGTTGAATAAACTCCTTTGCTTACTAATCCGTCTCTGCAAATGTTTCTCCTTAAATATCTTTTGCACCCTCAACTTTTCCTTTTCATTTCATCTCAACAGTTACATGTCAGCATTCTGAATAATAATATTGTGCCATGATAAGTTTAAATTCTAATTTATCCTGATGTGAAACAGTAACAGTTTCTAGTTCACTTACTGTAGTTTATAACCATAGTCATCTGATGAAAGTGAAAAACATGCATAAAATGTTACAAAATAAGTTAACCTGGACAAAAATCGCAGCTTGTGAAGTGTAACAGTGTATTTTGACTACAGCCATGTTTCCATCCAATTATTCAAGTGTTGGTAAATGAAAAACGTACTACTTCCCACACAGGACCTTTTTCTGGGGTTAATTTCCACCCTGGTAATTTGTTTTTAATCTGGTGAAAGTAGTTGGAACAGAGTGTCTGTGTGTGTGTGTGTGGAAGGGGGCGGGGGGGTGAAAACGACGCTCAAACACTTGTAGTTCTTGGAACAGGTTCTAGTTCTGGAAATGGGCACAAAGAATTTTTGAAAAGAAAACCTTGTAACAGAGTTACAGAATAAGGATCTGGAAGAAATGATGACACAAAGATCAAACAGTCATTCATTTGTTCTTCATGAAGCAGATTCAGATATTCTGATTAGGAAAGGGTAAACATGTAAGCACTGAGCTGTGGCAAATCAATTTGGCATAGCATTACTTGTGGTTGCTATTTTGATTATTTTAAATGAAGGACAATCACATCTAAATCTAGCAGTTTTATCTGAAATCAGCAATGGCGGTCTTTGAAAAACAGAAACCAGGCAAAGTGTTTCTGCAGTTGCAGTTAAAGGATTTGATTTAGCAAAGACAGGAAAGACTTTCTTTGAAACTTGGTTCTATGAAACTCTGTTTTATGTTATGTTATGAAACATAAGCATAAATTCAACCTGGGAGACTCTCTTCAGCCTTGTGGCATCATCAATTACCACGCCTCAGCCCACCAGGACCAGATCGTTGCTCTGCTCCAGCCAATCACCTTGCAAGAGCTCCTTCAAAAGGCCAATCAACTATGGATTCACCAGCTGCAGCTGTGGTTCGACCCACCTCTTGTCTCTCAAAGAATAATCATTGTCCTCCTCCGAGTGGTTGCTCTCCAGAAATTCATGTTTCCTGAACCCAGATGAGGTCCCTCATATTACTGCTGTTCAGTCAGTACATGCTGTAGCAAAGCAGATTCAGTGGAACTGACCTGAGCCCTGTGGTAAAAATAAGTTTGTGCTAGTGTTTGATGGCCTACACATTGAGTTTGCAGCACTGAGATCAATAGGAACACAAAGTCATGCTTGCGGCTGGAGAGGGGCTTTGGTGGATCTGTTAGGACAGGTGACTCATTTCTAACAGCTTTGAATGTCACCAGGATTCGCAAGAACTCGCCAAGTGCACCGGGTTACAGCATGTACTCTGCACAACCTTCTGAGGACAGCCTGTGAGCTATACTACTGATACAGCCGAGTTGCAGGTGCTCAGCTTTGACAAACTGGTGTGAGATCCGCAAATAGCAAAGCCCTCAGTTTCAATTGGCATCTGGTTTTTGTCTATAGAACTAACTATCTTCCTATTCATCAGATCATTCAGAGTAAAACTTTGAGTTTTATTGTCCGTCACTGACTGAGCTCAGGCAGTATGTTTTTTGCAAACAACGGCAGCTATGCACAATGGCTACTACTTTCACCTGACAGACATGGTTACACCAAGACAAAATCCAGGTCAGACTTTCCAAGACAGACATTCCTCAGCAGGATCAGTCAGTCTAGAAGTCCAACACGGCTACCCCGCGTATAAAACATGTTAAACTATTTACTTGTACTTCTGAATATATATATAATATATATAATATATATTTATATATATATAATATATATATATATATATATATATATATATATATATATATATAATATATACTGTATAAATCAGATTATTGAAGCCATAGTGGAAATTTGGTTTACTAAAATGTATGTGAAACATGATTAACACAGTTCTTATGCTGCCATTCAGTATTTGGCTTTGGAAGGGACATGATCAAACTGTACCTGATCACTGGATCTCAGAGAAAAACACATGTTTGTAATGGCATTAGGACCATCCTAAGTCAACATTTGTCTAATGACAGTCCTCCAGTTAGCCCTGCTTTGTCAGTGCTGAATAAAGGCAGCACAAACCAACCCTGGCACCTGCTATGTGAAATAAAGACTCACTGAATCAAAACTGTTACCGTGTTTTAATTCATCTCAATGGGGACAATAAAACAGCTGAAATGTGTCTGTGACTGAGGCTGTGCAGAGGGCAAGCCGGTATCTAACGGCTTACAGAAGGCTAACACTGACGTAACATTTCAGGGCTGCCAAAAGTTAGACTTAAAGAGACACAGTGAAATTGTGTGTGATCATGTAGACACTGGGGCTGAAAATAGCATTAGTTAATAGCAGTAATACTCATTTACTGCTACCAAAGCAAGAAGCGGCTGACCGGTGAAAAACATCAGCATTAAAGAAAACGTAAAACAAAAAACACAATTTTAATTGGGAAATTGTCTATTCGGGTAATCAGTATTGATCTCAGGTAAAGTTTTCTTTGATTTAGAATGCTGGACAAAAATTCAATTCAGTTAAGTTTAATTGTACAATGACAAATTCCCACCAAAGGTTATGCTAAAACACTTAAAAAATATCAATAAAAGGACCATATTTGTGTGTTTGCAAATCAAATAAAGGATTCCCCAATCACAAAGTATGTTTTAAAAATTCTAGAATAATTCTAGTATAAAATTATAGTTCATGTTTTAAGTGTCCCATTAAACCCTCATGCTGAGGGGAACAGAAGATCTGATGCTGCAAGAAGAGAGTGAACGCCTGGCAGCCAGAACCTTAAATAATAAACCCATTTTCACCTATTAACTAAAAACAATAGAATGTATACAGACGTTAAGTATCACTGTGGATAACAGCGTTAACTACATGTAAGGAATGTGCAATCTAATCCATTTATAAATTAATAAATCGTGCAATTATTGGGTTATTTTTTTTTATTCCAATATCCTTTACGGTCTGCAGCTGTGCCTTAAAAGCACATTTCAACATCAAGCGTTTCATTTTCAACATTCTGAACACAATGCATCCAGGAGTCAGACACATACTCTCACCAAGGGAATTTTTTTTTCTGTCTCTCTTTGTCATGTCTGCACTTGTTTATTTTTCAGCAGGAAACCACATTTAGAGCAAGGACAAGTGCAACATGACACAGAAAAAACAGACCCCAACCTACTCACACTGGCTGACCTTGATATGTGCATTTGTGTTGGTATGTAATACGTCATTTGATTTTGGAACCGAATGCTGAGAAGAAGCAGATTTCAGGGACAGAATAGAATAGAGTAGAATAGAATAGAATAGAGTAGAATAGAATAGAATAGAGTAGAATAGAATAGACCTTGATTGTTCACTCCGGTAGAAAAATATCTTTGGCTCATTAGCATAAAATGTGAAGTTAAAAGAATTTTAAAAAGACACACAGACATAAATCTTTGTACTTCTATACAAACGGAGGACTTTTTGTTGACTTCCATTCATTTTAGTCATTGCATAAATTTCTAACAGACATTTTTTCTGACCCTAATACATTGATCCAATACAATGTATGTCAGGCTTTCATTTAGATAACTTGTTTGGTTGTTGATTAAGGTGAAACACTTACTAGACTTTCCCAAAAACCATTGTTATATTGGAAAGTGAAGTGTCTCAACAGATACTCTTCATGAACTTCTGCTAATTGAAACCTCTATTGCATTAGAGTTGCTGCCTGATGTCTGGGAACTAAAGCTTCCCAGAGGGTTTTATCAACACTGCAGTGAGAAAAAGTGACTTGTTTATTTTCTGACTCCAACCAGACATGATATATTAGGACCATTAGCATGCAAAACAAGTTTGAAAAGCATGAGACTCTGTAAATGAATTTTCTAGAGTCTTCACTGTTGCTGCAAAACAGGTCAGTCTACCACCGGCAGCTAAACAGCAGCATGTCAGTTTTTTAATTTACTCTAAACTGAGTGGATAATTATTATTTAAAATGAGGTCTGTTTGGTTAGCATGGCTGTTTACCCTTGACTAAATGAAAAATCATTTGAAAATTACCCTTAGAGCTAAACAGAACAATAGCAATCTGTAAGCAGGGAAAACATTTTTGACAGCATTTCACAGAAACCATAATTCACAATTGGGATTGTTTGAAGACGCCATTTCAGATCAGCTCAAGAAGTCTTTATAAATAGAAAACTTTTATTGCCATTGCACTGAAATAGCACAGTAAGATTAGTAATGGAACTAAAAAATCAGAGTAGCAAGCTTCCCTGATTTTTTCTCCAAATGTAACAATGATCCTTATGACCAAACAGTTCCACTTTAGTTTCATCAGACAGAAGAAAAATGTGCATTTCCAAACTGCAATCTGGCTTCTTTGTGCTTCTTGTGGAGGAATGTCTTCCTTTTGCAGAGTAGCCTTTCTACCTATGTAAGTACAGACATATTTCACTGTGAATAATGACTCTGTCTCCTCAGCATCAGTCAGCATCTTCACAAGGTCTTTTGTTACTGTTTTCATTTGCAAATTTCGGATCAAAACTCGTTTATTTCCAGCACAGAGATCCAGTCTCCTTTGTCAGTGGTATGACTATTGGTACATTCTTCATTCTCTTATTATTGTGGCATTTAGCAAATAGAAATACTTTCATTAATTCTAAGTTTGGTATGATTATTAAAAAAACAAGATTCTTTTTTCTTGTTGCTTCCAATGAGCAAATTTATTTTTCGAAACGTCTAATTCTATGGACAAAGGAAATGCAGCTATTGAGAAAAAGAGATTTATGTGCCTTTATATCCAGGTACACAAAAGTTATATAAATGTTTGGTTTCAAATGTATATGTTGGTGTATATGTTGAGGAGTTGGGGAGAGGGAAGTCTGGGCCTCCCTTCTGAAGCTGCTGCTCTGCGACCCGACCCCGGAGAAGCAGCAGAAAATGGATGGATGGATTTACTCTTAGGATTGTCTTTCCTGTTCACTTGTACAAAAATGTATTTATTTCTATTGAGCCAGTGGAGGAAACCTCCATGTGTGTATTTGAAACAAGGAAAAGAAAAACAAAAGAAACTGAATCCATCTCCTGTTCTGATAAACAGCAGACGCTCAGATAAGGCACAGGACACGGCGTGTATGAACTTGAACTGACGGAGCCGTGGAAGTGAAAACTGAAAAAACAACATGCATCGTGGTCAGGAATGTACATCTCTGGATCCGTCATACATGGAGGCATAAATCAATTTTAAGGCGACGTTTTTTACTGGCGTTCGATATTGTTCTGAGCGGTGTGTCATCAGTGAGCATTGAGTTTCCACATCACAGGTGCACAGCAGAGAGAAGCTCCTGAAACAGAGACACTGCTGATGGTCAGTTTGTGTCTGTGATGTCTTAGAGAAAACCTTTAAGACATCATTCTTTGTCTTTCTCATTCTTAAGAATGAAAATGTCACTCAGAGTCGGTCACAAGGCTAAATTAGTTGATTTGTTAAAAGGTTTTCTGTATGAGTCACTTCAGATCAATGATAGGAAAGGAGCAATTACATGATTCCATTAAAAATTATTTGTATGCGTTTCCTCTGATGTTACAATACAGAAAAATAAGGGTTGATCTGAGTCTGTACTTAGCATTGAACGCCTTCTAAATAGCTGTTATTTACTGCCACCTGGTGGTTAAAATAACATCAGGACTGTGACAGTTTCCTACAGGAAAAATAAAAGATCTCAAGCAAGCATGTCACAGGGACTCTTTAGAGTAGTTTTTCTTAGTTATTTTGTCCTGTCAATATCTTTCACCAAGTAAAAGCAGATTCTTATTGACATCAGTCTTTATCCAGCTGGACCAAAATTAATCATTTGGAAAATAACAAGCATTTACCTTTATATCTTGATATTTTAGCCTTTTCATTGGTTTCCCAAATCAATCCAGATAAACAAAATATGGCTTAGAAAATAAAAAAAATAGAAGGAGTACAAAAAAACTATTTAT
Organism: Poecilia picta; assembly: GCA_033032245.1. Lineage (NCBI taxonomy): Eukaryota > Metazoa > Chordata > Actinopteri > Cyprinodontiformes > Poeciliidae > Poecilia > Poecilia picta. The sequence continues at coordinate 29,503,824 of CM065359.1, read as the reverse complement.
TGTCAAAGTGAAAATTGATTTCTACTAAATAATGACAATAAAATAAAACAATGAATCATAAAATAAGCCCTTTGGCTGCAGTCACAACAGGAAGTCTGTGTTGATCGTTCTCAATCAGGCTGTGCATCTGGACTACAGACTTTGTGCTAAAATATTCAGACTCTATCAGGTTAGATGAGGATTGTGTAGCCCAGCCACAAATTCCCTATGAGACTGTGTTCTGGGCTTTGACTGGGCCAATCGCAGACATCCATCTTATTATCCTCAAACCTTTTCATGACATTTTTTAAGTAAAGTAAAAGTCACGAAGTAACTTTTTTCCTGACATGTCGACAGCAACTCTTGCATATTTAGTATTGATCTGCTGCATATTTTGTATTGCAATATCAGTAGTGATATTTGTAGTATTTACAAATTTTCTGTGGAACGTACCTCCCAATTATTAGCAGCAACTCTACCAGACTTCTCTGCAGAACATGTGAAAAATAGAAAATGTGAAAAGAAAACTCAGCTTAGCTGAAATAAGCAAAATTAAGCTTCACGCACTATCACACTATCACCAGACGCGTGATTCACTTTTCTGGTCCTGATTGGCTCAAGAGTGAAAATAGCCAAGACCTTGAATGATACGTTTCGTGGTAGTGCTAAGAAGGGTTTTCATTGTGTTTATTAATATATTCTTTATTTGTGCTACTAAAAGAGGCAGTTGTTTTAGAGCGGTATTGCTTTAGTCACCTAAAGGTCACACCAGTCTTCAGAAGGTAAGTGATGGCAGCACAATAAATAATATGAACAAATAATCAAACTGACAGAAAAAAAATGTCAGATGCAATGTTGTGCTGTTCAAATTTTGTAATTATAAAAACAGTTCACATTTTTGAGTCATTCAATAAAAAAAAATAATTCACAGCTTTCATTAATAACAACATACTCCACAAAAACAAATTAATATGCAGTTTAACAAAAGGGTTTTATACATTTGATATTCTGAGCTAGAAGACAGAGCAAAGCACAGGTAAAATGATTTACAGATGTAGGTGTAAATAATTGTTCACCATCAGTTGAAATGTGTCAAGGTCACTCATGACATGAGGATCGAACACCATAACGATACAGATTAGCACAGTGGGTGGGATCTGACATCACAAACAGGAGAATGACAGCAAAGACTTTCAGTACTTTTCAAATTACACCGCTGATTAAAAATTTAAGTGCAAGATATCATGAATAAATTATTTGCATAAATATGTTGATACAAAATAAAGCACAGCAGTTAATTTGCAAAGTTGCTTTGGCACGATTGGAGGGTTACAGTACTGAAATAACCAGGTCCTAATGTAAAATGCACGGTAGAATTTATGGTATGTTACCAATGTGAATCATCTTTTTCAGGTCTAACACATCATTCAGTCACGATGCAAAACAATTTCCTTTATGAACTAAAAGATGGATACCTTATGATTGTGCCTTTTTATTGAGCTATTGTACTCAAACTGGATTTTCATGTGTCTACCTGCCTACTTTTGGGTATTATATTTGATCGACTTTGGTTTCACTTAACCTATTGATGAAGAGCAATCTTTTTGAGTTTTTAAATGAGTGAGGCTGTGTCATATCAAATGACTAGACAGCCAAACACTGAAGCAAAATCATATCATTCCATTTGGGTTCAGGTACATGAGTGCAAACGTTTGCAGTTTGCTGCAGATAACTTTTAAAAAATTGCTAGCAACTTTACCATACTGAATGTTCAAGCTGAATTATTGCAAAAATGTTCTATTATCAGATATTGTCTTATGTTTGGCTAAACACATTTAGTTAGAAAGTCATAGGAATCTGAATTTTTACTAATTTGGGTTCAGAAAATATTTTATTTTTATTTAATTTGTTGCCTAGAAAAATCTTCATCTAGCTACAGAACCAAAAAGCTAAGGCTATAGATTAAAAAATATGTAAATTTTCCCCATAACTTCTTAGTTCCTATATCTAAATAAATACAGTTTACTGAAAGGAAATCAGCAGTAGATGACAATTTTTTAAAAAATATATGCATGTTTTCGTTTTATTTTAAATAACATCAACCAGCATGTTAACATGCCTGTTAGATTTTGGGTTAATTCTCTTCAGCCCAGACATTCATCTGCTACTGTATTCAGATCCATCAAAGAAACATTACAGGGTAAAGAGTGCCATCTAGTGGGACATTGTCAAATCAAATTAATGACAGAAAGTTACCACCCCACCTTTCATCCAGAGGCATGGTATTAACATCTCATATCTAACATATGCATATACAGAGCGCTTAAATTCATAGAATTATGCAAAGATAGTCAGGCTGCTGGAGATTCCAAATGTTTGTAGCCTGAAGAATAAACTGTAGGCATATTTAGGTATTTCCATCCAGTCTTGGCAAGGCTATTCATACATGTTTGGAGACATGCTGTTCATTGCTAAATCACATATACTCTAACAATTATTACCTTATCATGATTAGCTATTGTTACAAAATATCAATTTGATATTTGAGACTAATTCATGAATTCCCTATTAGTATTTTGTTGAATTTCTTGTTTAAATCCATTTTTTTGCTGTTCTCAACTTACTATTGCACAATCTTTTTAAAATATGGTTGCACTAAAGAGCACTGTCAGCTGGTAAATAGAGCAACATAGGTTACGTTAACACAGCAGACAGATGTGATCGAATCCGCTTGTTTTGCAAAGATGCGACTTTCGTCCGACTTTTTGAAGGCAGTCTTAACTGGAAAGTTCAGATCTTTTTACCTCACAAAATATTCTACTTGTGCCACTTCCCTATGTGGAACCATATCGGATACGAACCCGATTGTTTTCAAAGCATCTGCAGTCCGAACAGCCATGTTCACTTTTATGTCATTGATGGCGTCATAATTCTGCATCAGCAGAAGCCAAAATATCACTACCTTTGAATCCAACATCTCCTGTACAGTAGCTTTCAAAAGTAATCATGTGCTTCTCAAAGTGAAAATACGTTTGTGCTATTCATCTGTGGTGACAATCGATGTGCACATCAACATACATTTGCTATCAAAAGACAGACCTCTTGAGCAGATTTCACAAATAAACTAAATCTAAGAAACTCAAAGCCTGACATGGTCGGATGGTTTCTGAAACCATGCAGCCTATCAGGACAAAAAAAAACAAGCCATCACATCCAAAACCACCAAATTCTCTTCCAATATTTCCAAAGGCGAAAGTGCAAAGACTGACAAAGAAAAACACTCCCAACTACACAAGCCTAATTTATTTTAAGAGAATTACTGGTACAAATGTTTTACTGAAGCCACACTGAATAAAAAGGCACATGGCAGCCTGTTGGGAGATTTCCAGAAACCTTTACACTGGAGGAAGACCTGGCTGTGCTCTCCAAGAACTACATGACCCATTAGAGTGTGGCTTGATCAAGGCAAATTTGGAAAATGTCTTCAAGTGAAGCCATTCGTGCCACTGATACAGCCTTATCACTTCACAACAGCAGAGACTCTGTAGAACTGTACTGTTAGCATTAGTGCTACAAGATAATGTGGTAACACTACCATTATGATGAGGTTGGAGTCTGGATGAGACCAACATGGCAGTGTTGCCACAGCTGTTTTTATGCTCCACTACCCAGACTCCCTTGATTCAAATGCCATATGCATGACCAATACCTTTGGAAAACACTCACACTCCACCATGCATAACAGTGAGCAAACTGTGTTTTAATACGTTTTAGAGATAGTGGATAGTCTCTCTTAGTGAGACCATCCACAATCTAGTTGAATTTTCACATCCTTGGAATTTTCTGTTCTCTCTGAAGGGACCCCAAGAGCATGGAAAGCTGAGATCCTTGATTTGCCTCAACAACACATCAATTGCTTCTGATGGATCATATTTAACAAATATCCCTGCTAAGGTGATGGCAGACGTTTGCTCTGGGGTTCCTTCATAGCAGAGGGCACAATTGTCATAATCATTTATAAAGATTCTTGAAGCTAAATTACCTCAGACTATGAATATAAACCGCCGGGACAAGAGACACTGTAGTGTAATGGTTCAACACACGAGGAGTGACGAACGACAGCAAAGGACAAAAGTTTCCCAACACAGGGATACAGTGGCAACGATTGCAAGAAAAGTTGAACATTATTATCTTTTTTGTGTCATGTCACAAGCTCATGTGTGCAGGTTCACATGTATAAGCTCAAAATTTCCCATGAGCAAATTTTGCCATTAACTTGCCAGGAGAAAGGCAAGTTAATGATGCCCTAAGCTCCATAGGAGATGAATGGAGAGGAAATGATGTCATCTCCTTTGTGTCGAGGCCTCAAAAGATTGTACACTCAAGATAGAGATGGAGACAAGGCATGTCCAAGAATGCCCCTGAGTAGTAAGAGTCCATTAAAAGTTCAGACTCAAACATAACAGATCATCAATAGAATCTCATGTTACTGACCAACTCAATCAGAGTGTGGCAGAATCTGCCAGGAAGACTGGAATCAGTTGTCAATATCCAGATGTACACAGTTTCTAGAGACATTTCCAAGATCAGACACTATGGACTAACTTTTTTGTTTGTTTATTTTTTGTGTTGAAAGCATGATAGTGGCTCAATACTTCCTCTGATGTAAGAATCGTTCAGGACTCTGCTTTACTTCTTGTGATAAGAATATTTGGCTACATTTTCACTGGCCTTGAGGTTTCTTACAGCATCTTAAAACATGGCTTTATCTGTTCTCAGAAAACTGATCATATCTTCCAGTCAGTCACTGTAAAACAACAGACAATTAGGAGATTCCTGTTTATTTTACTCTGTCAAAACCGTAAAATGTTTCTGTGAAGAGTCTAATCAATCTTTGAAAGATGGTGTCAAGCTGGACATAGTCAAGATGATAAACACGCCATCACACCATTTAACTGATCAGATTTGAGTTATTTTGAGAGATGAAAAGTTAGGAGAAATAACTTTGTGAGGCTTTTGCTGAGTCAATCAAACATACATGTCAGAAACACATGCAGTCAAACCACGATTTCATTCTAGAAGAGCAGCATGTTAGAAGTGCTACACACCCTGTCTGGGTGTATGTGCATTTGTGCGTGAAGGCATCCTGGGTATTTTTTTTTTTAATCACACAAACAGAGACTCTGTATTTGGAATGGAGGGTCTAAGATGTCATAACCTGGCATGCAGGTTGATAATGACGCCATCTTCTGGCAGGTCTTTGATTGGCAGGTCGCTTGCGTTTCCCTGGTCCGTGCTCTCGCAGCTGGTTTGAGGAGACTCCGGAGGTGGCTGGTAGAGAACGCTGGCTACGAGGAAAAAGATGGTACCCAAAAGCTGAAACCCAACACAAGTGTTAATTACTGCCTTTCAGCAAAACATCACACACACGACAAAAAACATACCTGCAGCATTTACGAGATATATCTCCTGGGTGCTATCTAAGAGCACCACTTTCTTTTTCTCCAAAATCATGACAAATTGAAGTGGACCTTCTTAATCAGCGGGAGTTACATACCAAATATTCCTTAATTTGCCTTAATAAATGCAGAAGAAGCCATCTTGGGCTACTGCAGAAGCTAACATCCATGGTCTTCCTTGTCTTTGCTCTTGGGTTTACATCCAATGAGTGCCAGGAAAAACAAACGGTGCTTCTGGATTGGCTGGTTTGCGAATGCTAGCCAATGGTTTATTAAGTAGGATTACGTCTCGGAAATTCACCCATGAAAAGGCACAGGTCTACTGTAATGTCTATCATTATCTTCCTTAAAATTGTTATTTTTTTTATTTTAAGTTTGCCTAAATAATCAATATTTCACTGTAATCAATACAAGCAAGATTCCTTTAAAAAAAAAAAAAACATTCACTTATGTCAAAACTGAGCTGTCCTCATCTCCTCAAGTGGGAAATGATGGCTGATGATCAGCACAGACAGACTGTGATGGACATGTAAATCGATTATACAATGGGAGGAATCCCTCCACAACCGTATTGAGGAACTATTCTTTGTTTTGTGCCACTTGCTTTCATTTTTATCATCTTCAAAGTGAAATGGTGTCTGACTAGGAATGTTACCTTGAAGATGATTCCAGCGACAAGTGTGTACTGACTCATGGCTGAGTTGTGATAGATGTAGCAGGAGCCTTGATCACCGCATTGGTCTTGCCACAATAAACAGGAAATATCAATCACTGAGCCAAATGCAATCGGTCCTGGAATACTGCCTGTATGGAAAGCAGTGGTACAGGAGGAAGAAAGAATTACAGTTTGTTAGGTGGCAATTTTGAGACTTAAAGCATGATCAGAGCAAGACTTGGGCCTACCAAGTGTGCGCACCACTATCCACTGGATGCCAAGAGCAAACGATCTCTGACTATCTGGTACACACCTGTACAGAACAGGGTTGGACAGATATTATGACAGACTTCAACTCAAAGTCTAGTCCATGGCTGCCTGAGTAAAATTCAGCTTTTTGAAAACTCAAATCCAAGGTTGTGACTTTTAGGTTTAAACATTTGTAAACTATTCCCTTAAGTTTACCTCTAACTCGCTTTCTTAAGGGCTCAGCATGGCTGAACTGCTGCTCTCATGATGGTCACATCATTTTCAGATGTTCGCTTTTGCACAGACCCTTAATGGTGCACAAAGGGGTTTACTCCAGCGGGAGGGATTTCACAGGAGTCAAGCTCCTGTAAATGTCTTACCATGTGTTTAGAGACTGGACTGTTACAAGTTACCCAGGGGAGGTTTGACAAGCGAGGGCGACAAACAACGTTATTTTCAACATGTACCTGCAACAATGACAATTGATTTCAGCAGTTCCTCTTAACCATAAAGAGCCCTTTAGTGTTCTCTACTGCCAGCTGATGCATTTACTACACACACCAGGATTTACACTGGAAGCTCTTTGCTGCCATCTAGTGTCAGAATTATGGCAAATTACATTTACTGTTTTTGTCATTTTCACTCTGAAGATCTACATTTGTATTTACTGGCTGTGCTTTATATCAAGTAAAGCATTTCGATTGAATTTAGCATTAGGCCAACAAAAATATCCTTCTGTTGTCATGACACATACCTGAGGGTGGCAGTGAGAGCTGGGATGCTACAGAGAAACGTGAAACAGATGATGACGAAGAGCAAGGAGAGGAAGACTGGCATATGGTGGCAAGTGCTGCTGCACTTCCCTGTCAGAGCGACGCCCTCCTCGCCCCACGATACGTTCCCCACCACGCAGCCACACCCAGAGTACACCTGAAACACAGACACAGGTATGATTGGTTATAGTGTTCATGTGTTTGGATTTTGAGAAAATATTTATTTTTCAATAAGTTTTTTTCTACATGTCTTTTATAAACTAAAAAGACAACAACAACAAAAACAGGTTCCTTTTTGTTCCTGTTTTTCTCAAAAATGGGTTATGGGCAATTTAGTTAGAAACATGTGACTGTGGAGTAATATTTTGCTAACTAAATATGACAACTGAGAGGTTCTATGAAAATGTGAAGTTTAATGTGTTGATCTAACTTCACATTTAACTAAAAAAATATATATATTTACATTTCCCCATATGTAGATTCTGTGGCTGAGCTTTGTGTTCTGTTTCAAAGAGCTCTCTTGCTCTTGCAAGGATTGCTACATTTCTTTAATAAATAAGCAGATTCCTTATTGTCCGTGTTCTTTGTTCAGAAATGGGTTATGGTAATTTTGTCAGTCAAAATGTCACTGTGGAGTACAATTTCTCTGAAGTTAGAAAGTCAGAGCAAAACATGTAACTTAAAAACTGAAAATTGCCATTTCTCCCGAGATATAGGTGCTGACGAGCTCTCTTACACACATTGGAAAGTTACTACTTCTTAGACTTCTAATTAACTCTGCCACATCTGAATGTCTAAACACAATAAACATTCAGGTACCTGCATTTCATTCTGAACTGCCTCAGTTATTGCCCAGGTCATGTTTTTCCAGTCTTACTGAAGTAAAACAAACAGTGTGTGCTGCACCTGTCTGCCTGTGGACGGTTCTGTGTGGTTGATGGAGGTGCAACCGGCGTGGCACGGGGAGTAATACATCATCCCATCCGCCCCACACACTGGGTTGTACACTTCTCTGGCACAGTTACAAGCTGCATTACAACTCACTGTGAGGTTCATGTCCAGAGAAGAGCTGCAGAGAGAAGCAAAGGAAGAAAGACAGGAAGAGACAGACAGTGAGAAACAGGTGGAAGGTGGGGCGAAAAGAAGGAATTTAGTCTGTTTCAATTTGGCTAGTACCATTTTGTTATGTGATGTATTTTTAGCCATTGGCTAGTGGATAGGAGGAGACAAAATGTGGCTTTGCATTTTAAAATGATGCATACTGGATTCTCTGAACACATCTGACATTAGACTAACATCATGTATCAGTAATGACATTTCATGTAGCACTACTTCAACATATTGTGCTTAAACAAAAGTAAAAAGCAACTATCAATAAAATTACTCAAGAGTAAAAAAGTATTTGGTTAAAAGGTTACTCAAGTAAAAGAAGACAGACAAAACATAAAGTATGTACAAATTCTAGTATTTTATTAAAGATTAAAAACAATACAAACAACTATAGCAAAAAGGTGTAAATCTAATTAATAGTCTATTCCATGAGCTGTGCCAATATGACTGTTCAGAATCTGAAGTTGATGTTATTACAAAAATGTTTAAAACATTTTGTAAAATTTAAATGCTATGGACTTTCTTCTTGCTTCAAATGTTTCTTTTGAATTCAAATGTGAATTCAAAAGAAACAAACTGCTTCAATTTAATTGGGTATTTAGAAATCAGAATTATTTGTGTATACAATGAATTTACTCAGATTTTCCAAAAATGTATTTTCAAAGATTCTCTCTCTCTCTCTCTCTCTCTCTCTCTCTCTCTCTCTCTCTCTCTCTCTCTCTCTCTCTCTCTCTCTCTCTCTCTCTCTATCTTTTTCTTTCTGTCTCTTTTTTATCTTCTACTCCATAGTAAATGTCACAGGTCAACATGCCACTGAATTAAAAAGATTTCCTGTAGGTGGGTCTGAAAAAGATAATAACCTTATGTATCTAATGCTGACTACATCCTTTAGCTTCTTTAAAAAAGTACATTCTTTTACCTGATTTACGTGTTTTGTTATTTTTATATATCATTTCAGACTCACTGAAATAAGCGTGATTAAAAATAAGCAGTCTTTCTCTAGAAGACTCCGGAAATGTAATTTTAAACTTATGGTCACTTCTCCATTCCATTGTTCTACAGCCTTTGCTTTAAATGCAACAAACTCTGACTCCTCCTCACTTATTCCTTTTGATTGCACCACAACACAGACGTCTTTGCTGCTTTACTGGCTGTGACCTTGCTTTCCTTTGAAATGAATGAAACAATAACTTCTTGGGTTACTTCTTATCATGTTGTTCTTCATACATGGTGGGTTAGTTTCTCAAAGCTTAATGAATTATTCCTCTTAAACTGAAACACAATGAAGTCAGATTAAACTTTTATATAAGGCATATGGACGGCTGCTGTTACAACAGATCAACTGATGAACATATTTATGTAGCTGTTATTAGTTGTTAGATGCAAAGTTCACTGTTTTTGGTTAATTGGTCTGCCAATTAGGATCTTGACTGATTTAACATTTTCTTCCAGGCACCAACAATTCATACAGCACATTTATGTATATTTCTCAAAACTTAAGAAAAGAAGGTGACGTAACCTTAAAAAAGTACTTTATTGCATCAAAGCACACTATATGTCATTAATATTTAAGGGATTTATTATTGTAATGAATGAAATGAAATACATGAAATGAAAAATAATGAAATGAATTTAGAATGAAGGGTTATTCATAATAATGGAGATGGTAGCTTATGAAAACCATCTTGTAAAACAGTGGTAACAGAGGACAAGTGTAAGAATGCTAAACTTTCAGCTAGAGCCAAGCTGAAGGACATATAGAACTGATTTCAGCCCGACACAGACTCTTGGAACAAATGAAAATTTCAGTCTTGTTGCTTTTTACCTACCAGGTGTAAAGAGAATAATGCCCACCTGTTTCGGAGCCGCGGTTTCTTGGGTTTGTCATACAGATGTTTGTAGTGGTCCAGTTGGTCCTTCCCCATCAGCCCCAACTGATAAGGGGCTGTGACCCCAGCCATGGGCACGTTGGGGCAGTGGACGAGGAAGATGAAGATGGCGAGCAGACTGACCAGAGCACACATCATGCAGAAGCGTATGATGCCTCGGCAACGCAAGTTCAGCCTCTTCACGATGTAGCCGCCTAAAAAAGTACCACCGCCCCCTGCTGGTACCACCATGTATCCTTAGGAGGCACAGAAAAAAACATAGACTGAAATAAAGTAAAAAAAAAAAAAAATAGATAAATAAAAAACATAGTTTAGCTTAGAGGTAAATTCACTTTTGAATAGAAAATAAAAGTAAGCTGTGGCATCAACACATTTATAGGAAATACTGTATAAATGGTCAGTAGTGAGCGCTGACAATTTTGACTGGTCCTTTAAAGGTTTTATCAAAGATATGAAACAACCTCAACCAGGTGAAAGAAAATAATTCCCTTTTCAAGTTTTCTATTTTCAGCTAAATGGATTTTTTATTATTGCTGAAAATATATCTGGTGAGTATTACAGTACCTATAGTTAGCTTTTGCCCTAGTTACGGTTGGATAGGGAGAAAGTGATAGCTCAGACGAGAAGATGTACACAAAGAAAGAGAAGAAGACAATGAACAGAACCTCCTTAGTGTACAGTGAAACCAGGACCGGGAACAGAGACAAAGGACAAAGTAAAAGAAAGAAACAAAACTGAAAGAAGGCATTAAGTCCATGTTTTGGTAAGAATAGTGCACAGAAATACAATCTGAAATCTGATTCCTATTTCTCACTGGTTGAGAGGGAAAGACAGAGAGAGATAGTGGCACATATTTTAAAACTCTTTCCACATCTTTTTCACATATTAACTGGCATTTATCCCATAAAATCCAGCTTTTAGACAAGCATATATGTTAAAATAAAAAAATAAAAAAATATGCAATAACCCATATGCACACCTTCAAACTGATACTTTGTTGAAGCAATTATTGCTTTCAGTTTTCTTTGGTAAATGCCTGTGAGCGTCCAACATTTTGATTGTACCTAATAAAAGTTCCCCTGTGAGGATATCTCTTCTGTGAGATGTTGTTATGAACTCTGGCTACATTTGCTTTGTTGCAGTTGCACTGTTGCCTTGCAGCAAGAATGTCGTGGGTCCTTCCATACAGTTTGCTCCATATGTGCAAACTGTAAGGCAATTGGATGTTCTCCCTGTGCATTTGTGGTTTCTACTCTGGATTCATCCAACAATCAAAAAGCATGATTTGCTATGTTTCCATCTAACTGCTCTGCAAATTTTGAGCACTCTTTTAAAATACTTCAAAAGAGGAAATGCAAATCAGATATGTTTCCATTTACTGCTGTGAAGCCAATCAACCACGCTGTACAAAGCCTTCACTAGATGTTGGTGCTACTCATGACTGTAATAAACAAGATGCAATGGAAAAAGTCCTCTCCACCACTCTCCAAAGTTTTTGTCACCAACTGCAAAGGGCTGCTTGGATGTAATATTGTAATATTGGGTAGGATGAAGCTCACAAGGAGTGATGGATTTGTGAAATAGCAACAGAAAAAGGTGCCAGGAAAATGTTTGTTGATTGCACATTATCGTCACAGTTTTCAATCACAGTATCGTAATTACATATTTTCCTGATATGGTGCAACTCTAGTTCTCAGGAAGACTGAATACTGGGTCAACATCAAATGGTAGTCTCAGAAGGTTCACTTGTGCAACCAGGATATTGCTGTTTTGCTTTATTGCTAATTCCAACAGCAGCAATACATGGAAAAAAGCTACCACTTCGAAATAGTTGCATTGTACATTACATTACCAAGTTGTCTCTTAAAACTTGGTAATGTTTTAAGAGATATTACCACATAAATTGTCTATATGTTAAATGTTCAGCTTTCTTTTTTTTTCTCTGCATGACCCTGTAGAAAAAGGTGCAATAGATCTTCAGTCCTGTCTGCAACCCTCGTTGCCCGGTCACCTACCGAACAAGGTGGCAGCTTCAGAAGCACTGAGACTGAACTGGGACTCCAAGAACTTTGGTCCAAAGGTGGACATGCCTGCAATGAGCGTGGCCTCAGTGGCTCCCGCCAAACACAGGAAGAGGAAAGTAGGGTTCTTCAAGAGAAGCAGCACAGATCTGAAACAAGTTAGAGAAGATCGTCAGTATCTGTGTTCTCACCGTGGGTAAAAAAGCCTGAGCTTTATTTTTTTAATTAAAACAGTCAGCAGTAATCTCCCCAGTGTGTAGACAGATAATCACTGCACTGGACCTAAAGATAAATAATCACGTTACATAATGTTTTGGGTAATCCTTGCAAATCCCGAAAGAGTCTCGGCCAGCGATTACGTCATTCTACAGGCTTGTAGTAAGCACTGTTGTAACCTAAAGAGTCAAAAGTGTGACTCACCTGTGACGCTCTGCCCTAATGTCTGCTATGTTTCAGCTAGTTGCAACATTTTGAAAAGAACCGATTCATTCTTACATAAATGTTTGGAGTTTATATGCAGGACTGATAAACTTTCACACAGATTTATCATTTACTTGAGAAAACATCTGGTTGTGAAGTACATCTCTCAAACTGTAATAATTCAAACAGTTTCCACTTACAGTAAAAAGGACCCTGTCACTATCAATCTTTTTATTTCAGGGATTTATGCGCCAGGACTAAACAAAAGAGGTCTTGGTTTTAAAAGGTGCTGGAAACCTGAAATGTACAAAAATGCATAACATATTTCAAAACTGTTAAGTATTAAGCATATCGTAAATGAGGGGAAAAAAAGCCATGGGAAGAAAAACAAAGCATAACCTGGCAACAGAGGGAAGGTAACATCAGCATAATCAAAAGAAGTTAAAACATACATGCTTACATACACCATACAACATACAACGCCAAACAGCAATGGGCTTACAAAATAATATGGAGATAAAAATGCAATTTCCAAAGAAAGATTAGTAACAAGTGGAAAATATTACTTTAATAAAGTCTACTTATTTTATTTTTATTTGATCTATTTAATTTTTCTGTGGGATCAATTAAGTATTTTTAGATTTGAATTTGAAAGCCTGCAGATTCCACAGGAATGGATGGGTCACCAACAATTCACCAGTTCAGGCAACACAATGCTCAGAAAAAATGGCTGCATCTTAAATTATAGGCCCCAGTTAGCATGAGCGATGTTAAAGTTCATGACCTTTATGAAAAGACCAAACAAGCTTGTTTGTCTCTCTACAATGAGCATGACAGGAGGACATGAGGTTTGGGAAGTGGTCATGTTTGGACAAAACCAAACATCATATTAATACAAACACTTTGTGCCAATTGTCAAGTCTGGTTGGGATTTCAGGATTTGGGGTTGTTTTGTACTCATAATATCTGCATCCTTTTTAATTGCATTGACCAATTGCATTCCTCTGCATACCAGCATTTATTCTAGATTCATATGTTCTGTAAGTCTGTCTGTCTGTCAGCCAAAACATTTCTGAAACCGGGTAGCATAACAGGACAATAATCCATCCATCCATCCATCCATCCATCCATCAATCCATCCATCCATCCATCCATCCATCCATCCATCCATCCATCTCCATTTTCTTCTGCTTATCCGGGGTCGGTTCTCAGAGGCAGCAGCTTCAGAAGGGAGGCCCAGACTTCCCTCTCCCCAGCCACTTCTTCCAGGAGGCATCCTGACCAAATGCCTGAGCCTCAACTGGCTCCAGGAGCCAGGTCAATAATCCCAAACACCAAAAACAATGCTTAGTAAAAAATATCACTCTCATTTAGGTCAACTTCAGACTTTTAAGTTCATTTGGGACAATAGATGTAACATTTTTATTGATCATAAGTCATACTGGCACACTAGGAAGTGAGAAACGTCTACCAATAGCAATCATTATTTATGCTGAGTATCTTCATTGTGTCATGTGGCCATCTTTTCTGAAACCAATACATTTTCTAATGCAGGATAAAAAGCTAAAAAGCTGTCAGGTTTCTACACATGATTTGAAGATGGACGCCAAAAAAGTCTGGTGTATCCAAATAAGACCTCTGCTTTAATTAGACCCCTACCTTGGCATGTCTTTGACTGATTTTCCAAACTGAGGGTCAGAGGCTGTATTGTGGCTTCCATCTTTCAGCTGGTGGGCCTCAGACACCCGCCCCGCCACATGCTCCTGGGAGCCTGCGTGGAACCAAAGTGAGTCATATTAAACTATGATTGACATTTTTGTCTTCCCAAACCGTGTCATAATACAGTGTGAGACATAGAGTTTCTGTTTGGGATACTTAAGCCAGAGTAGGAGTGATGAAGCAGTACCTGGCAGTTGTTGTGGGTAGCCAAGGATGGGGAAAGCTACCAGTAAAGCAGCTGCTCCTCCTGCTAGGAAGCCAATCCACCAAGCCCCAACCCAGTGTGGGTTTTCTGGAGTCATCTCTGTTCTGTAGCAAATAAAATGTTACTTACCATTTCACTGTGACCATGTTAATAGCTATATGCCAAATGTCAAGCTTTTCTTACATAAGTATTGTTTGAAAAAAAATTATAGGTTTTTTTCCATTATTTACAGGAGCATTTTGATCTGTGGTCAGCTTTATTTATGTAAGTTCAGATAAGTTGATTAGCAAATTTCTTTTTTGTTTGTTACAATAAGTATATTAAATAAATGTTATTTAAATAATTTTAAATTGAATTTATATTTAATTTAAAGATAAAATGAAATCCTACTTTGAAGCCAGAAAACCATGGATGCTGAAAGTTAATAAATAAATCGCAGTTGGCCGGTTCACATAATGTAAATATAGCACAACATTTGTTTAATGTGACTTTAAGCAAAATGTGGATCATCCTTAGAATTTGACAACTACATTATTGTGCCAACAGAGTTGAAGCAGAGTTGCTGGTAAGTTGAGGAGTGATTATTATTTTTTATGTGTTTTTAGAAAACAGATTTTTAGCTGCTTCCCTTCACTGGTTTTACACAACTGTGACTTACTTGTATGAAGTAATCTGGTAACACAATTATAACACAATTTATAATACTTTCTAGTATACTGTATAATAGATGTTTTTTATTTTTCAATTTTTGCTATAAGAAACATTCAGTTGAAGACACAATCCAATATTAAATCCAATGAAATTCTGTTCTTTTTATCCTCTCATCATTTCAATCTTGTTATATTGTTAGTCACTCAAATAAACTCACGCCAGATGAGTCTCTGTGTAGATGGTGAGGAAGTAACCTCCCAGCAGGTAGCCAGCAGCAGGCCCCACAATAGCTGCTGTGTAGAAAATCCCTGGTGAGACAAACACCAAAGACAGAGTCAGGGTGTGCCAGTACAACTACTTCCTGTTCCCTACTCACCTCCTGTCCCGCAGGTTAAAAGGGGCCCATTGTTCTTTTTATGAGCTCTGAATCAGAGGAGGGGTTATTTTTTTAATAAAGAAAACAATTTTGATGAATAAGGCGTTCTGCATTGTGTGTTTGTGTTTGATGGTAACAGGTTCTGTATATTTGATGGCAGATTGATCTATGAAACTATGACAACTTGGCACTTATTGGAAACAAGATACTGAGAGTAAACATTGTGTAAGTTTGTTAGTGTGTAAACCCTTTGAACCTAATAAGTTCATTCATGGAGTTCAGTGATCACCTTCTGTAAGACCACTGCAATTAGAATGAATGAATGAATGAATGAATACAGGAAAACACAAACATGGATGCACATCATTGTAGGTACAAATGCTACAGTAACATAATGAACTATGAAAGCACATACATAAGCAATTCTGAGTTCTAAAGCTGGAATTGCTTTTAAAATGAAAGTGAGCTTTCTGCGTTTAGGAATGAATTTATTACATGACTCAAATTGTAGAAGTTTGAGTCATAGCGAAACAATTATTTTACAAATTTCAATAATTCCAAAAAAGATCAGTGCTTTTGTCATATTAAGTTCAGCTCAATAACCTTAGGATAGATAAGGTTTAGAAGCCAAAAAGGATTAAAGTACCATTATATAAATTTTAAATTATGTGTATTCAACTGTTAATAACCACAAAATCATTATCAATAATATGCAGTGAAGTAAAAAAGGTTACTTCTACAGATAAATATAAAAAAAAGATGCAAATTTTTCAGAAAATAGAATTTGTATCATTTAGAAAGAAAAAGGCTTTTTTTACATATGGACAGAAAAAGATGTTCCTTTTATGACATAGCTTCATGAAAGCATATTTATTTTGATTTGTCAATTTATACAAATCTGTTTTTCTTTTTTATGATCAGTTTTAATAAACATACGCTGTGTATTTGTTGCACACAAACACAGCCCAGGGTTGTACGCGACACTCACCCATGTAAACAGGTCCATAGTTGGAGCTGACATTCTCATCCAGGTACGTGACCCCTAATGTGTACAGAGGCGTGGCGCCGATACCGTGCAGAAACTGTCCCAGCATGAACACAAAACGATAACTCGACAGTCCTCCTCCCTCCTTGTTCTGGCACTGGCTGGTGCCGTTGGCAGAACACATTCCTATTTGCTCCTGCATGCTGACCAAGTAGGGAGGAGCAGTGAAGTGAGGCAAACTGAACACCAAGGAACCCAGCGCCATAATGAGTACGCCCCATCCCAGCCAGCGGGGCTTATGTCCAGTACCACCAAAGTAACTGACAAAGGCCAGGCAGACACAGGCAGCAATGTCATAGGAGCTGGCAATGAGACCGGCCTGGTAGCTGGGCAGGTCAAAGCGTCGCTCGATGGAGGTCACCACTGTGTTGATCAAGCCATTGACTATCATTCCCTGGAGAAAAGAGGCCACACAAAGAAAGAACAACACCCAACGAGGGGTGTTGAACACTTGGATGATTTTAGGCTTCAGAGCCCCCCAACCGCACAGTTGATCAGAGTCATTGGACTGTAGCGTCAACCCCAAAGGAACCTCTGTGTCAGGCTGACTGCTCTCTCCATATAACTGCCCCGGTAGCATCGACGTCCTTGTGAAAATAAGGGCTCCAGCCAGGTCATCAGCTCCTGGCCCGCCAGGGCTTCTAGGACCAGACCCGAGAGGGCTTCCTGTCTGGGAGTCCACGGGACTAGGGGTGTCCAAAGAGCGGCCCCCATTGAGGGGACAGTCCTGAAGGTCCAGGAGCTCCTGCCTGGAGCTAAAAGAGGCGTCGGCATTAAGCAACACTGGCATCACCCCTCTGAGGGGTACCTTTGAAGTCCTGTGAGGGAAATGGGAAAGAGATGTATTTTATGTTTAGCAGGCCTGAGACAAAACGTTGAGGGGATATTGCTCCTGCCGATCGTCAGTTGGGCTCATCACGGTTTTTTCTTCTCCTGCTCTTTGTGTCCTTTGCTGCACAGCCCATGTATCCACAGTGCTCAAAGCTGATGTTTTACAGAGCTAAAGACTTGCAAAGACTCTTCAAAGGTTTATCCACATTAGGTGGTAGAAGACGGAGAGAGAGTCAGGTGAACAGGCAAAGTAATGGCATCCTGTTAAGAGAAAATAGTGGAAGTTAGGCTAAAGTCAACAAATTACCAAACAAACAAATAAACGTACACCATGCAAACATGAACTTATGTCTTAGACATGTAACTTCTTCCAGAATTTAAGGACTAACTCAATCTCATCTTCCACCAAGAACAAATAAGTTCAAAGAGGGTGATATAGACATTGTAGCCCACTGAAGATCAAATAGCAAAACATCTGACCAAAGACTGACTTATACTGTTAGTTCAAACTTAAACTCAAGCTCAACTCCACCTTTTAGGATTTATCTTTTGGTCTTTGTGGAACCAGAATTAAAAAGATTTGAACAAAAATATTCAGCTTTACTCTTAGAATAGAGAAGTTACTTGGTGTGTCCAGTGTAAATAATGTATTCAAAACAGGTGATAAACTATTTTTAGATTGTCCTCCCAAACACAGGTAAGTAGGATTGAATTTCGAAATGGCACTGTAAAAAACATGATTAAACTTCACATTTTCAAAATGGGCAAAACTATACTCAGTGATTTTACTAGCTTCATTTCTTCACCTTCTTTTAACAAAAACTATTACTAATGGCACACCAGTAGGTCGCAATAACATTTACAAAATATCATGCAAAAAATAAGTGTCAAACTAATTAAAGCCAAAGATTCCTCATGTTTCCTCCTGAAACACTCCCAACATGTATTTCTTTGATTGTTTTTTGCTTTGCTTAGAAGAAATTGAATGGAGCACAGTTTTGGATGAAAACATTGGAAGAAACTTTAAATAACAGTTTTTCTCAACAAAATCCAATTTATTTGTGGATGACCACAGAAAATAATGTCTGAGTGTAAAATATGCTTTATATTTATGTCTGCCACAAAAGATCCATTGTTATTTTCCAAATTTCACGCGTCAGAAATGTTAGATTTTGACAAAACTGGAATTCAAAGGATTCCTACTATAGTGTATTTTGACCACGTATTCTGACCAGATAATCATGCAGAAGGAAAGCATGAAGCAAGTAATACGTCCCGATCAGAAATGTCATCAATCTCTTAAGTAAGCGTGACATGTAGCCTGATGTAAAAATCATGTTTCATCAAATGAAACATGATTTTTACTAAAACATGAAAATAAGCAACATGACTGACTGGAACGTTAAAAAATAACTCACAGAAAATTCCCCAGGCAGAACATTTACCTGGTACATAATTAAAGCTCATTTTGGGCAAAGATAGAAAAAAAATTAATCATTACCCAGATTCCATGGACAAACTATGAAGCTGAAATAATTAACTGCAATATTTGCATAAAAAATCAATAAGATAAATATAAAAATGTTTTTAAACTACACTTGGCACAATGATAAACCTACACATTTAAGGTTTTACATAGAAAACAACGTATATGCCGCAATATTTTCTCAAGCATTGTTTCGATAAGTTCATTTATAGCTTTAGAAAAATAGAATTATTATTAATAACAGTAGTTTCTTTTACTTTTACCACAACCATTTACTGTGATGCAAATAGAAACACACAAGTTGGAATAGCCTGGTTGTTTCTGTCATATTAATCACAATTACAAAGATTCACATTTTGAAATGCAAATAAAATATCAATAAATATTTATCCTGTCTCCTACCTTTAGTTTTTTTGTGATAAATAGATCTTGTGATGTTTAATAAGTAGACAACATTTGCAGGAGAGAAGTGGAGAGAGGGAAAGTTGAAAAAGGCATCCATGCCAATGCTAAGCCTGTCTCTCAAAGCCTCTTATAAGTCTAGAGCTGAGGCAGCACATCAGCAGATTGGCCTGAGTGTCCGTCCCACTGAGCAGCCCCACAGGGTGGGAGGAGTTCTCCTGAACTACATAATCCTCTGGAGGAAAAAAAAAACTGCTCACCTGTGCTGGAACTTGTAAGAACAGTAATATGACACCAGCTACTGTCACTAGTTAGAGAAAAACAAGAGGGAAGGACTAAATGAACTCTATGTCATGTTGATAGCAGCAAACAGGGTTGTTGTTTTCTTCCCTCACAAAATGAGGAAACTAATGAGCCATGATAAGTAGAAACCAATGACCCAAAAACCCCTGAGTAGGAATGAATAAAGACATTCACATTAAAACCTGTGTTGTCTTGTTTAGAGGGACATAGTTATAAGTGAGTAACATGGGAGCAAATTCATAAAACTAAATTTCAGAATTAGGTGCAGGAAAAACAATTTTAGGCAGTGCAGTCTGCCTGTACTTAAGGGGAATAACTACATGGCGATGTGAGGATTTGAGTTTTTCTGTGTGTTTATTTAGATTCTGTTTCTGTGAGTCTGTGCTGTCCTGTTTGATTGTTCCCTGGTGTGTCTCATCTGCTGTGATTACCCCCTGTGTATTTAAGTCCACCTGTTGTCTTTGTCTCTTGTCGGATCCTTGTCTTGTGTCATAGTCAGTCGTGTCTTTTGTCACGTTTTGTTGTATCAGTTAGTCATCACAGTTGTACTGTTAAGTCTTGTGTCGGCTTTAGGTCTCGTAAGTCAGTTTATTGATGCTGTGCTGAGCCTTAGCTTCTACTCTGCAGCATGTGCAGCCTGTATTCTGGACTGTCTGAGCCACATTTTCATCAAATCATCACTTTCACTTCTACCTGGGTCCTGCCTGCGTTCTCCCTCTTCATCTAAGCCACAATTTATGACAGGCGAGGGTCTTAGAGTGTCTGTTACCAAGTATCACCAATATAGATTTAAGGTTAAATATCATCAACCTTCTGATATCTAGGTGTTTTCATTGTTTAACTTTTGAAGTATTTTGGTTAAAACCCATGACAGGATTTGAATAAAGTTTTCAGTTGCCTACAAAATACTTTAGTGACATGATAACACGACAAACGGAAACAATAGAAATACAAAAAAAAATTGTCAACATTGTGTTTTAGTTTTAAAAAAGTGCCAAAGTTATCATTTGAGAGCAAATCAAAGCTAAATCTTTTCTATTTTCATATAACTACATTTCAAGAGGGCATGTGAAACTAAAGTATAAGTCGTTTGTTAGTATCAATCTGATACTAATATCCCCTTGGTATTGATATAAAATTTTACCCAGATATCAACACCTATCTGGATAAAAGGAAGTATTGACTTCAAATTTAATTGAGGAAAACAGACACTCCTGTCAAAAGCCCTACGGAGCTTGTTAGGCAACTGTAACGGGGCATTTATTCAGTAAAGTGGATAACTGAGTCCATAAACACAGCATGACAAGTGGTAAAACACACCCCTCCCCCCGTCTGTTGTGAGAACCGGGAAGGTATATGGGAAGGTTGCACAAGAACCGATCATCTGTTTTGCACCAAAACATCCATATATTGATGTTTTTCTGCGGACATAACATTTCCTTGAAGGCCTATAGGAGTATTTTAAAATTTCACCACTCCTTCGCACTGACCCTGCCAATAAGATCAATCAGAAAACTCACTGGAGCCAACTGACAGGTACATCCTTTGGAAAGAGTAAGATATGCACTGTTGGGATTGTTTCATGAGCTGCTTGGGATGTATTGGCAGGAATGTGATCCCATATAGTTTTTTATGGTTTCCTAGCATTTAATAAGGTTTTTCAATATGTACAAAATTACAATGCATGCAATATAAAATATTGCAGTTAAATGTCCTTTAGAGTGTAGGATTTTGAGTGCAAAAAAATTGAAAATCATTCAATAAATGATTGGCAGAGACCTTCCCAACAACAGCAGAGCCAATGAATGGGACAAGTTTCCTGAACGTCTACTGTCTGTTCAGTCACTCTCCTGTAATCAGCAGGAGTTTTACAAAGTTCAGAATGGTCAGCAATCTCTGCAATTCAATTAGAATCTCATTAGTGCTTCACTGACATATTGACAGATAAAATTAAGTCTTGTTCACCTTTCTGTGACAGAATATATGAGGAAGATCCCTGAAATTAAATTCAAAAACTGAATTTACTTTCAACTCAAGCTGTGATTGGATGGGAAGTAATCAGGGAGTGGATTAATATCAGCTGATGATGGGATGATTAGAAGTGGGAGTGTCCTGAAAGGGGAACCAGGCCATTGCCCAAAACAATGCTGTAATATGAGGCAGCACCTTCCTGTCTCACTGTTTGTTGTTCTGAGGCCAGCAATGGAAATGTTCTCACAGGTTTTTTTGGGTCCAAATCTCCATCTTGCTGAGATCAGAGTGGGGAATTGTAATATTAATAACCACGGGGTTTTGTCCTTCCCACCAGCTCCTTTATCTACTCACAGGAAAGTTATTTTCTTTGGAATTGGGAGTTTTTTCCTCTGTGGTACACAAAGGCTTTTGAAGTATGAATCCAGATGGACTCCCATGCATAAATATATTAAGATAAGGCAAGGCTTTAGCTGTCAATCTGATTCAGAGATCACTTTAATTGACACTGGTGCAGTGAGATGTCACTAAGTTAGAATATTTATTGTCCTGGAATATCAATCTGGTAAAACGGGAGGGCAGGTTTGACTCTGGGAACAAGCTGCTGTGTTTGATTACTTCATTCCAGGAACCAGCTCTTTTATCCTAAAATTAGAAAAACATACATTCTCAAATTAGGCAAAATCTGTTATGTATTTGTCCCTGTTGACCCTGAACTCATTCTCAGGCCAAGGTAGAGAGAATTTGAGAGGAGAAAGAATATAACAACTTTATTTAGCTAACTTCTGATTCAGGGCTTATTCTATTGCACACATATGTTTTATTGGATGTTTTTCTAACATTGTGTATTCATAGATGGTTCAAACAAAGAGAAATCTTTGACGATCCTCCACAATCTCTCCAGAGTTTGATGTCCTGTCTTATGCTCCCTTCTCTTCAGCAGGATTTCAATCAGGCAACTGAACGTCTATTTTCAGTTTTGTGACAGAGACCAACTTCTTTCTTAAAAAATCTGCTGATATTCTGAGGGTTTCACAAGACACTCTAACATGGTTCTCAGTGGTTTTGGAAAACAAAAAGCCCCGGAGCATCATACAACATCATCAATAGGCAAGAGGTGCTTCTCCACAAACACGCTTTGTTTTCACAACAAGCCTTAAAGACTATGTACAATTTTTCTTAAATTCATCATAAATGCTAATTTATGACAAAAGCAGGTATGATGTCAAAGTGTTAGCATCCATGAAGTTCGCTCATTAATGCTGATGAAAACTGCTCATCGAGCCCCTTGCATGAACTAATCTGTGTACGTAATAACTCTAATATAACATGAATGTTTGTGGTTTCAGTGTAGCAAAATATGAAGTTCAGTTTTTTTTTTTCCTTTTTGTTTGAAAAAAAAAAAAATATATATATATATATATACCGTATATATATATTTTTTTTTTGTGTGTTTTTTTGTGACTGACGTGACTGTCTACTTTATAATGAGAGTACTGTAGTTTATATATATATATATATATATATATAAAGTATATATATATATACATATATATATATATACTTTATATATATATATATATATATATATATATATATATATATATATATATATATATATATATATATATATATATATATATAATATATATATATATATATATAACACATTATAAAGTCGACAGTCACGTTCCAGTCAGTCGGTGACGTTTGCAGCGGCAGTGGGATTTCAGAAGGCACTGACCCAGTAATGTTCTTCCGCTTGGCTGCAGCTCAGAGAGTAAATGCCAACCATCCCCACAGGCAACAGACAGCCCGGCTCGTTTAGCACTTGTCTCTAAATGAAAACATTCTAACTGTTCCCTCTGACATTGTTTACCTTCCTCTTTCTGTGTCACCATTTCCAGTTGCAGAAATGAAAAAAGACAAGAACCAAACGAATGTTGTGGAAGTTCAAACTCTTTTTGAACTACAGCTTGGAGTAAGATGGAAATCATTTGAACTTCTCAGCAGCAGAATTTGATAAGGAGGTGAGTCTGTTCAGTGTGACAGCATTGGAAAGATACAAAGATGAAGAGCTAAAACAGTAGTAACAACTATAAGTGGGCGATCATGGGCTTAAACATTTATTGTTTTACTGTGATTATGATAAAAATGGAGATCAAAACTATCCAATGCTCCTTTTTTGGGTAACTGCATGGCTGTGGCTGTATGGCACAGTGGTCATAGCCCTGATACAGATTCTGCCCTTAAAAAACATTTATTTTGTAATACATGCGCAAGTCATTCCGGGAAACAATCCCAACAATACAGACATTTCTAGGTGTTTTAAACATCATTAACTGGAATTTATCTTGACAACGATGCATTTAAATTCTTATCATGATAAGGACTTTATCAAGGTAAATGCTTAAAGATGTAAAATGTGATGAATTCCCATCGATAGTAACAACACTTTTGTTCAGAGGCTTTTGGAGCTCTAAGAAACAGTGCAAGTCGTTTCGGGAAATTAGAAAGCCTGATATAGATATTCACAAGTAGAAGTCTTCTTCCTCTCTGCCATGCTCACCGTCTCACATCAGAGGAACATCAGGATATGTACGGGTTCTGTGTCTTTTTTTGAAGATCCTTAAACTGAACATAGGGCAGGCTGGACAGCCAATTGTTTGAAGTCATTTTTACTGCAGTGTAAACGATTAATAATCATTTACACCAAGGATAAACAAAAATGAATCTGCCTGTAGCTACAGGCTCACACAGACACAAAGCAAGCATCAAGGCCCTGACCTACATCTTCTAGACATTCCAGCACAGTACTGCCCTCTGCTGGAGAAGTAGAAGAGAGGGCTATTATTTCAAAAGGTACTTGTTCAGGTACTTATAAGGCAATATAAGTAGTTGAAATTGGGAAAAGTAAAGATGCTTTGTAACTGAGTGACAATAAGGAAGTACTTTCTTTATATGCTGTTTTAAGTTCTTTCACAATAACGTCTTGTATAATAACAACTGTACACTTACAAACCCCTGAATCTCAAGTAAGGAAACATCTTCAAAAAATCAGACAGTCAACAGACTTGATTATCGTCCCAACAGTAAGACAATACTAAGCAGAAAAATACGTAGATGATGAACGATAAAAACAGGTAACCTGTCTTACTGTTCATTTATCTGAAATTATAAACTTGATCCAGGAAACAAAAAATAGCAATTTTTAAAAAATAATTACAATGATTACAAAAGAAAATGGCTTAGCTATGATGAGAATTCTGCAATAGACTGGCAACCTGTCCAGGGTCAGGTTGCCAGTCAGGTTGACTGCAGAGATAAGTACCAGCAACACCTTGTGACCCCAATGGGATAAGGGTGTCCGATAATGAATGGATGATTGGAATTATAAAGGGAATGTATTATGTACTTTCTAGGCACATAGGGCCATTTTATAGCACAGTCAAGTAACCATGTTGCCATAAGTTGTTGTAAAAATGCTGTAAATGTCAAATATGACTTAAAATAAATTTGACTTTACATCTGAGGCCTTGAAATTGGCCTCTGTCTCTTTAAAAAAAGCTCCTGATTGTTTTGACATTCCCCATTAGCACACTATAACAACAATGCTTCTTCATGATGCTGTTTACAACCGTTCTTAGGTGCATTAGACTGAGAAGCAGTTCATATGATGACTTGTTCAAATGAACGCCACTCGGCTCCTTCAGACTAGCCAGCAGCAATTAGCAAACAGCTGGCGGAGCTGCACTGCACTCCTCATACGAGCTGCTTCTCAGTGCAGCGCTGGTAAAAATGCTGTTAAAGGGTAATTAGAGGAGCGATTAGTGATGACTTCCTAAAAGAGACGTTTTAGAGGAGTTATTAAAGAGACAAAGTCCCATTTTCAAGCCATTATATTATGGTTTACATTACATTACAGTTACATTTTGTTTATGTCATATTTGATACAGGCAGCATTTTTTACAACAACTGAAGGCAACAGTTGCTTAATTGTGGTGGAAAATTATACCATTTGCCTGAAAATTACATAATACTTCACCTTTATTGAAAAATATATATTTACTTTCATTTGAACAGATGAGATTTTCTCTATACAAACTTTTAAATACTAATGTGACGTGATTTCATGCAAAAGCAACATATAATCATGACTGCCAACCTGCAAACTCCTTGTTCTCCTATGCATTAAACCTTTGAGGTCACTACCTGACCTTAAAAGTTATTGCCTAGAGAAACAAATCTGGTTACTGTCTACCTTCCAGGAACTAGATTTCTGTAGTTTCACGAAATCTACCACAAACAAGCTATTTTTTTAAACGAATCTTCAGTAATGTTGAAACCTCACATCAAGCAAATCATAGGAACTCCCACATTGTCAAACAGAACAATTCAACATAACTTTACTGACTTTGAAGATAAAACTACTGAAAAAAAAAAAAAAAACCTGATTCGAGAGGGGTTCTTTTTAAGACGCTGAGGCTTGAAAGTTGTTTTGTTTGTGTCCAGGTTCACAGCACACAGAACATCCGCAGAAACATGTGTTTCTGTGAACTGGGTCGGAGAGTCACGTCACATTAAACCGCATCACTTCTGCTCATCAGTCCAGAAGCAGAACTCCATGTGAGATCACAGCGGTATCACTAAAATAAATATAGCATTCCACATGAAAACACACCCTGTTATTGTACCATGTCATTCTGGTTAAAATGAATGTCTAAAATTATTTTGCAATCCTAAATACACATCTGTGAGTAAAAGCAGGAAGCACTGAGTCAGACTTCTAGCAGTCCACACACAGATATTAATCACTCTGACATCACTGGTGGTAAGACCCATACAGGATCTTCCATTAATTTAATAATTTTCTCAAAAAATGTCATCCAGCTATGCCCTTTCAAGAACAAATATTCAGCACTTCATAATTTCAGAAAGTAAAAAGAGTATATTGCCCAAAGCATGAGAAATAAAATCGTTAAAGTCAGCTGACACATTATCCAATTTGCTTATATTTGTAAATTACTAAGATACAGTATTTAGTGGACTAAATATCTTAACATAAGATATTTAGTACAATAAATACAAACTATCTATACTAAATAGATATTTATAATAAATATAAATATCTACCCTAAAATATTTAGTCTTAATAAATATTACACTAAGCTATTCAGTGTACTAAATATCTTAGTACACTTCAAATGAGACAAAACTAACTTACAAGTAACTTTTCAACAAGGAGCTTGTTTTAAGACAATAATCTCATAATATTCCAGTTTGGCAGATCAGTTAACTTATAGGGAACATGTTTTGTTATAAGTGTAATTATCTTCCCATGGAACTAATGCTTTTTATCAATATTACTGATAAAAAAAAATATTTTTGACGTAACACAACCCCTTTATCTTGCTGAAAAGTTACTTGTACGTTAGTTTTATCTTCTTTAAAGTATACTGAGATATTTGCACTATAAACTAGACCAGGGATACTTGGTAAGATTTTGTATTATAATAGAGGAAAGCTCAGTTCAGCCTAACCCTAACCGAGTGTAAGCCCACACAGGATCTGTGGGATTAGATGTTATGCTGAGCCACACTGATTGCTCCCAGTGACAGTATAATGTTATCAGATCAGACCTGTGTTTATATGATGGAAGTGAATGAGAGCTGTGTAGCAGCTGTAAACTTTAACTGAGCTGTTTCATACTTTGAAGGTCATAAATGAAATGTTGCGTGTGAACGTGTTAATTGTTGCCAACTGAAAAGAGGTTTCATTACTTAAAAAAAATCTGTTTTAAAGAAACAGAATAACTGACATTTTGAACAAGAGATGACACACAGCGAAGATTTTTTTTAAATACACCTTTAGCTAACTGGAAGCTCAAGAGTAGAAGTTAACTTTAACTACAGCTGTGTTTCCATGACAAACATGAGAGAACTCAATATTCCTCTAAAGTACAAAAAAATAAAATATATATATTTTTTTATTTATTTATTGGTGTTTCCAATAAATAAAGCTATGGAAATCATGTGAATAAGTTTGTTCACATGATTAGTAATTAAATAACATGCCATGCCATGATCCTCCAACTACTTCCTGTCGTCTTCTTCTTTGTGGTTTGTGTCAGTAGTAACATCCGGTTCTTGATTTTATGTGTGATGCAGCTTTGTAAAATATGCAAATTTTGATATGGAGAAACCACCTCACCAAAACTTTTTATCAAAAAAACAAGTATTTTTTTTTAAATTGGCATGTTTCCATTAAGTAAAATTATTTTAAAAATGTCCACCTATATGGCCAATCGGAATCCATCTATTGTAAACAGTATCAAATCTTTTTATCTTGATTTTCACTCTGTCACCAATTATTTTTTTCAACCAGGTGGTAAAAATGTTCCCACACAATGAAATTAAAAGTAGGGGGAAGCTTCTTCTAGGCTTTGATGAACAAGTATCTAACATCAAAGTAAGAGTCTCAAGCAAGGAGGCAGGCTGTCATTAAGCTCATGCTTTCATATTTGGGCTCATGATAACAGCTCAGCTCAAGCAACAGTTCTGTGATGATGCAAATTCAGTGCATGGATTGACACACTGATTGTCCATACAGCTATGTAGATATTTAAGGTGGTAGCAAACATGACTTTTAATTCCTGGTTGTGAGAGTAGAAACTATCCAGCTAACCAATGTAAAGATGAGTCGAGCAAATATTTGATATCCTGCTCAACAGGTTTGTAACACTATATGCCTGAAGCCAACTTTCCATATTCTGATCAGAGGGATGTTTCGTGTTTCTAAGCAAACGGCTGAATGTTGAAATATATTCCAGAACGATTACAGCTGACTGCCACAGTGGTTGGATCAAATGAGTGGATCTTGTTTATGACTGGAGTGACAGTTATGATACGTATAAACCTGCAAAATGAAACTTTTACTGTCATCTCATAAAGAATGAGTTTTTTTTTTCTCTCAGAAGATAACATCACCAAATCAGATAACAGTATGCAAATGAAGCATATGAAAAACATTGACAGTTCCAAGAACCTGTCGATTCAAAGTGACAACAGACTCTGTGTCCAAACATGACTTATTTCTACAGTTGTGTTTTCAGTCAGTGAACCTGCGAGACAGTTTTCCATCTGTCTGCTGACTGCTTCCATCTTGATGTATTTTTCTTCACTTTGATTGTTTGGGTTTCAACTAATTCAACTAAACCTTGACCACATCCTCAAAGATAGCAAAGAACAACATGCAACAGATCTGTGTTGTATATGAGAAGGTTGCGCAACAATTTTTAAAGCTCAGTTGGTAAAATGGAGTAAAATAAAAGCACAGGGCTTTAAAAAAGTATCTGAGTGCAAGAAATAAAAAAGCGATAAAAAAAAAATAAAAAAAACAACTTGGTTCTATGTAAAATGGTAAGTAATTATTTTGTTAATTCATAAGTTCACAGGTTAATGAAATTGTGCTTCAGTTTCATTAACCTTTCTCAGGCCTGATTACTGCCAGAACTCTAAAATCAAAAATAGGGCCTTCCTGACAACATCCGACATCTATACCCACTTGTCCTTGCAGGGTGGTGGGGGGCTGCCACCTATCTCAACTGGTCATTGGCCAAGAGGCAGAGTACACCATGGTCACTCTATCACGCGAAGTAGAAACAACCATTCACACACACACACACACAGACTCACACATACACACACACACACACACACACACACACACATAAGAATCGCTTACAGAGATCAATTGTCATGTACGAGTCAGGATTTTGGACTGTGGGAGCAAACCAGAGAATCCAGAGAGAGTCACACAAATCCCAGGTCAATAGCTGAACCCAGGACCTTCCTGGTCTAAGTGGCCCCGTGCTACCAAGTCTCCCACCATGCACCTGATCATTTAAAGTAGACTAAAAGACACCAAAAGCAACACATTATGCTGCATCTGTTCCAATTCAAGAGCAGATGAGAATCAAAATCAATGGTATCTAATCAGTCTGGAAAAGTTACAAATGGTTCATGATTCGACACGACAACGGTCATCTGTGGCAGAGTTAAAAAAAAAAATTCCCTTTACTGCTGCTGTCACTCCAGAGCTTATTCATAGAAATGATTCCGATCACAAAGTTAATTTAAGAAAAGGGAGTGATGGCGTGTGCATGTATCAACATGATGTTGCAGGCTACCAGAAGGTTATTTCTTTAATTTGGATTTTTACTTCAACATTCTATGAACGCACTTTCTGAATATTGAATCAACTTTAAGCTTTTGCTCCTTTCTTGCCATTTTCACTTCTTTACATTTTTCTTGATTTCTAACATTCATGTAAACCAGTGGTTCTTAACCTTTATTGAGGTACCAGTTGCATAAGCACATTCACCGAACCCTTCTTATTCCAACCCCCCCGCCGACACACAAAATACTTTGTGGTATTCTGATTTAGTAATGTAATCATATTAGTTGTGTTACCCCCCATGCCACTAGAGGCAGTACCAACCCCGAAAAGATGTGACTAAGGAGCAGATTTAGAAGAACACCGAAAGTTACAGAATTTAATAAAAACTGTGAGCTTTGCTGAAGTAAATAAAGACACAATTTCAAATCCATGCTGAGAGTGGAGCTCCTCCAATCAGTGCTCCTCTGCAGCTCTGATTGGCTAAGCAATGTAACGTGATCCTCTGATTAGCTAAGCAATGTAAAGTGATCCTCTGATTGGCTAAGCAATGTAACGTGATCCTCTGATTGGCTAAGCAATGTAACGTGATCCTCTGATTGGCTAAGCAATGTAACGTGATCCTCTGATTGGCTAAGCAATGTAACGTGATCCTCTGATTGGCTAAGCAATGTAAAGTGATCCTCTGATTGGCTAAGCAATGTAACGTGATCCTCTGATTGGCTAAGCAATGTAACCTGATCCTCTGCAGCAAGTGATGGCAAAGCGGGTGTCATCACGACTTTACACAAGTGTGTCTTTAACTTTGTGGCTGAGGCTCCGCCGAACCCCTGGGGTTCATCGAACCCAGGTTAAGAACCACTAATGTAAACACTGTATACAGAAGCTATCATAACCTTTCAAGTCAGAACATAAATAAAAAAAATAGTTGTAAAAATTATGATACCCATTATACGCACTAAGATACATTAAAATTTAATTTTGAAATGTGAAGTGGCTCTAATAATTCTGCTGCTGACATGAGCCGGGAAAACCTTGCAGGAAGCATCAAGGTTAGGCTTTGCATGGAGTTTAGCCCCCAATTAATTCTGCTCAGGGCCTCAAATATTCTTATGACGCCTTTGTTTCACCTTGATAAACAGTCATTTTGAACAAATCACAATAGCAATCTATTAATAAGTATAAGATCTTAGACAAATGTTGGTTCCTAAAGAACAACAACAAAAAAAGCACATCCAGTCCAATTTCCAAACACTTTTTTAAAGATTCTAGAAAAGGGAATTTGGCAAAGGTTCAAGACAAAGTAGATGTCCATATCTCTAAAGGACCCTCTGGTTCATCTGATGCGCAGCTTATGTGTGTTTTAGAAGACTAAATGTTCCTTTTTTCACATCTGCTTCCGGCTCCTTAACCATTAGAGCAGAAACACTTTCTCGGCATCGCCACATAAGGGGAAATCCCTCTGTGACTCTGCTGCATGGGCTGCATGATGCAAGCTCAGTCAGTCAGTCATCAGGTCTGGCCGTCTGGCTGCAGCAGCGCGCAGGTTCTGCAGACCGCAAATGAAGCAGAGCGCAGACGGCGGAACCAAATGACACGTAGGGCGCTGGAAATGATCTCTTTCTCTTCCAGGTTCCAAATATTACGCGCATTACGCGGCATGTCTACGGAAGGTGCAGAGTGTCATACAAATACATAAATGAAAATATGTAATTGCACAGAAAACACGTGACTGCATGGTAGACGCTCTCATTTTGAGGGGAACCTCCGCAGACACACATGCGGGGAGTGGATGATCCTGTGTCCTGCAGCGATTTGAAGAAATGCGATTTTAA
Organism: Poecilia picta; assembly: GCA_033032245.1. Lineage (NCBI taxonomy): Eukaryota > Metazoa > Chordata > Actinopteri > Cyprinodontiformes > Poeciliidae > Poecilia > Poecilia picta. Next base: position 29,472,270 of record CM065359.1, on the reverse strand, counting down.
AACAGTCAACCTCGATTGGAGACAATATGACATTTTAAAACGGATTTCAGCCACAAAAAAAGGGGCAAATACACAGAAGAGCCTGGTTAGTGTCCGACCGGCGCTGAGTTCTGCTTTACATATTACAGATCACGCTGAAGGATGATCTGTAAATATTATTTATTTACATAAATAAGTAAGATTTATGCTCATGTTATCACCAATGTGTCTTAAAGCTCATTTCGGACTGAACGCATTGAGAGCAGCTCAGGCAGTTGATGCACCAAACAGCGCATCCTTCACACCGCGGAAATAAAAAGCAGCAGCAAAACCTTGTTACCGACCTTCATCAGCCTCGCGTCTCCTCATTGAACGATGTGTCCAGAAGGGAGACGGAACGCAACAGATGTGCTCCGTTTGCGTCAACGCCGCCGCTCAGCGCCCGTCCCGTCGCTCTGAGAGGAGCCGGTGGAAGCGCTTTGTAAAGAGGCTGATGTTCGGCCGTGTGGCGCTATCAGCTCTGGACCAATCACTGAGCGCGAAGAGGAGAGACGAGCTGAAGCAGCGAGGTTGACGCTTGATGAGCCGGGAACGGACAGTAATGTACGACGGTGTGTGAGGGCTGTTTTAGATAGAAGGGGAAAAAAACGGAAGCGTGAATTTCAACAAAAAAAAAAAGGTCAAATTTGATTTTTAGATTAATTTCAGAAATTCTCTAGAAAAAAAAAGAAGAAAAATAAGCTTGTCGAAAAATTGCTAAAGAAAAGTCAGAAGCGTTGAGATTAATATCAGAAATGTTCTAGAAAAAACATGTCTGAGTTTGTAAAGTAGAACATTATTTACTTTTGGAAATTTTCTGAGTTTGAAAAATTGAAAACGGCATTTCCAAAATTGAACATTTCGATATATGAGACAACCTATTTTTTAGGAAATGTAAGACTTTTCAAAATGTCCCTATTTTCTCTAGAAGATGTCTGAGTTTTTTTTGATGGAAATCTATTCCTTTTTTCCATCTTGACCCTAACAGGCCGTCGGAGTGGTTTGGAATGCAATAAATAAATAAAATAAAAATAAAAACAGGTTACTGAAGTGTATTCATATGACAACGGAACATTTTGTTGATAATGTTGAAAAACACTATACAAGTCAGAATATTTTACTAAGCACCCTGCAAAAGAATAAAGAAGGTTCCCTACATTATTGAATTCAATTCACTTCAAAAATACTTCATTCACCATCCCAAAGGGGACAGTAAATATTGCTACAACACATATTATCAAATTATCTCCACAGTCCTTGTGAATGGTGATAACCGACTGATAAATAGAATAAAGTGTCATCTATTAGATATCCACCATGTTTATTTGACCCTATTTGAACACAACACAGAGATTTATAATAACTAAATGTTAGTCTGTTTAATCAGAAACAATAATGGCTGAGATCATTTATCTATGTGACCACAAAGAGGAAATCACTGTGGTTTAGAGTTTAGCTCTCTGTGCAGTTAACACCAAGCACATGTTGTTCTAGAGAATCGCTGTGAATTCTCAACTTACCCTCAAGGAGTCGGAGATGATGAGAGAAGATATGATATTAAAATGATTCAGGATTTCTTGACTGTTCAGTTGGAGTTGCTCTGCAGTCTTGTCTTCTATATCACTAAAGTCCTCACAGTGCTTTAGAACCAGCAGATAACATCATCCCCAGGGTTTTATAGTCAACAAGGTTATAATATCTTTACTGCTAAATGTTAAAATACTCCACATAAAATATGTCATAAAGCTAAATTATTCACCAGCTTGTGACCTACTTCTACAGTTTAGGTTCAAAGAGTAATTTTTAAGAGGTTAAAAGCAATTCATATTTCACAGAAAGTCATCGTTGTTTTTTAGTTTTCTTAGAAACTGATTAGTTTCAGAACTGTATTACTCAGAGTGGAGATAAGAGTGGATTCCAGCCATGTTAAGACTGATTTCATAACACCAGTGTCTCATTGAACACATTTTAAATATGCCTTGGTAAAATGCCTTTTCACCAAGGCATTTTAAAAATGGACTTTAAGGGCGCAAGGTTAAAATATAGATACTCCACTGAGCAGTATGGCACCAGGTCGGTGTGGTTTGATATTCCATTTTGTCTGTTTCCGTACAACAGACCAACATGCTGCAACATTCCTCGACCTCCTTCAGCTGTAGGTCAAAGGACAATTAGGTACGGTTAGGTGGAGCTACACAGCTCATCAGTTGAGGGACAGAAAACACTGCTTGCAACAAGAACAATACATAGTGCATTACTTTTACCATTGTACAACTGTGCTAGGCGTCTGGGGTTAACTCTGCCTATGAGTAAGAATCCAACCAAACCACACAGACCGGTCCCATACTGCAGTGGAAACCAGACGGTCTGGGAAAATCCTTCATTCAAACATAAAACTTGTTCAGAATATCCATCCATCCATCCATCCATCCATCCATCCATCCATCCATCCATCCATCCATCCATCCATTTTCTTCCGCTTATCCGGGGTCGGGTCGCGGGGGCAGCAGCTTCAGAAGGGAGGCCCAGACTTCCTTCTCCCCAGCCACTTCTTCCAGCTCCTCCAGCTCTCTCTTCACCACGACGGACCGGTACAGCGCCTGCTTCATGGCAGACGCTGCCCCAATCCGCCTGTTGACCTCCCGCTCCCCTCTTCCCTCATTCGTGAACAAGATCCCCAGATACTTAAACTCCTCCACTTGAGGCAGGACGACCCCCCTGACCTGGAGAAGGCACTCAACCCTTTTCCGGCTCAAGACCATGGCCTCGGACTTGGAGGCACTGAGCCTCATCCCGGCCGCTTCACACTCGGCCGCGAACCGCTCCAGCGAGAGCCGCAGATCACGATCTGATGAAGCCAACAGGACAACATCATCTGCAAAAAGCAGAGATGTGATCCTAAGGCCACCAAAACGGATCCCCTCAACACCTCGGGTGCGCCTAGAAATTCTGTCCATGAAAGTAATGAACAGAATCGGTGACAAAGGGCAGCCTTGGCGGAGTCCAACTCTCACCGGGAACGAGCCCGACTTACTGCCGGCAATGCGGACCAGACTCTGACACCGGTCATACAGGGACCTGACAGCCCGTATCAAAAGGCCCGGTACCCCATACTCCCGGAGAACCCCCCACAAGGCCCCCCGAGGGACATGGTCGAACGCCTTCTCCAAGTCCACAAAAGACATGTAGACTGGTTAGGCGAACTCCCATGCACCCTCCAGGACCCTGCTGAGGGTGTAGAGCTCGTCCAGTGTTCCACGACCAGGACGAAAACCACACTGCTCTTCCTGAATCTGAGGTCCGACAATCCGATGGACCCTCCTCTCCAGGACCCCTGAATAGACCTTACCAGGGAGGCTTAAGAGTGTGACCCCTCTGTAATTGGAGCACACCCTCCGGTCCCCCTTTTTAAACAGGGGGACCACCACCCCGGTCTGCCAATCCAGAGGAACTGCCCCCGATGTCCATGTGATATTGCAGAGTCACGTGAGCCAACACAACCCTACAACATCCAGAGCCTTAAGGAACTCCGGGCTGATCTCATCCACCCTCAGGGCCCTGAGGCCACCGAGGAGCTTTTTAACCACCTCTGCGACCTCGTCCCCAAAGATTGGAGAGCCCGACCCAGAGTCCACAGGCTCAGCTTCCTCAGCAGAAGGCATGCTGGTGGGATTGAGGAGGTCTTCGAAGTATTCTGCCCACCGACCCACAATGTCCCGAGTTGAGGTCAGCAGCACACCATCCCCACTATAAACAGTGTTGGTGCTGCACTGCTTCCCCCTCCTGAGCCGCCGGATGGTGGACCAGAATCGCCTCGAAGCCGTACGGAAGTCTTTCTCCATGGCCTCTCCAAACTCCTCCCACGCCCGAGTTTTTGCCTCAGCGACCACCCGAGCCGCATGCCGTTTCGCCCGCTGGTACCCATCAGCTGCTTCTGGAGTCCCACAGGCCAAAAAGGCCCCATAGGACTCCCTCTTCAGCTTGACAGCATCCCTCACCGAAGGTGTCCACCAACAGGTTCGAGGGTTGCCGCCGCGACAGGCACCAACAACCTTGCGGCAACAGCTCCGATAAGCCGCCTCGGCGATGGAGGCACGGAACATGGTCCACTCAGACTCAATGTCCCCTACCTCCCCCGGAACGTGTTTGAAATTCTGCTGGAGATGGGAGTTAAAGCTCCATCTCACAGGGGACTCCGCCAGACGTTCCCAGCAGACCCTCACTACACGTTTGGGCCTGCCAGGTCTGACCGGCTTCCTCCCCCACCACCGGAGCCAACTCACCACCAGGTAGTGGTCAGTGGACAGCTTCGCCCCTCTCTTCACCCGAGTGTCCAAGACATACGGCCGCAGATCCGATGAAATGACGACAAAATCGATCATCGAACTGCAGCCAAGGGTGTCCTGGTGCCAAGTGCACGTATGGACACCCTTATGCTTGAACATGGTGTTTGTGATGGACAAACCGTGATGAGCACAGAAGTCCAACAACAGAACATCCTTGAGTTCAGATCAGGGGGGCTGTTCCTCCCAACCACGCCCCTCCAGGTCTCACTGTCATTGCCCACGTGAGCGTTGAAGTGCCCCAGTAGGACAAGGGAGTCCCCAGGAGGGGCACTCTGCAGTACCCCCTCTAAGGACTCCAAGAAGGGTGGGTAATCTGAACTGTTGTTCGGCCCGTAAGCACAGACAACAGTCAGAACCCGTCCCCCCACCCGTAGGCGGAGGGAGGCTACCCTCTCGTTCACCGAGGTGAACCCCAACGTACAGGCGCCAAGATGGGGGGCAACAAGTATGCCCACTCCTGCCCGGCGCCTCTCGCTGTGGGCAACTCCAGAGTGGAAGTACGTCCAGCCCCTCTCAAGGAAACTGGTTCCAGAACCAGAGCCATGCATCGAGGTCAGGCCGACTATTTCTAGCCGGAACCTCTCAGCCTTGCACACTAGCTCCGGTTCCTTCCCCACCAGAGAGGTGACGTTCCACATCCCAAGAACCAGCTTCTGCAGCCGAGGATCAGACCGCCAGGGTCCCCTCCCTCGGCCGCCGCCCATAACACATTGCACCCGACCCCTTTGGCCCCTCCAACAGGTGGCGAGCCCATTGGAAGGGAAATCCACGTCTCCTCTTCGGGCTCCGTGGTTAAAAGCCCGGCCACCAGGCGCTCGCCATCGTGTCCCACCTCCAGGCCTGGCTCCAGAATGGGGCCCCGGTGACCCGCGTCCGGGCCAGGGAACGCCAGATTCAAAGTTTGTGTCCATCATTGTTCAGAATATGAGATCAGAAATTAATTTAATTTTATTTTAAGTTGAAGCTTCATTCTCTTTTTTCAAAGTGGTCGATAGACATGTAATAGATTAAACTCTTCCTGCTGTTGGCTGCTGACACTCTCGGGGAAATATAAAATATCAAACTTGTTAACCTGTTTACTAAACTTACTGTTTATTAGCTGATGCTACTTTCAAATAGTTAAAATAAAATGGCACATTTAAATACTACTTTGCATTTTAAAATCCACTTTTTTTGTTTGCTACTCCTGTAAGGTTAAAATCAATAGTCATAACATCACCAGTTTGATGTAAGCTTATTACAAACAATGCTAATGATGGTTACTTGGCATAGGAGTGACAAAGCGTCTTTGACGAGTTTTATATGATGGGGCCCAAATGAAAATATGCTTAGGGCCCCAAAAAGGCTCGAACTGACCCTGTTCACTGTCTGTATGTTTTTTAATGATGTTGGAGAAAAAGGGCCCAACAAACTGAGTGTCCGAATTTGAATGAAACAGCATTCATTCAAATGGTATTGGAGCGTAATGATAAAAACGATAGTTGATTTGATTTTATCATGAGGTGTTGTTTATATAAAGGCTGTATTTGCTACATCAGACAATACAGACGACCTGGGAATCAAAATAACCCCCAAAATCTAAACTTTTTTTCATTTATATCACGTAGCACACAGTAGCAAGTTAATTAAGTTGAGCTGCACATCTGAGATTGTGTGATTTTTTTCATAAGTGAAATTAATTATACAAATATTTTTTTTATTTAATAATTATTTCTTTATTTCAACAGGTTTTTTTTAAAACAAACGAACAAGTAAACAAGTGATCAGTAGGACAGAGAAGAATATGCACACAGCTAATCAAGAACAAAATACTTTGTTTACTACCACTGTTGTGTTTGAAAAAGGGTAGGAAGAAATGAACACTTATGTAAGTGATCTCTTATCTCAAATTAATGAAATATATTACCTACTGACTCAATTATTATCAACATGTTTAATCAAAACCAAGTTGATATATTCATGTACCTGTTCAATATACTGTGCTAAAGAACCAACAATAAACAATATTATATTGACAAGATGGTTACAAACTAATTATCATCAGACAAGAAAATGTATGGATAGTAATACTAGTAATGCCAATTGTAAATAGCAACCTGACATCCAGCTGGAGTTCCCTGTACAGTGTGAGTAACATTGCTTTGTATTTGTTTTTAAACTGGTTGATGTTGGGACATTGTTTTAGTTCCATATTCAGTTCGTTCCATTGTTTGATCCCAGTGATACAAAAATATTTTCGAAGTTGTTCTGATGCTACATATTTTCAAATTCAGTGTTCCCTTTAAGTTGTACCCACCTTAATTTCATAAAACATTTCCTGAAGATGTTTGCAACAGATTGTGACTGATTTTATACATAAATAAAACATTACTTATCAAACACAAGTGATTTATAGATTACACATTATTATTAGCTGTACAGTGGCACAGTTGGTAGAGCTGTTGCCTTGCAGCAAGAAGGCTCTAGGCTCAATTCCCGACCCGGTCTTACTGCATGGAGCCTCCCCGGGTACTCCAGCTCCATCCCACACTCCAAAAACATGACTCTCAGGTTAATTGGCCTCTCCAAATGTGTGTGTGGTGTGTGTGGTGTGTGTGTGTGTGTGTGTGTGTGTGTGTGTGTGTGTGTGTGTGTGTGTGGTGTGTGTGTGTGTGTGTTGCCCTGCGACAGACTGGCAACCTGTCCAGGGTGACCCCGCCTCCTGCTCAGAATGCCAGCTGGAGACAGACACCAGCACCTCCCGACCCTACCAAGAGACAAGGGTGCAAAGAAAATGGATGGATGGATCCCATGCAAGCTTATTTTAATACACCTGGTCTTGTTGAGAGTCTGGAGTTACGGGGCTCTACTTCTCTCCCCACAGTTTTGGCAGTTTTCCATCAGAGGGCGCCACGGAGCCATGGTTCTTAATTTGCTCTACTGTGACATCAAGTGGACAATATATGTAAAACAGGCAAAATGATGAACCTTTAAATTGAATATAGGAGATAATGTGAGGTATGAGATGCCAATAGATACATTCTGCATATTGTCATCTGAGAGGGCTGAGTTGTGAATGGGCTTGTGTTACGTTAACCATACATGTCAATGACAATTTTATTTTGTATTTATTGCTTGAAAATAAAACCTTTTACTGCGTTCAGCTCTGTTTTGAAATGATTCTGTCTCCTGCAGAAAATAATGTGGATGTAGCTAGAAAAGCATCAGCAGGTTTATAGAAGGTGGAGAAAAACATTTTCTGTCCTTCTCAGTATTCCAACACTGAGTATTTGTCTCAGTCGTTGAATAATAAAGCCATATAGTCTTAACAGTGTTGTGGTCAAGACCACATAACCCGAGACCAAGATGAGACCAAGACCAGAGTGTATCAAGACCGAGACAAGACCAAGACTTTTAGGGTTTGAGACCAAGTCAAGACCAAGACAGAGGGAAGTCAAGACTGAGTCAAGACCAAGACCAGCGCCCCGCGCTAGATGGCACAATAAAATGTAAAATATGAAAAAAATTGCTTCTCAAATTGATCTGAAAGATTCATATTTCCATAAAAACACCTTGATATTAAATACTTAATACATTTTACCAATATTAAATATTCAATTTCTGTGCTACAATGTGTGATGGTCTTATGCCATGTAATTACCATGAGATTTCATTTAATCAGCAACATAGAATCATGACGTAGATCGTCATGCACTTAGTTAACAGTTGTATGGCATCCTGACTTAGCGGTTAAGTGAAGTTTACACTGTTTCTGAATGTCACGTCACTACATTGCAGACTTTTGGACACAGCGTTGTCCCATATATGCGACAAGTCAGTCAACACCTCCACACAATAATTCAGGCAGTGAGTAACTTTTTTTCATCACAATGCTTATGTGTCTCTGTACAGCTAGCTTTGCTAACATCACGTCAACGGAGCTTACCTTTCTTTGATACTTTTCTAAGTGACGAAAAAAGTTAGACGTTGTCCCCACGATCTGTGAAAGCCAAGCACTGCTGAGTTAGCTGTGGCCATCGGATTTCTTATGATTTATCCAGCTTTATTCTATTACTGACTATTAGACAGATCTTCTGCCGCTGAGAGGAAACCACTGCGCATGTCCTGGAGAGCCGCCCGCGAGTGAAAGGTGGGGGGAAGAGGGAAGGGAAGAGAGTAACAGAAACATGTTATTGCTTGGATTTTAATCTGTGCGTTTTGCATCCACTGAAAACAAAGATGTTAACAACTAAACTGGATGTTTAGTGATATTTTCACAGTTGCGGTCTCGACTGGTCTTGAAATAAAATGCCGAGTCCTCAGCGCCCGAGACCGAGACAAGACCGAGACCAAATGCGGTCAAGTCCGTGACGAGACCGAGACCATCAAGAAATGGTCTCAAGACCGGCCTCGAGACCAAGACCGATCTCGAGTACCACAACACTGAGTGTTTATTTCTTCAACAAACAGGCCTAAGTGTAGAAATGAATTCCCCTTTTGGATCAGTGAAGTCATGTCAGTCTCAGTGTTTGAAAGCCTGTTAACAATGACCCTGAGAACAATCATCAGCCCTTTAACGTTGTGTTCATTCTTGTTGTTCTTGTTAACTCCTATGTTAACAAGAACAACACAGGAGTTGTGTTGTTCCTGTAGAAGAGGAACATGGCTCTGTTCCTCTTCTACAGCTGAAGAGGAACAGAGCCATGTGATTATATATTTTTAACAGATTTACTTGTGATTTACTAAAGCTATATAAAAATATCAAAGTATTTCTCTGTGCTGTCCTATAAAATCCAATAAATTGTTTCACGTCTTTCCTAAGCATTTTAATTTTGTTCAAATCTCCAGTAGAAATATTTACTGCACCCATAGGAAGTTATGAAAACTGACAGCATGTTAAAAACCTCATAAGAATTTGAGTTATAGATGTTTAGCATTTAAAGTACCAACCTATGTATATTATACTGTGTAACAAAATATGAATAAAGTGGAAAATGACAGAAAAATAGGTACAGCGATGTCCTCAATTTTAAAATATTTACTTCCTGGAGCAGATCCAGGATGTTGGTCACTAGAGGGAGCTATATTCCCTCAGCAATTGTTTTTCTTTTCAGGTTCTTTGCCCTGACGCTGCTGCTGATGCTTCCTGCCACCGACTTAGACAAAAGCAGGCGGTCCACCCACATATCTAGGGTTTCACATAGGGCACCAAAAGAAACTCAAGCCCCCAAAAAACAAGCATTATTATTATATTAATCATAACAACAACACTTATGAAATGTAAAATTTGTAAAACGTTTATAGAAGTAAAACAAGAGTAGAACATTTGCCCAATAAAAAGACTAATCACTCTCCAGGACCACTCTTACTCAGATCAGTCACAGTCACCCAGACATCAGACCAGGTTGTGTTATTTGTGTTGGTTCCATACTCTCTTAGATGTGTTCTAGCAAGATGAAGGCTCCCATGTCCAGCTAATCTAACACTTAGGAGAATCCAAAAGCAATCACTGCCTCTATGATTGGCTCGTTTTCACAAAGAAACATGGAAGTTCAGCATTCAGATTTAGGAAGGCATCAGTTCTAGGCTTAGTATCCAAATGAAGAAGATCGTAATACTTTCAGTTAGGTCCAGAACTGCTGAGATTTGTTTGTAACCTACCAGAGACTTGAGGTTTCAAATAATTTTGTGACTTGTTAATGAGAAAGTAACTGTAATTCATTCTAAATCATGTTTCATTGGAGGATGTGGAATTTTCTATAATTATTGAAAACTAACCTGCATACTGTGAATTCAAAATTATTTTATTATGATTTGTAGTTTTGTCATAATCTTTCATAAAATTAGTCTTTCCTAATGACAACCAGTGTTTGTTTCTTTCATTCTCAACTGAGTGGCACAATTGTTTCAATAGAGATAGAAGGCATGTTATCCAGACAGCCTCCTCTTTGGTTTTTTACCAATTTATCTAATCCACAGAAGCTGGGAGGACAGAGCAGAAATGAAACCTACGGAGGTCTGTTAAAACGCTGCATGACGTTTGGGCGGAGCTTTTCCATAAAACAGAAAATTATTTCCTGAATCACAGATACACACAAAGGAGAGCAGATCATACAGAAGCATGGCGTCTTCTTCCTCCTTCTCAGAAGATCTGACATGTTCAGTCTGTTTAGGCATCTTCAGTGATCCAGTAATTGTCTTCTGTGGACACTCTTTCTGCAGGGAATGCATCACACTCTCTCTGAAATCACTGAATCAATGCCCACAGTGTCGAGCGACTGTTCCTACAGACAGGATGGATTTCACAACTAATCACATCTTGAAAAGCCTTGCTGAAAAAGCAAAGAAGGAGAAGGAATCTGGAAAAGACACTGAGGTAAGCTTTTAACTTTATTACATTTTACAATCGCATAACAGGACGTGACTGTTTACCGGAGGCTAGAAGTCAATTATTGATGTTTTTATTGCTTTATTGACTCCAAAGGCTGCTGTGGGGTTTTGCCCGGAACACGACGAGAAGCTGAAGTTGTTCTGTGTCACTGATCAACAGCTAACTTGTATCATATGCAGAGACTGTGAAAGACATGAAGGACACAAGTTTAAGCCAATCAAAGAAGCTGCTGCATCAATCAGAAAGGAGGTAGAGACTCTGGCAGAAAAAGAAACCTCTGACATCTGTGCCATAGAACATCTGGTCGAGTCACAGAACGAAGAAATAAGAAAGTCCAAGGAGAAATCTCAGCAACTGATGATCCAGATTAGCAGCCAGTTTCAGGAGATGCACCAGTTTTTGAAAAAGAGAGAAGATGAAATTCTTAATGAGCTGAAAGACAAGGAAAAAGCTGAGCTTAAGAAGATGAGACAGAGCTTAAATGTTGTTGAAAAAGCTTTAAGTGAAGGCAGAGAGGTGGGGGAACAGATGAAATCTGTCCTGGAGGTTACAGATCCAGAGAGTTTCCTAAAGAGCTGGCAAGAGAGCAAAATGACACCAAAGCCCAAATCAAACCCCAAAGGATCGAATCTCAAAGTGGTGACCTCTTCTCTCTCACTGGGTCACTATGAGAGCCACCTGCAGTTGTTTGTTTGGAAGGAGATGCTTCAGATCATCCAGCCACAAGCAGAAAGGCTTTTTTTTAAGAGCCATGATCCGTTTGATTTGTCACAATGGTCAAGTCTTTTTACTAACTGCAATACGAGAATTATCTATCATCAGCAACCATGTAGTTGTCATTCTAGCTATGCCGGTTTATTATCACAATGTCAGAAATACTACGAGCTTCAAACCACTAACATAGTTAATGTAAATCAGATAACACCAGGACCACATTATTGGGAAATAGATGTTGAAGACAAGAACTGTTGGACAGTTCAGATAAAGAATCATTCCCTGACATGCAAAGATAACAAATACACCACTACTCATAAAAAAGCTAAGAAAGAAGTAAAGTTTGCAAGCAAACCTAAAAAAATCGGCTTTTATTTGAATGGCAACTCTGAGCAGCTCCACCTCTTTGATGCAGACACCATGCAACATGTTTAATTTTTTTTACAGTGATTAATCTTCGTTAAACTCAAATTTTATTACAATCTTTATCAAAAAGCTTGTAGGTAGGTTCAGGGAGCCGTTACATTTTCATAGGAACGGACTGGTAAATTCTGAGCCTAACCACATAAATTCATCTTTTGAAAAATTAATTTTCATCTGTTTATTTTTTCCTCATTTAGCAAAGTTTTCATCTGTTTGATCTGAAATATTTCTGTGACAAGTCAAATACTGAAAAATTCTGTAAGTGGACAAACACTGCTCCAAGCAGAAATATAATTTGTGGATGTTGTGATTTACAATGTTTTTTTTTTTTAGTTTTTCATCTCTGCTATTTTGTTAATAGCAGAATATAAAACATATTCTATCTTAGATCTGACGTAAACATTGATGTTTCTTGAACTGAAGAAAAGTTTTTCATGCCTAATTATTACAAAATATTGTGACTTAAAAATGATTTGGGTTTCAATTTTACACTTTGCTTTCATTTTAAGAATGAACGTGTTTGAATTGAAATTTTATGACATGTACAATGTAATTTTTGTTTGCTGTTTTAATTATGTAAATGTAAAACACATATGAATAAATATAAAGGAAAAAGTAGTATGTCTTTATCATATAACATTTTAACCTCTCAGAATCAGTCTTACGTCATTTAATATTTCATATCAGATGTTCCCATATATACTGCATAACCTGAAAAAGAACAGTTTGAATCATTAATTTATGAACTCAACTCCGTGCTATAAAAATAAATTTAAAGCAGCTATATAATCATTTATTTCCAGGCTTGTTTCATGAGTTTAGTTTTTAAAATAATTCTGTTGAAGCATGATTGAAAATAAATGTCTCACTTTCATTTGTACATTTTCATAGAATTATTATTCATTATTACCTTTGTCAGATTCAAGTCATTTCTGTGACCGTTGTGGGTTTTTCTTTCACCAACCGAGGGATACAAACAATTCTGTCCATGTGTATATATCCCGATTGTGCAAATACAAACTTTAGCCTGAATGAAAATGCACTGAATTATTCCAGTATGTTCAAAAAAAGATATAAAATGTCCTGAACAAAAGATTTCAGGAGTAACAAAATCACAAATATGTTTCATTAATGGCAAACCACCCATCTCTACAGACCCTGAGTGATCCGTGTTGTGCTTGGCATGCTTCTCATCCTAACCGCTGTATCTGCAGGCCATGCCACATGGCATGACTCCAACTCTCTTGCCTTATCACCACACTGGGTGTGGTGTTTCAGAAACATGAACCAACAGATGAATCCTCTGCCTGGCTGAACAGGTTCAGAGGAAAGCAGCAGCCATGGCGTCTGTCTCGTACTCAGAGGAACTGACTTGTTCTGTCTGTCTGACCATCTTCACCGATCCAGTCAACCTTCCCTGTGGACACTGCTTTTGCAGGCAGTGTATTTCAGAAGTGCTGGCCACACAGCAGCATTGTCCGATGTGTGGGACAGCTGTAGCGCTGGAGGCAGCAAGTCTCCCAACAAGCCTCGTTCTGAAGAACCTGGCTGAGAAAGCCAAGGCGAAGCCAGACGAAGGGAAACGACCGACAGCAGAGGTATGACGTTATGTTTATGTGTGGAATCGCCTTCTAAAGGTGAACTGGTCAATGCTGATATATTTAATTTAAATAGCCGGGACCACTGTGCATTTCATGACTTAAGTTTTTACACAGCTGGATACCAACATGAACCAGTTGCAAGAAAACATTAGCTGTAGGTCACAAAAATTAACTTTATAAGGTTAGATGAATCATCTTTTTTTACATCACTCCTAAAAGACAAAAGGTTATTCTGCAACAAAATGGTGATTATTACAGACTTGTACAAATAAAGAAGAGTAATTGGAAAATCTCTATATATGTACTCTTTAATTGTCTAGTCTCAAAAATAACTGAGCAACAACTTTTGGTTCTTATCTTTGTCTGCAAACATGGACTGGTTGGGGTTTGTGTACAGATAGGGACCAGATATTACCCAGCATGCTCTTCAGTTTAGAGGAGAGGTATTTAGTTATTGATGTAAAAATTAATCTTTGATAAAAACAGAAAAACACAACAAGAGGTGAAAAACACTTCATGAGCCTGTTTTTAAAAGTAAATTACAGTGAATATGCTCAATAATTATAGTGTAATATGCAGTTATTGAAAATGAATCTGGGACTGAAATGGTTAAATTTGTATGAATAATCATTCCTTAAAAAAGGTGTTTCTATGAGAATTATTTTTTGATCAGCAGTAGTCGTATCTGGATTTTCATCAGAAGCCATTTTATGACATTTATATCCTGAAGACACTGACCTTGTGATGGACAGCAGGCCTGACCAGGGTGTAACTCTAATCCTGCATAGGCTCATACTATTATGACAGTAATAATATGTTCTCCCCCACTTATGCTTCTTTTTTGAAAATCTAATACAACCAATCAAACTCAAATGTCTCAATGTGTGTCTTCCAGTTGGCTGCACTCTGTCCTGAACATGAGGAAAAGCTGAAGTTATTCTGCATCACAGACCAGCAGCTAGTTTGCATCATATGCAGAGATGGTGAGGAGCATGAAGGTCACCAGTTTAAACCAGTCAAAGAAGCTGCTTCATCCCTCAGAAAACAGCTGGAGATGTTTGAACAATGCACTGCTGACAATATTCACACTGTAGAAAGTCTTGCTGATACACAAAAGGACGAAATGTTCAAAACCAGAGAGAGATCTCAGCAGCTGCTGACTCAGATCAGCAAACAGTTTGAGGAGATGCATCAGTTTCTGAAGAGGAGAGAAAATGAGATAAAGAGAGAGCTGAAGCACAAGGAGGAAGACAACGTTGAGAAAATGAGAGAGACTTTCCAAGCTACAGCTGTGGCTTTGTCTGAGAGCAGAGAGCTGAAGGAAAAAGTCTCCTCAGTTCTGAAAATCACAGAATCTGAGAGCTTCTTAAAGAGCTGGACAGAGGGGAAGAGAAAGGGGGCACTAGAGCACCTGTTCAGGCCCAGAGTGAATGAAATCAAAGTGGTGGATTCTTCTCTCTCACTGGGGCCGTATGAGAGCCACCTGCAGTTCTTCATGTGGAAGGAGATGCTTCAGGTGATCCAGCCCCGGGCAGAGCTGCTGACACTGAAGAGCGACAGTCAGGATGTGGTCGTGTCGGATGATGGCAGAAGTTTGTTCTGTAGACCCAAAACACACCAAGCCTTTGGATTCTCCAAACCACAATATACACATTTTGAAACTAGTTTTAGGAGGCAAAATATGCAAGGTGCCTCTTTTGTAGGTTCACCCAGTTTTTCATTTGGTACTCTTACTCACTACAGCCCAAAACCTTCTGGCGCTGAAGCCACAATAGACTTACAATCTGCTTCCAGTGTCAGTGAGTTCGGAGTCGGGCAGCATTACTGGGAAATTGAGGTCGGCAGCAGAAGCTATTGGGAGCTGGGGGTGATGCACAATATCCTGAAATATGATGGAATAAAATACGCCTCCTGTGGCCCAAATGTCACCACAGAGCTGGAGTTTAGAAACAGACCCAGGAAGATTGGGGTTTACTTAAACTGCTCTTCTAAAGAGCTCTCCTTCTACGACGCAGACACCATGACACACATCCACTCAGTGAGCACCGTCTTTGTGACCAGGCCAGTTTCCGCACAGATTAACATCCAACACAAGCAGCCGGATCACAGTCCTGTGACTGTCTGCTGGTACTGAGCAGCGCTGCAGTCCAGCAGGAATCACTGGAAGTTGAGCTCACAAAACAGCTGAAACGTACAGAACTGGATAACATACGACCTAGACTTATACAAACTTTGTTTGTTGTGAAATATTCTCATATAGAAAGTAGGGATGTTAGAGATCTGCTTGTAAAAAATATTTTCCCACAGCCATCCATACTTGTCTCAACAGTTGTGTAATGTACACAGGCTTTTGTAAGTAATAATGCAATAAAAAATGTGTCAGATGTTTTTGACTCTTACTGAAATTTGGAGAGAGAAAATATAAGACGATTGTCTTCTCAATCTAAGAGTCAGTTGAAATGATTTTTATGTATTTTGTTATTTCATCTTCAATGCAGCATTTTATTGTTAACACCTGAGAAAAGCTTCAGGCTAAATTTATTAACCGTTAATAAAACAGTACTATTGAATTGTGATTCTTTCTGGATTGTATATATTTTCTTACATGAAATTTTTATAAGCAGCATGAAGTTATTTTCTGCTCTCATAATTATTGTTAGAATTTTTTTCTCCCCATATGCCTTCAATATTTTTGAGATTACAAAAGGAAAATAAAAGGTTTGATGTACATTTTTTAAAATTTGATGAGATTTTGTCTCACTTGGATACTGAGTTTAGCTAAGTGTATTTGTCTTGATGTATAAAACTCATCATTTGACATTGAGACAAACTTAATGTCTTAAAAGAAAATGTTTGAACTTTCTCTGAACATACTCTGTGTTTTCTTCTCTGTACACAAATGAATAAACTTCCTCACATATTGACACATGTTTGGTTTGCTTTGTTTTTCTTTCCTGGAACTCACATCATATTTCATATTAATACATAACCATAATATTTAATTGTAAGATTAATAATTATAAAATTATTTTTTTACTTTGATAAGTCGGGATTCTGTTAATTTGACATATTACTAATTAAATAAATTTGAGTTATTGTAAAACTCACTACACTGGAAAAATGTATTGTTTTTGATTTATCAAATTGTGGTTTCAGTGATGTTTCTTGTTTTTGGTATGATTGAACTCTGGTGTTGTTTGTTTGTTTTATGCTTGTTTTGCTGAAGGAATGCCTCCTGCTTATGCTCTGTGTTCACAACTCGTGTTTTTAAAACTCAAAAATAACTGAAATCATCAAGATATATTTAATAATCCCATAAAAAAGCCTGTGACCGTCCAATTTTTCCCCATTTTCATTTGGTGATTCAAAAATGATTCAAAAATGTAATAAAGACAACACAGTCACATGAAAAACATGGTACGAAAGCCAACTAAAAATATTTAAAACAATGATCTACATGAAGGAAGGTGAGCACAGGTTTGCCACAAGGGGGCAGCAGGATACAATATATATTTACAGTGACCTCTGACTAAAACCAATGAAGTATTACCATCTGACATTACCTTTTAAATAACGGGAAAAAAAAATATTTGTGCTGCCTATTCAGAAAAAAAATTAACCTGAGATTTTTAAGTATTGTCTAATTTCACTATAACCAGTGTTGCCTTCCTTTCTTCATTGTCAAGTGTGCAATAATCATTCATGTTAGCATTAGCAAAATCCTTTTAATCAGTTTGCATTTTGTTAAACTGGTGGCTTCATCACCTTCCCAAAGATGGGCTGCTCCATTTACACCACCAGGGTGGACTCCATCCGGTGCAGTACTGGGTGGAGTCCAGGTAGAGTTCACCCAGTGACCGAAGTAGAAAAGGATCACATCACAGGAGCTGGATACTAAGACCATGATGAGCTTGTGTCCATATCATGAGGTAAAAATGAACAATCTGTCTCTAAAATCTCAAAGACCAACAAATATGATACCACCCCTGGTAGGAAGAAGATGTGTTTTTAGTTGACTTTCTTTACGTTGAATTAAACTTTAGTGATTTAAAATCTGACCCTTCAGTGACCTTCTATGTTCTGCTTGACAGTTGTCCAGTCTGAAGGCATCTTTAGAAAGAATCAATCTACGTTAGACTGTGGTTGCCAAATACATATAGTCTATAACCATATTTACTAAAGTATTGTTGAGATCATGCTCAATAGAAAACGAGACGTTAGAGATAATAAGTATACCCTTGTATCACTCAGATTTTGACAGGTAGTGGTCACGGTGGGTGGTCTGGAAGTGGGGGAGGGGCTGTGTTTGTGTACTGCAAATTATATTGTACAGGATATTGTGACTTATTGCTTTGTAAATAAAACTTAACGTCATGGTTTCTGACAGCAGCTTTTCATTATTGCAAGAGGTGGCATTTACCTGCTCAGATCAAGCTATAGTATGTGGCAAAATGTATTGGAAAAATGTTTACAATTTCTTAGCTTTGCCTCAAAAATGAACTTTTGATGTTACCTAAAAATACCAAACATTCCTCATCATTTCTCTTCAATCTAGTCCAAGGTTCGTGGAGGGAATTGTAACCTTTCTTAATACAATTTAGTTGATTTATAAAACACAAATTTACAATAGGTAATCTCAAGACAATTTACCAAACAGTCATTTCCATTCTACTTATCAGCGTAGCAATTTAAATGTATTATTTAAGTCAGTAAAACAATAAGGTTATACGAGTTAAAAATGCAAATTGCATCATGTCACTGACTTGTTATTGACTTGACTTGTTTATATGCTTCCCCCCTGTTCAAATTACTTTTACCCTGTAATGACTGGTTTTATCCATATTTTCAGGGGAACATTTTGGAACCAAGATGCACGTTTGCTAAAGTCTCTAAGAGACGCAATCAGAACACCTCATGCTGAACTGATCCTCTCCACAACCGTCCTCCAACGTTTGTCTATCAAGTCAGAGTTTTTAACAAGAAAGAAAAACGCGGAGTACAACCGGTAAAATTGTTGTTTATAAGCCACAACAAGTGTATATTTCATCTTTAGGTTTTATATAACACCATGCTAATAAGCTACATTATTGTTGGTAAATAACATCACGCTGAACACAAATCCTAATCATCGATCTCTACTGGATCTGCTCCTCTCTTCTTCTTCTACAGCCCCTGAATTAACAGGAACAACTGATGTTTGTTCATTCTGTAAGAAAAAAACAAAGTTTTGCTTCTTTTACATTGTTGATTTTAGAGCGCACAAATTATACAGTACTTCATAAATTAAAATAAAAGTTGTTCATTTACATTATATTCATTTAGCCACAACAGGAAAGTTATTATACTCTACAAGTCAGAGGGAAAAAGGCTTTTAGACATTTTAATGAGATCCACTTTTTTTTTTTTTTTAAGTTTTGACAAACCTTAAAGTCTCTTCATCTCATGAAGTCGTTTCTGTGAAGTTAGCGTTCGTAGAGGGAAACTTGCTGTCGTTGTTCTGCTCAGTCATAATGTTCCTAATGTCAGAAAAATCTGCTGTCATGTTATGAGCTGGAAAAAAATCAACAAGCATGTTTGCAAAAAAAAAGATTTTGGTTATGCTTGTAAACTGTAAACTGAGGTAACACTGAACAATAAATCGTGTAAATAGTGGGAAAAAGAGGAGATATTAAAGACATGCTAACCTAAATGTTTGCAAATGCATCAATTACTGAAAGTAACTTTCAGTAAATGCTGAAAGTAAATCAAACTCATGTAACACAGTGCAACACTTTGAGTCACCAAGCTTTATAATTTTCAAACCGTTGCTATTTAGTCAGTTTGATTTCAGAAGAGCCAATGATATTTTTTATTACAGAAAAATAAAATTTCCTCTATTAAATTGTACTCATCTCTAAGATGACTAGCAGAAGACTCACTGCGTGCACTGAGGGCAATGAGTTCGGTCAAAAGTAAAACATTCAGGATTCCCAAAGACACAGCCACACCGAGGCAGAGCCTCTCTTTGGAGCTGTTCGAATCTTAACAAAAACCTCAACCTTAGCTAAATGTAATTAAATACATGCTAGAATTATATGTAATTTCATTATTACCTGTGTGATTAGATGCAGTTTGTCCAACAGGTTCCATGTTGACATAAATTTCCTCCATCGCTTCAGACTCTGTGCTGCTTTTAACAGTCCGCTGCAGTCGTGGAACCAAGTGAAAAACTGTGGGAAAGAGGAGAGATGTGATCTGGTGTTCAACATAAAAAGTAACATATTTTAGAGATAACAGTCAAATAAAGAAATTCATGTATGCGGTTTCAGTATTTTCTTAAATATCTTACACAACATAAGATTTTTGAAGGTTTCAATAGTTTCATAAGTTCATATTTGCTAATTCGGTTCTGTATCAATGAATATTTATTTCGCCTTTTTCTTTGTTTTCCTTCAGCTCAGTTAATCCTACTCATAAACACATTACATTTTTCTATTGGTGAAAAAAAATACTTTTACATTCATGCACAACTATTGCAGTCCATCGTATGGCATCAAAAATTAGAAATAGTTTTAAGTCGTTGATATAAGGATGAAGAATACGTCTGATGTTGCGATGTTCCTGCTCCTTGTGTCCAAACATATTTCCTACAGAGTGATACATTGTTGGAGTAGATGACTGGTTCTCTCCTTGGATCATATGGACCCAACAGGTTTACAGGTCTCATTGTGTCCTGATAACTAGTCATATCCTGGTAAATACAGCTATCAACTATTTTCTTTCTAAATCCTCTTCTAACCCTATTCCTTGTTTTCTCACTGTATCACTCCAGTAGCATAAACACTAACATTAAGGAACCACAGTCCCCGAATTGCATTACTACTAAACTTCTGTAACTGCTGGATCAAATAATTATGGAATTGTACGTATTTATTCATATTTTAAAGGTATATACTTTTAGGGCTGCCATCTAGTAAAAAGGCGCTACTAATGTCTAAAACTCAGTCACCATGTCTTCTCATCTTCTGAGGGAGATCAACAGTTTGACAAACAGTTTGCTTGGTGAAGCACCGCCTCACTGGGAGGGAATCAAAAGGCTAACATGCCAATCAGGTGCAAGTTGGTCGGGTTAAAGTAAGAGAAACCAGATACTGCATTCAAAGCAAACGAATCATTCACAGAATTAAGTCGTAGAATATCAGAGTACAGGAGATACAGGATAGATGAATTGACTGAATCAAGACATTGTCCAGACGTTCAGACTGGGAAGCTACCTGACAAATTGCTAGCCAAGTATGTGGAGCAGGAAAATAGGTTGTAGTTACTTAAATTTATGCAAACCAATTGTCTCAAAAGACCACTTCAAACTCAGTACCTGTTTGCTCTACAGTAAAAATTTGGTAAGATTAAATTTAGTCGACTAAAGAAAGTCAGACGGTTCATTACGAGTGAAATCTCTCGAGGTAGTCAAATTTCTTGTCTGTTCAGATCTTGCTAGTCATTTCCATAGTATGGGTACTAATTAACAGTTGATTTTTTTGTGTCTAATTGCAATCTAATTATTCAGTTCACAATTGAAGTTTTATTATCAGGATTCTGCAAATTGAATATTTTCATAGTATATTTCAATTGTTCCTTTTATACAGTCTAGGCTCCCTGAAACTAATTTTGTGAACTATAATTTTGATTCCTTTGAGTATCATGATATTTTACTTAATCTTCTTGAATGCATAGTGATGCTTCACATTGCTTAAGCTTATCAATTACAAGAGGTGTACTGTCTGTTAGTGAACGTTATTGAACAGATAGCATCATTAGGACCAAGAAACAAAAGTTTTAGATAATTTTAAAGGTATCAAAACAATTCACCACGTTGTGACCAACTCTTGGAGCCTGGTTGTGTAGTGAGTATGTAATTTTATTATTATTTTTTTTTTAGGTAAAGTGTACCAATAGCAAACTTAGTCAATGTTATTTATTATAAGTCGGACCAGGTGTCAGAAGATGTAAGTAAGTCTCAGTGAGAGGGGCTACTTGAGAAAAAAAGCAAAGATTCACTGATTGAATTGTTGGTTGATAGCCAGCATATATTTGAATTTTTGCAACAAATATTGAAAGAAAAGAAAAAGAATGACCATTCAGTTTGTTAAATATTTCTATGTAACATAGATTTATATGTAATATAGATTTACATAGATTCAATAAATCGATAGAAATCCAAGTGCTCACATGAAAACATAAAATCTAATTAAATAATACAAATTGTATTAAATATTTAATACAGGCTCACACTGATCATTTATACGTTTTAGAAATGGAACCTTAACAACTACAGGTGTGCTATATTTTGTTAGTGAACACACTTAAGCATGTAAGATAATGGATGGAGTGAAAGAATCATTAGGGCCAAGAAACATACGCCATATAAGTCGGAGACAAAGCTGGAGATAATTTTAAAGATAACCAAACAATTTATCAAGTTGGAGCAACTTTTGGAGCCTGGTTGTGCACTGTAAAAACTTTCAAATTTGGAGAAAACTGAAAGATAAATATTAGTAGCCTAGCCCCACATATTCTTAAGAAATAAAATTTACAGGTGAGGAACATTTACTGAAATGTATCACGCTAGCAGGTGTTACAGAAAAAAAAAAAATCTATAACCAACCTTTACTATTTTGGAGAAACCATGAAGCACTGAGAAGATCAGTGTCGAATCAACAACAGGAAAAAGACAGAAGCAAAGTAGTATTTACAATGATGTGAGGACAAATTCTGGAAAGGGATCTATGTTAGGGGTTGTCTCTCACTTTAATTGCAGAAAGCTAAAAGTTAACTGAGTAACGAATCAATCCCTTGTAAATCTGTTAAAATGCTGTAATTATTATATTTTGTTTTGTTATGCGATGGTGGAGGGTGAGGAGTGTTAAAACACTGACCGTAGACTAACTGCGGTATGACCGTCCTCTCCGTATCTTATGAGACAAGATCTGAAGAAAAAAATATGTCAGATTGAAGCATAAAATGAAAAAAAAAAGTGCTGTAACTTACTGCCTAATATTTTGTCGTAGTTGAGAAAACACCGACATTATCGGGATGTAAGCTTTCCCGTTAAAAAAAGAAAAAGTCCAGAAAAAAAAACCCTGCAGCAAATATGTACCTGGATAGGATCGGATAAACGGTGGTCTTGGAATGAACAGAGTCTTGTTCAAACTACTGCAAAAAAAAAAAGAAAAAAAAAAAGGTTTAGGATCCACCCTTCTCGCTGATAGGAAAATGGTCTAAGGGTGAAGAAAGGAGCCGGGATGTTTAGAACTGGTTATCAGTAGAGCCTTGGAATGAGCAGAGTCTTTGTCCAACCTCGTCCGAAACAGGGTGATGGGAGAAACATCTGCTGGTAAAAGAAGCTAAAGTGTCTGGAACTAATTAGTAGAAAACAGCGGAAGGTCACGGCGTCCGGTTACCGCGAGCTGTACACGGTCAGAGTAACATCTGTCCGTTTAAAGGCCTCTTGCAGAATCCGCGAGACTTTTGTCCAGCTCCAGCTGATCTGGGCCGCATCCGATTCTGAAGGAAATAAAACATTGTGCTCAATTATTCAAATAGAGAAGAATTAAGGGTATTTATCCGTAGTAGTTTCTACAAACCGAGGCAGCGATATTCTTTTGACGTTATTTTCTAAGCAGTGAGATTTCATGTCTTCCAGACTCTCTGAGATCGATATGACGGTTTCTGACTCGCTTTTTTCTTCGTAATCGGACATACATAATAGTAAAGACGGTGTTACTAAATTGAAAAAAAAAAAAGAGCCAATTTTGGACCTGGGTGGTATAGTTGACCATGGCATATTTACCAGATAGTACTGTATATGAATCGTTGGTCCTGTATAGAGAATCCGCGCGTGACGTCACGCGTGACGTCGGAGGGGTATCAGCGCCATCTTTGGTGTCCACAAACAACGGTCTCGCAGTATAAAACCAACAGTCTCGCATATTTTTTTCAATCCAAGTTACTTAAAATAATTTAGCTTTGGCTCAAACTTGCTGCGTTATTGTCTGTAATGTCCGATCACACGACCGAAACGGTAAAAAGGTGGAAAACGGACTTTCGTTTCACTATTTTCCTGCTTGGAAACAACGTGAGGAGGCTAAGCTAACGGAGCTAAGAGAAGAAAACAATGTCCCGGTTTCAGCGGTAAGACGCTGATTTCACTTCTCCAACATCCAGATACCTACAGGTTTGATCCAGACATTTACATTCTGGTGAGTGAATAAATTTGCTTTGTTGGTTTTGTGTCATAGTTTATTTTGCTATTATTTTGTCCGAGTGTTATGATCATTTTCTGTTCAGTTCATTTAAGTGGGTCAACCTTGTTTAGGTCGGACTAATATTGTTTATGTAACAAAGTCCGAGTTTAGTCAGTGGACATCGAGGTTATTACATTATTGTGAAGTAAACTATTTTACTAGTGTTATCAAATTAACAGTATTAATACTGATGTATGTTCTGATTTGTCCTCTTGAAGGCAAACCGACGTATGAAGGTAAACGACACAAACCGGACCGACATGGGCGTCAATTAAAGAGGAGATACAGCAAAACCATCAACAAGTTACTGAGACAGTTTTATTATTTACCCATAAGAGGTAAATAATGAAAACACAGTGGAGGCAACAGAAGAGGAGCAAGTTGGAGGCTGAGGAGGAAGAAACCAGGATTTGAGCTCAGCAAGACTGAAGAGGATCAGGAACCATTTGGGTTAAATACAGTATTAGTGGCTGTTTTCTCTCATTTAATCATTTAATGTATTAAACATCCATGAATCGTTTGATTCAAGCACTTCAAGTAGCAGGTGAAGAAATGAATCACATTTTAAGTAAAAATTTGATATTTAAATATTTCAGGTAATAAACATGCATGAAATGAAAGATTATATTTTTAAATAAATATTTTATGTGATTAAAGTAAACAATTATATAATCAGACATCTGTCAGGACACTGGGTTTCTGGGTTTGTTTTGCTTTTCATTTTATTTGCTTCATGTTTTAATTCACTTTAGTTTAACCCTTTACGGTCCTTTTGATATTATTAGAGGTGTTTAGTGTAGTTATTAGAAATATATTATTGCTTTTCCTTGAGTCCATGTCAAACCTTTAATGACTATAGTTTAATTCTATTTTATCCTTCTAGTTATTTCTTATTCCAGCCTCCCTGCAGGGTTTCTAGTCATGTTTATTTCTTAATTTGATCACCATAGGTTCAGTTATTCTTCATGTCTGAGTCAGTATCTTTCTTTAGTCATTCTAGTTGGGTTATTTCTTTAGATCTTCTAGTTTCTCTTGCTCTGTGATCCTTAGTTCTTATTGTTAGATCAGCCTTGTTTCTACATCCATTTAAAGTTCGTCCACTGCCTGCTGCGTTTGTGTCCATCACTACATCATGACACAAACCAGATGAAAGAGCAAATCTTTAAACATTTAATGTGTAATTAAACAATAAAGTGACTAATTTTATGAAATAGATCACACTTTAATAAATATTTGTTGTATTTAACATACTTCAGGTAAGTGAACATGTAATGAAATTGATCCTGTCCTAGAATTTTATGTAATTGAACATTACGAGTAATAAATTATGATCATCTGAGGCAATACATTTTATGAATATTTTTTTTAAATATAATTTTGGTTAAAAAATAAAAAAGGGGTCAAAATGGAATAAAAATATGCCTAATCTATATAGTTTAGTAGAATAATTTAACACAGATTTTGAGATAATAGGTTACATGACCTAAACGCTATTTAAGAAAAATGAAAAATTTTGACTACAGAAATAGTTAAAAATATATTAAAAGTGTTAAAATGTAATAAAGGTGAATGTGTCTCATCTATAGTCTAGTAGAACCATTTTACACAGATTGAGTTAATGGGACACGACTTGGAAGCTACTGAAGAAAACATTTAATATTAAAATGATTGAATATGACTTAAACATTTTAATAGAGGACCGTGAGCCTCGTGTAATAGCATGAATGTCCACTTTATTTTGTATCAGTTGGTTACAAGACAAAGCATTATTTACAGGATTTGGGAAATTGACAGCAGCTGTGAAACTCCGAGGCTTCAGGAGGGACTAGTAAAGAACAACTGGCCGAAATTAGTGTTAATAAATCGGATCAACCTTGAGCTGAACGTCCCTTAACTCCGTGGAGCTCAGGATATTCAGTATCCAACTAGAAAACACCTTTACTGCGGTAGGTAACACAATGAAAACACCGGTGATGTTCTGAATAGTTAGTTTTGGTCTGTGGACACCAAAGATGGCGCCGAGCGACGAAAACGTCATTTCCGGTGACGTCAATCACCGGAAATATCCGCGTTGAATCCGCATTGCGTTCCCAGTCAGGGAAAAACCCACAGGCTGTGATAAAAGGGCCAAGACAACTCAAATAGGCCATATTCAGGATTTAGTGGGAACACCAACATCTGGCTGTTCATCCCCTGCATCGTTGTGGAAAACCTGGAGCAGCAGATATATCTGAGGCTTATATGTGTATGTTTACTGGTTTAAAAAAAAACAAAAACAAAAAAATTTTGGGGTTGTGGCTTATAGTTCGGAAAATACGGACTATAATCCTTCCTGGATTTTTTCTGTGAAGAACAGAGGGTTATTTGGTTATTATTAGAGGTGTGCCGATCGATCGGTAACCGATTATAATCGGCCGATTTCCGTGAAATCGGTGATGATCGGGATCGGCGACCATTGGCTCTGTTACCGATACTGATCACCTGCATCTCATTTCCCAGCCTGTCTGTCCAGCTGGTCTCGTCTTTTCTTCACACGGCGCAAACCCGCAGCAACAAATGCTAAGCCATCTGTAACTATAACGCACTGAGTGAATGGGGACGTTTGCGTGTTGCGGCGGAAAATTGAAGCAGGTCAAAATGCATCAACACGACGAATCTAATAGACATAAAAACAATGACGGAGTTTGGCATCGAGTCTCACTGCAGTAAAAAGACATGGAGGATCAGACAGCAGGTAAAGCAGCACAGCTACAAACACTCACCGGATTAGCATGACGGTCAGAAAGATAAACTAATAACCTGTAAAATGATTTAAGTCTTGGAGCTGCGAAGTAAGACGCTGGTTCTGCTGTTGAACCGCTGCTCCGCTACAGGTAGTAATATTTAATATTTAGTAATATTTGACACGGAGCCGCTTCTGCTCCACCTGGTAGCGACTCTCACCGAACCTGTTTAAAGCTGCAGCATCTAACTTAAAAAATACATTTTACATACGTATTAAAACTTTTGCTGTCCTAACATGAGACAGATAATCTTTAAAAAATAATCGATCTCCTCCCTGTTACTCCTCTCAGTCAGAAACAGCCAATCAGAACTAGCAGTAACCAGCTAGCCGCTATGCTAACAGGAAGTTTTCATTCAGTAACTCTGGATTGTTTTCGCAATGGATCCTGTATTTTCCTTTGAATGTTAAGTTTTATACTTGAATTTTTTTGTCAATGTTGAGAGGTTTTATTTTAGCTCTTTGCATTATTTAGCCTCTTCAGAACCTTCATATGTTATCAGTCTGTTAAAGATAGTATTATTGATAGCAGTTCAATTTGCTCAATGCCTGTTTTGTTTAGTTTTCTTCTTGGAAAAAGTTATTAAAAACAGGTTTTTTGTCTAAATTAAGGTGAATTCATGGTTCCTTTTTTCACATAATGTAACAGTAGTGTTTATGATAAAAAATAAATAAATAACAATTATGTGATCGGTATCGGGGATTGTTATTGGTATCGGCAGAAAAATCCTGATCACCACATCCCTAGTTATTATTTATTTAATCAATAGTGTTATTATTTATTTCCTGACTTGTTCTGTGAAGAACCCAGAGAATGTTATATGATTGTGCTTTTTGGAAAACAATATATTTTTACATTTAGGCTCTCCTGCAATTGTCACACTTTTTCTGTTACAAACTGACTCCGGCCTCCCACCAGAGAAGGGAAAGGTTATGTGGCCCTCACAGGAAAAAGTTTGGGGACCCCTGTGTTAAAGTTTCAAATCAAAACAAATTATGTTTGTTTCTGGAAGGGCTTGGAAACAGAGTGGCAGAAGATCCGAGTGACACCTTCACCTATTTTCTACAAGCTTTCATCGAGCGAACAGTTTTTTAGTCTCCTAGCTTGAAGAAACTGAGAGACAAAACTGAAGGATATTTTAACGAGCAGGTTAGAATAGAGAAGTTGACCATGTCTGAGCACTTCAGGTCAGTATTCACAGGGAGAGGGAGAGATATTTTGTTGTTGTTTTTTGTAATTTTGTAATTACAAAAAACAACAATTACTGAATTCAATATAACATGCACTGGTAGAGTTTAGGTTTTTTCAACAATAGTCTCTAATTATGCAGAAAACAAACTCCTTAATATTAATGTTATTAGTCAAGTTTAATAAATCTACAATCAGTAGCTAAATGTAGCTAAATGTAGTTTTCCCCAGTGATTCTGCAGAGGTAAAATTACTCCAATCAGACATCACCAATGCTTCACTATAGTAGTAAAACAGATGACATGTTTATAGATGTGTTTTTAATTATGCATCACACGCTTCATCACCACATTTTATGGTGTCTTGGAAAATGATTTGTTCCCCTCAAACGTTTTCCACATAACAGCCACAAATCTCTGAGCAGATTCAAGAGACTTCATGTGAGATTAACTTAGATCTGGATGTTTCTCGAAGGTGAAACCTCACCGGAGTTTGAAGCATTTACGGTGTCTAGACATAGATAGGTAGAACGTAGCTAAGTATTTCAGAGGATGAGCATAAATAATAATAATAGTAATAATACATTTTATTTATTCCCCAGGGTGGCTTTAGAATCAGGGAAGGCTCGAACACCAAAATGAAAAATATAACATATTTTTTACTTTAAGAGTTCATCATATATTTTATTTCAAAAGGTGTTTCTATACATTAAAAAGAAAAAAAAAATAAAGTTAAACAGTTATTGGTGAATAAACATAATATACTGTATGATGCCTGCAGTGACTAAATTGTATGGTATTAAATGGCAGCTTTATATCTTCATATGTCAGGCAGAGTTCAGTGAAGCCCAGAGATTCTAGGAGCTCCATCTCCTCCCAGGAGCTCACTGAGGAATTCAACCGCATGCTGGCAGAGTTTGACGACGACTGGAAATATATGGAAACGTTTGTTGACGAGCTCAACCTCTCATATTGTTCACAACTGATGCTTCCTCTTCCTCCACAAGTCACAGCATCACATCATTCTGAGATCTGCATGAGTTTAGGGAATTTGGAGGATGTAGAGAACTCTGTCCATGACAGCATCACCCTAACCCCAGCAACAAAGACGGAAGACCGCAAAACCTGGGAGCTTGTAGATAACCTTCTTATGGAGAGTTTAAGGAGTGAAAGAGATTCAGAGAACTCTGTCTCTAGTAAGAAGTTCAACAAAGAAATTAACTCGAGTTGTGGAGTTCAAGAGCACATGTTCAGGCCTCCACCTCCAACCCAAGTTACCCATCATGCTCCTCCTTCTCTTGAACTGCCTGCCGTACAACAGATGATTGTCCAACCTCCTGTCCTGCCAGCAGGAGGCGCTGACAGTCAGGACCTGGTTAGTCAGAGACAGAGACTAAGCCTTCCCTCAATAAATATGCTAATCAATTAAGTATTATTTCATAGTGCAGCAGATAATTGTATAATTCAACTGTATAAGACAACTGTCCTAACCATTTAGATCATGTCTTAAAGGTTAGTCTGAATTGTTAACTAACCATTAAGATAACTGTCTTAGTCTTAATTGTTAGCTAACAATTAAGACAACTTTTTAATGGTTAGTCTGAATGATCAGTTAATCATTCAGACAGCTAAAAATTGAGCCAACTGTCTTACTTGTTAGATGTTGTTAGCTAACCATGTCTGAGTGGTTAGCTAACCATTCAGACAGCTAACAATTAAGACAGTTGTCCTAATGGTTAGTTGAATGGTTTGCGTTAGCTAACTGTTGGTTTGAGACTCGCAAACAGCGAAGTCCTTCATTTCTGATTTTGCTGCAGGTTATTGGGTTTGTGGGGTCCAGTAACCTGGTGGGTTGATTTCAATCCCAGCAACTGGTTGTAACACACTTATTTTGTGTTCAGTGTGTCAGTTATACTAGACCAGGGCTGCTCATTACATCGATCACGGAAAGGTTTTGAGTCAATCTCGGCAGCAGGTGACAAACTGATCACTGCCAGGATGCTGAGACCAGAACTTCCTCTTCTGACAGGCTTATCAAAATATTCACTAAGATCCTAAATGTTTTTAGCTTCATTAAAAAATAATAATTATAAAAAAATCAACAAAACATGTTAAAATTAATCATCTCAGTAGTTATTGTTTCAACAAGGTGTTGCGCAATTCAGTGCGTTTCAGTTTCATTAACAAAAAAAAGCGACAACGACCAACAGAGATCAGAGCAGGAGTTTAAATTAGCTACTCAACCACCGCTGTGTTCATGAGAGGCTTATTAATAATAATCGAGAAATAAATATCCTGGAAATCTGATATGGTAACGACTGAATGTTGTGTTTTTAATGTAATCTTTGCTCGGCTTGCAGGGCGCAGGCGGTTGCCACGGCAACGGGTGTGCTTAAACAAGAAAGAGTGAAAACTTTCAATAAACGACAAACTTGGACTAATGACCTCGTTCTTTGTGAGCATACGTCACAATATCAAATAGGACAAATATATCTAATTAAGTTTTAGCAAATTCTACCACGATAATTAGGTGAAATTAATTATATCCCGTTACCTTCACTGGGCTCTTTAGTTCCTCCTATCAGTCTGTAGTTTCTCATACTGAGGTCATCAAACCAAAGTTCAGATCCACCATGACTGACTGACACCTGCTGGTTTGCAACCAGCTTCTGACTGAGAAACCAGTAAAGCTGCTCCCAGTGTCAGAATCTCACTGAGGAAGAAACTGAATTAGGTTTTCTGTCACTTTATTATTTCTGCTATAACTGATGTATATTCGCATTTAAAATAAGTCAATAGAGTTTAATTTGCAATTTTTGTGTCTTTGTGTCATGAGGTAGATCTCAGGCGGCTGGTGAGAGAAAAAGTAGATCTTGGTCTCAAAAGGTTTGGGCACCCCTGGTTTAGAACATTATTCGTTTTTCAGATATACAATACAATTTACATGTACAGGTTTTTTTAAAAAGAAGAAAATGGAGCATATGGGTTATGAAAAAACTTTAATTTATCAACAGCAGATTTTAAAACTAATTCTATTCACACTTACATACAGAAGACGAACAAATACACCACATATTTGTGTTTTACTGCATATGTAGTGCTCCCCTCAGCTGAGGTCATCAAAAATACAAAGACATGGATGTTTTTTGAACTTATGATTTCTCTTAAAAGAAATACGCTAACACAGTCATACCAATAAAGTTAGGATGCAGAATTTAAAGATTACAACCACTCTTCTACTGAATGTGAAGAGTGTATTTTTCCCACAGCAATGCACCAGACTGACTGCAGTGCACTCAAGAGGCCTAAACGAAGTAAAGCAGATATATACTTTTCTTTACTGCTACTAGTAATGAAGTACTTTTAAACAGAATCCTTGTTGGAACATATCTACTGTGTATACTGGCCTCATTCAAGGAAACACACACACACAGATACACATACCCACATTGTAGGAATCAGCCATCACACTGAATCAAACACTTTGTCTTTACTGCTGCAGTTTTATTGTAACAGTTGGAAGTCCACTCAAGTTATTGCTCCGTCTCTGTGAGGAGGAGCTGAGGAGGAGGCTGGGGAAATCTTTACAGTATTCCTTTATGAGCAGCAGGCACTCACGTGCATTACATGGTGTGGATAATGTGCCATGTAAAATGAAGGATTGCTTACAGCCGAGTGATGTAATACCCCACAAATAATCCTGTTTGGTCCTGACAGATATCACAATCTGAATCCATCCCAGGCATCTGTCTGCTTTATTGGCCGGCTGTTGGAGGAGAAGACGTGTGTGATAATATTGGCAGTATTAAAGTGAGATGCTATATTTTTAGCGGCTAAGTAGAATAGAGTGTGTGTGTGTGTGGGGGGGGGGGGGGGGGGGGGGGGGGGGGGGGGTCAGTTTTACACGATGAGAAGTTCCAGACTTGATTGGTTCTGATGGCCGGGCATCTTTCAAGCTGATGTGCTGAGCTGGTGATGACAATTCACACAGGCTTGCACTTTCCTACGTCAAACACTAGAGGACCCACTCAGCTCTCGCAGATTCTTCTTCTCAGCCTGTCAACCCCGGAGTATGAGATATTAGTTGCTCCCGTGGAAATTGCAAACGATTTCTCCCTGTTGTAGTAATTAAAAAGCTATTACTCAGAGCAAAACAGAGGGTGCGGTATGTATTTGTGTGAGCTGTTTGTATCGCTGCTTTACACAGTGGACTGTTAAGTGGGACTGAATATTATTGTTTTAACATTGATCTTGGTGACAGATAACAGGGACGGAATGGTAAACGGAGACAATTCACTCGGCTTGTTGGAACTGTAGGAAGATCAGAAGATGAACTGGAAATAAAGCAGAAAGTTGGAGCAGTTTTCACTATCTGTGTCTCACTGATAACGTAATCTACTTTTAAGAATGTAAATAGTATATTTGAAATAAATGGTTCTTGAAACAGTCAAATCACTCAAAGTTTAATAGAATTTTAGCTGTAAAATACCTGGAAAAGAAACTTGAAGATTTTTTTTTTAAAAATGACTTAAAGCTAAATGTTGATTTGTTGTTGATTTGTATTGAGTTCATAGTGGCGAAAATTATTACTGATTCCTTGTGGAATCTCTCAGATTGCTCATTGACAAAGAGCTCATCTGTCTCTGATAGTTAAGGTGGTTTCATTCTAATGTTAAGAGAAAAAATATGAACCAAACATCCAGAAAAAAAACCAAATATTTAATTCTAATTGAGATCAGTAGTAAAAAGCAAAACAGGAGCTGAGGCTTTGTGGTTAACATGTTTTTAAGATATTGTAGGACAGTTCTGATACTCGATAGAAATTTTTCCTGAACAGAATTTTTTCATAGCGCTTAGGTGTGGAGATTGGCTTATGCTTCATTTTAAGATACACTTAGGGCTACTCCACATGTAGCTGAAAACAAATATACATTTTTATGCGTTTTGACCTCTCTCAAAAACTCACTTTAATATTGCAAAAAAACCCGATTATTTAGAAAAACACCAACCCAAGTGGAGATTTGAGAAAACATACTTTTTGTGTTTGCGTGTGCACATGGAGATTTTGGATTTCCCCTGCCCACATTGCAGTCTACCACAAATTATGCGCTAACATATCCACGTACTCGCTTTGGAATCAATCCGAGTTTCTTAACCTCTGCAGAAACTTGAACTCAGATGTCCACTCACTCAGGTACCAGAGCGCCTCCTAGCTGCTTCTTGAGACTCTGACAGCTATTGCCTAGGGGGTGGGAGGGATAAGTCCAGTGGCAGATTACAGGTTTTATCTTTATAGTTGAGAGCCACAGCCAACTTGCCAAATGTCTGATGTGAGGTTTTTGGCAGGCAGGAATCAGACTGATGGATTACAGGTTTAACAGGCCTTAATGTCGGCGCACCGCGAACGAGATCGAGTATCAGACTTCTAATGAAGATGTCCTGCGATGAGCCCACCGAGACAGAGCTCATAGATGGGACATTGATCAGAAGCAGGAGACTAAAGAGACACATTTACAGAGAATGGGCATGGCGACAGCACAGAGTGGAAGAATTCAATCAGTTTATTCAGGCCAATGACTTCATTCAGTTTGTAAGATATCTGCACGTGTGAACTGTCCCTATCCTCTCACTCTGCCTCTCTGTGTGTGTGGGCAGAAAGTAGGATGTTGTCCTTAAACTTATTAGAGCAGGTGCAGTGCATTGAAAATCCATTCAGTGCTGCTGTCACAGCAATTCTCTTCCACTGAATTAAGAGGGGTCAATCCTACAAATCAAGAGATTACGCTGCAGGGAGATAGTGGCCTAACCGCTGAGTGGTGCACAAACAACATGCATGCTCACCGTTTGAATATGCACAACATGCAAGGTTGTAAGGAGACTATACATTCAAGAAAACAAAAATCACATCCACACCCAGGCACGTGAAACACATTCTGCAAGCCGCACACACAGAGTAAAGCTTGTCTTGCGTGACCATGCGGTGGTTCCTCTTTACAGAGCTACTGGCAGCAGGAGAGGGGGGTGCAATTGTGCTGAGTGGAACAATCTTGAGTTTGGGGACCTTGGCATTCATCACACACACACACACACACACACACACACACACACACACACACACACACACACACACACACACACACACACACACACACACACACACAAGTAAACGCTGCAGCAGCCCTGCGGCTGAGCCCGCTTTAATTATTACACGGCTGGCTAATCAATACTAAAGAAGCTAATCCTATTTCATCCCTTCATATTCATTTATGTTGGTGTCAGAGTTAAACTGCCACTGATGCCATTAACGGGATGGCGTACATGGATCCAGGTGTGTGAGTGATCCTCTTTTCGTGTCATCATGAGGCACTTTTTTCCTTTTTTGCATTCCTGTTTGTATTTAGGAACTTGATTCCTTAATAAAGCCACATGCTTTGAAATGCTTTGATTAGGAGCAAAAAAAAATACAAAAAAAACCCTAAAGGGACATTTACTGTTTGCTATTTTGGTGAAATCATCTACATGTTTAAGAGATTAAATTTAGCAGAACATTGTCCATGTCACTGTGTGAAGTTGGATTAGCTGGATGGCAGTATGAATCCACCCAATCAGCTGCGACTCGTCAGTCCACTTAGGGTTGCCCATAAAATACGGGACCGTCTCGTATTTGGCTGTTAAATGTAGTGTCCCGTATTCAACGGACACAGGACGCGATTTGTTCGGTATTCTACAAATGTGGATGTGTAATAATAAAGAAATGATCCCCAAGTATAGTAGGCTGCCCCAGTCACTGACTCACGGTGTTGGTGTTGCGATATTGTGCCCAACTGCTTTCTGGATAACACAGACCAACCGACATGCTGCCCCCACAGTTCCCCCCTCCCCCACGGCTTTACATATATGGAGACAGGTCCCTTGTTAACCCTAGTCAATGCACCCTCCTCCCCCCCTCCCCCTCCTGTATGAGAGTAGGACTTTAAGTACAATTTGCGGTGTTTCCACACCTTGTAGTTTGATTGGAAACCAAAAATGTAACATTTCTTCCACTTTCATCTGGTGAGGTTTGCTTTCACACTGCATTGTCAAAAGAACCAAAACCTTTGAAAAACCTGTTCCCCTCCTCACCTGTGGTGGCGCTGCATCAAGAACTACTGACTGAGTGACACGAAAACCTCTGAAGTGTAACTCCCTTCTTCAAGAAATGTAAACAGAAATGGAGTGGTGTCAGATTTTAGTGGTAATAGGATTTTTCCTTTATAGTTGGTAATAGACCATAAGCTTTTGGTCCCGCTGCTGTTAGACAGGAGTGCTTTGTTTTTGTTGTTTTTACCCAAAATGCTCTGTGCCATACACCTACACATAGGTTTGTAGGTGGACCAGAGTTGGCTTTTTTGGTTCGCATCAGAGTTGAATAGCTCCTTCAAATCTGCCCAAATTAATCAGACT
Organism: Poecilia picta; assembly: GCA_033032245.1. Taxonomy (NCBI): domain Eukaryota; kingdom Metazoa; phylum Chordata; class Actinopteri; order Cyprinodontiformes; family Poeciliidae; genus Poecilia; species Poecilia picta. Next base: position 29,437,102 of record CM065359.1, on the reverse strand, counting down.
TTCTAGACAAACAAACCAAACAAAAAAGAACAAGGCTAAACAAGGCTCTTGTAAATGCACCGACAGACGATTATGACAGCCACAGCCAACTATATGAAGATTAAGTTATGACAGTATGTTGATGTCCCCTCTTTAATGTTGTAACAACATTAAGAATGAGGCATCTCTGTTCTTTTCCAGGTTTTGTAGTTGTTTGGAAACCTAACTCAGCTGCCTGCCTCTGCCAGAGAAGTTTTACAAAGCAACAGATGTTGTTAAACAGAAAAAAACAAAGCTCAGCAACAATGTCTTGCAGAAATATAGACACTTAATATCTGGTGATTTAATGGTGTGGCAATCTTTCTTAAGTTGTTGTATCACCTGATTTTTAGTGAATGAACAAAGTTTGGACTTATTTGGACTTTGTCTGATAGCTAAACCAGAGATGTTTATATTCAACTTGAAGGTGTTTCAGGTGTGCAATTCAGATAAGTGCAGAGTGAATTACATAACTCATTGGATGATATGTATTCTGACATACATGACCAGGTTCTGGTTCAGTCCAGCTTTCTTTCTCCACCGTAGCTGCATGAGAAACCTCAATGTTCCCAAACAGCAGAGCTTGGTGACGGCTCGGAGTCCTCAATGTTTTGTTGTGGTGCCACTTTTTAAAGTTGCACTGCAGAGCGTTTCGTTGCATACTTAATTCAACAAATTAACATTCTGCATGTGTTCAGTTATAAAACAGCGCGTTATAGTTTGGTACACCTGCATCCTGAACCGACGGAGCTGTACAGATTATTTTCGGTCAATTACGTGTACTATTACACCCTTGGTGATTGTGACTCTGTTTTTGTAAAACAAAACCACATAACCATATAAACCTGCCCCATCTCAAACTAAAGGCCAGTACATATTCCATGAGAGCTCAGAAGTGAGTTCTCCCTCTCTCAGCCTTGGTACAGGAGTTCTCACAGCTTGTTCTCAGCACATCATCTGGGAAGAACTTCTCTCTTCAGAATTTTGACGTGGATCTGGTAACTCTTTAAAATTATTCAAGCTGTAGATAAATGACCCATTGAGAATCCTACAGGGGTTCTGCACCATGACCTGCCGGACATTAAACTGTTTTTTGTTCTTGCTGCATCTAAACTAAACTAATATGCCTCTCAGTTTGTGTAAATGTCTGTTGTGTTGTGGTTGGCACCAAGGAACTCTGTCAAAAGGGAATCTTGTGAGTTCTTGAAAAAGTTTGCTAAGTCTTTGTCAGGGCTTTGCAAACTTTACAATCCAAAAGTTTTGCAGAGCTGCCAAATAAAACCTGTGTAAAATGATGGAAGAAAGCAACTTAATGAAGATAAACATATAAATATATATATATATATCATTTTACACAAATATATATATAAACATATTCCTTTTAGTCTGTCCTTCCAGAATTTCTTTTGATTTTCTTGCAATCAAAATAACTGCATATTCACAAGGGGTTTTGCAGTATTATTTCCTTATTAAACTTTTCCAAAATCTATATGTAGAAGAAAATTAGATGAGAAAAATAACTAGCACACATATTGGACACAAAACTATTTTATCCTTTAAAAAATGAAAGTGAATGAAATAGCTTGATTTTTCTTATATCTGTGCATATCAATTGCACATAAGAACTTGACACCAAGTAAAACTGAGGCAGCAGCATAGTAAGAACAAGAAATGCCGCCACCTCCAGGTGGGAGTTAGCAGTCACTTTGACCCAATGGTAGTGATCATTTTTGTGGTAAAATTAGCAATTAGCATTAGCACAAAAAATGCAGAAATCTGCTAAAACCTGATAAAAATTTGCATTTGTTTATATGCTTATATTCAAAAACATTACTTGGTTCTCTAGCCAAAGTTCTTAAATTATTGCAGATCCCTGGTCTCTGTGTAAGACTTTCTTAGGCAGTAGTGCAATTAATTTCTAGCCAGATGGATATAGCTGTCTGTAATACTGATGTCCAACTGGGTAAAATAGAGACATAGATTAATGGTATTAGAACTGGGTTTGAGTTGGAAATGTAAAAAAACAAATTTCTTGAGGTTTGAGTGGTCTTATTATATGGTTTTAAAATGACTAGTATGACATCAAAATACTCCTCCAAAAATTATAATCTACAACCAAATAAGTCAACTTTGTGCTTTTTTGATAGTCACCACCTCTCTCCATCATCGCAGCTCATTCTGCAGTCAAACTGTATTCCAGAAAGCGCCCCTCCTCCAGACTGCAGCATCTCAGAGGACTTCAGCACCGTCTGCCTCAGCTGACCGTGCTTCCCATAATATTTCTTCAGTCACGTCTGATGAAGTCAGGCTTTCAATTTACTGTAGGCCGGGCCGCTATTGTGATGAAATACAGTGCTCAGCTGTCAACAGGGAAATTTTAATCTGAAGCAGCTTTGTCATAGACTTTCTCTGTGGGTTTTTAGTGTGAAATTGAATTGCTGTCATTACTGCAGGCCGGACGCTAACTACAAAGGGAATAATGAATGTTTAAACCAGTCATCCTTCTCCTTTTAGTCAATGTGTTCGTTGTCTGTTGAATGGGGTTATTTCTGAAGATGCAGTCGACCTCCGTCACCCTTTTTTCTCCTCAACAGGCAACAGCCTGTTGCCTGTTCAGTCGACAAGAGCATAATTTATTGTTTTCACATGCAATATAAAAACCCTACAAGATAATCATTTTATGTTTTAGACTGCAAATACTTGAACAAACCCTTTTAACCCTTGCCCCACATTTGTCCAGACCATAACTTCCAAAGGGTAACCTTGTGTTTTCCAGCAGTGGGCTGGGTCAAAGGTCAAAACGTTACTTTTTCTCTTCATGTATGTTGTCCCTTTTGCTAATGAGACATTTTTACAAAAGTTGAAAGCTTTGAAAAGATTGATTTTTTTGCATGTTTGTCACACTTATGTTTCAGAACATCAATACAATTTTGATATCAAACACAAAATGCATTTTTTAAACAAATAAGTTTATTATTATTATTATCCAAAATTACATGGCCCTGTGTGGAAAATCAATCGCCCACCCTGTTAAATCACACCTGAGTTCACAATCTGTAGACATCCAGCCCTGAATACTGCCACACCTGTTCCCAACCAAGACATCACTTAAATAGGATCTGGACGACAAAGTGAAGAACACCAAAAGACCCTCGCCAAAAGACGCCATGCTGAGATCCAAGAGATTCAGGAACAAATGAGAAACAAAGTCAGCATCAGTCTGGAAAGGGTTACAAAGCTGTTTATTAAACTCAGTGAAAACTCATTGAGCAGATCACAAAATACCCCACAACATCATCCAAACAAACTGCAGGCCTCACTTGACTCAGTTAAGGTCAGAGGTCAGGCCTCCACCATAAGAAAGCGACTGAGTAAAAATGGCCTGAAAGACCTGCTGGGCAACAATAATGCTTTTCTTAGTTTTCTCAGAACATCTTGATGATCCCCAAGACTTTTGAGAAAACATTCTGTGGACTGACGAGACACACCTTCCACCTCTTTGGAAGGTGTGTATCCCATTACATCTGGAGTAAAACTAACATCCTATTTCCAAAAAAGATCATGCCAGCAGTAAAACGTGGTGGTGGTAGTGTGATGCCATGACACATGGACCCATGAATTCTGCTGTAGACCAAAACGTCCTGAAGAAGAACATCCTGCCGTCTGTCGTTGACCTCAAACTGACACCAATGTGGGTTCTGCTGCAGAATTAGTCCATCGTTGCTCCCATGTTGCATTTGTGTCGTTGACTTTTCAGCAGTCAATCACAATGAGCATCCATGTAGCTACAGGGGAGAGGAAGACTCTTTTTAGCAGGAAGAAACTTCCAACAGAAGGTTGTACGTGAGTGTCCATCTGCCATGGAGGTTTGAGAGGACAGCGCGTACATGGACATGAACAGGAACCAGAAATACTCATCCATGTCAACTTTCTAGAAAAGTTAAAAAGTCAATATATTAGCTCCTCTAGTGATTTCATTCAAGAGGAGTAAGCCATTTTTCCAAGTCTATGCAATGGACAGCTAGTCAACACAAGAGCTTAATCAGTAGCAATGTCAAGAAGAAAGAAAAAGTTAAACACTGTTAGAACAGCGGCCCACTGCTGCGTTCTTATTTGGCATCCTGAGTCTGGTTTTGTGTTTGTGACCTGAGGCCTCCCCAAGGAACAGCCATACTGATAGTTGGGTAGTTACAGATAATGTTGCCCCCAGAAGGCCTTTAAATAGACCACACTCATCACTGCCCCTATCTCCGCCAGCCTCTTTATGTCGTGTTATCCTCTCGCTACTCCCAAATATCCACCCCAAAGTCTGTAAAATTGACTCCACACTCTCCCTGTCATAATGGTAGAAGGATCTACAGGTTGAACACATAATATTTTACAGCAGGAGTTATTTGACTTTTCAACCTGTGACCCAAATAAGAAAGTTATAGTCTAATCCTGAAGTCTGAGTTCATTAAAATATATTAGCTCTCATGACATCATGGGGCCAACCTCCAGCTGCAGGCCTGGGACGTGTCCTGACGGCGAGCTTCAAAATCCATTTTAACAAGATACTTGGCTGTTTTTTATTTAGGTATAAAGCACATTATCAAGCTATAAAGTTTTATTTTATTAGATGACCATATCAGATTAGAATAAGGAGTGAAAATCAAGCAAATCACTGGCTAAGAGCTACTGCATGCGTCAATGATGATGATAAGGTCTCACTAAACCTTTCAAATCCTCCATGGGTAGCATTTCTATGTGCAGAACTGATGAGTCTCATGAATGCTTGTGTAGTGGTATAGAAATATAGTAATTCCACAAATAGTTTCCAGGTGAGGAGTTCCGGTTCTGAAGGTGGGCGTGGTGTATATAAGGGAGCTGAACGCTCATTCAGGGTGTGTCGTCTTTGTTCTCCCACTGTGTGGTTTGCGTCCGGTGGACTCTGGCAGCGGAAAGTAACAAGTTGCTGGCTGGTGCGTGTTGCGCTGATCTGGTGGTAAAAACGCCTCAGCGCTGCCCTCCTCTTCCTCGGTCTGCGAGTGTGTGTGTGTGCGCGTGTTTGTGAATCGGCAGGTAAGAAATTAACACTCATTTAAGCTCCGGTTTCTTTTTAGTTTTAGTGACTAATCTTTTTATAGTCCCCACAGTTGGACCATTGCTGCTCTGTCGACGTACGTTTCTCGGATCTGTGCTGCTTTGCTCTGCTTGGTCTACGTTCATCTCCTGGATTCTTGACGCGACTGTTTTTGAAGTTGGACTGCGGCGGCGTTGTCCGCCTTCATTGAAGCGTTTGGGGCAGCGGCGCCCGTCTCATCTCCCGCTGTGGTGTGACAAGAGGGCCACACCGGGTCCTGATGTTTTAATTTGTTATCTGATTTTTATTTCTTTTGTTCACAGCCCCTTGTTTTTCTTTATTTAGCTCGGGCTGATATTCATTTTTTATTTTTTTAACTGTTTGGGTTTTTTTTTTTTGCTTGCAGCTCCCGAGGTCCGGTGGCGGTGTCTGTGTGGTGACGGCGTCTCCCTCGTTTGTGTGCTGTGATTCTTGAGTTTGGGTTGTCTCACTGCGTCTGGTGTTGAATGGTTTTTTTTTGGTTTGCGGTGTTTGGTGGATGTCGTCCCCATAGCGCCCCTTCTGGACGGTAACCTCAGTTGCTGCAGCTTTTCTAGTTTCTTTTGATTTATTTGGATTGATTTGGTGTCATTTTAAAAATAACTTGTTTTTAAAACGAAAATTTTTAAAAGGGAATTTAATAAAACTTATTTTATAATTGTGAACTGTCTCAGATGTTTTAAATCCTCGCATAACCGAACCTGTGCGCCTCAGACAAGAGGTAATATTCTCTGGGTGAAATTCCCAGGGTGGCGTTGTTGAGCAACCTATTGGAACTAAAATCCCACAAAACTTGAACTTCCATCTAGTGTCGCCACACTTGCTTAACTAACTCAGCCGGCCTTTTCATTTAGCTTCTAGCTAAATATTCAGACTGTTCACATGCAACCGCTTGCTGGAAACATTTTCAGATGTTAACTGGGGAAAAAGTTCCACATTTAGATGACAATGTCAGGACACCTTGAGTACGCTGTAGTTGCCATGGTAAGCCACTATATGGCGCTATGATTTTAGTGCTTTCATGCGCTTCTGACCCTTAGCTTCCACCTCATTGAAAACAGTGACCCGTCTCTATCTCCAATGAACAAAGACCTCATGTCATTAAAAAAAAAAAAAAAATCCCTTCTCACCCTCTGCGGGTGGTCTCTTTCATCCTCTGAGCTCGGGTCCTCTACCAGAGGCCTGGGAGCTTGAGGGTTATTTAGTTTGCAACTAAATACCTAAATATTTAGTTTATAAAAATAAAGTTTGCAGTTATAACTTTAGCCTAAAAATAAATATTATGTTTCCTACATATTTAGCTAAATATTTGGCTTGCAAATAAAATATCTGGATTACTAACTAAATATTAGCTTTTTGCTAAATACTTAGCTTGTTATCTAAATGTTCTGTTGGAATTAAAGATTTATCTCCAAACCAAATATTTTGTTTCCTTGCTAAATCTTAACGTAGAGCTAAACGTTAGGTGGTTAATGAAATATTCACTTTGAAATTGTAACCCTTTATAAGACGGCAAAAACAAGACTTTGAAAAATAAAACCCCATTTCTTTTTCTCTCATGACAAGCAAAATGACAAAAAATTACTTGTTTTGACCAGGTAACATTTGCAAACACATCTGGTTACGCTGGAAAGCATAACAGAATCAGTTCAGACCAAACATTTAAAAAAAAAAAAAAAAATCCAGCTCAGCGAATCTTCATCCAATAATAGCCGAGGAAATATGTGCATGTGCTGATGAAGAAATTGGTAATCAGTGCCTTCCAAGCAGCCTGTAACAGTGGCGTTTCAATTCTTTCAGCCCTCCAGTGGCAGTAAAACATTACCATTCCATGAGCGATGCGGCTGGTGGGGATAAAAGACATTCTGCTGCACCTCGCCTCCGCCTGTAAATCCACCTGACGTATGTGCTTTTTCAAGCATCTTTGAGCAGGACGTGCGCATACCTGTTCTGCAATGACTTTACCATAATGTGCAGTCATCATTAGGTAGGTGCTGAGCTACTGAAAGCTGCGTAATTTATTAGGTTTCACAATGGTGATTATTTCAGATTGAAATATATCCTGAATTGTTCTGCTCTGTTGCTTGGTGTGAAATGAGTAATGAGCCCGCATACTGGGGGTGGAGCAGCCTCGACGGACAGGCCAGAGTAATGAAGCCAAGCAGCCATAGTGGAGAGACAATGCTGCAGTGAATATGTACTTTACCTTGGCAATAACAGTGCGGTAAATTGAGTTATTGTCGAGGAGGATTTCGACAATAAATCGACCCTTGCAAAGTTAGACGAGGCCTCTTGTTCCTTTCACGCTTCACAGAAAGGTTGAATCAAAAAGAGTTGGTTTTGTTATTTTTCCTGAAGAGATCATACAGCTTTGTGTTTAAGAATTTGACTGATTTAGCTCTGAGATTGGAAAGTCAAAAAAAAAAAAAAGAAAAGAAAAAAAAAAGGGTTGGCAGTTCTCCCTCGCCTGAAGATTGCACATGTATGTGCGGTTACTGCTGCTGCTGCACTCGTGTCGCTGACATGCAGAGAGAACACAGGGAAACAGGGAAAGTAATGGGCACAGATTCTTCAATTTAACTCTCTATCGATTTCTCTTGTCTCCACTTCGCCGGTGTCCCGGTCCATCTGCTGCTACAGACCTGACAGACAGAGAGAAACTGTGTCTCTCAGCTGAAGCTCCAAGAGGAAGGGATGAGTAAGAGGCGGAAAGTCGGTGTCAGCCTGTGTGCCTGCTTTCAACCTTCCTCTGGCTGCCTGCCATGTTATAACAAAGAAGATGAGTAGCAGCAGGAGGATGAATTTTTAATGAAATTAAGGGATATTGTTTTGTGCTTTGAAAGGAGGAAATTTCTAATTATGTTTTGCTTCATTTTCCTTTAAAAAGATGAAACGTGATCTCCCACAGCCAGCTTTAAACCCACAGACTCATATGGATGCTAAATGTTAGCGGTTTTCCCAGGTGATTCCCTGACATAAGGGGAAGACAAGTGTTAAGGCCAAATCCCGTTTTCTTTTGTTTCTCCAAAGCCGTTGGTGGTTGCCCCTACCCTTAGCTGAATAGTTAGGATTTTTCGAAAGCGAGGTTTTGTAAAGTTATTATCGGCAATTGTTCTATATAGATTGTCTTAGAATGATGTTATACCACAGCAGATTTGTAGAAAAGGAAATAAATCCTCCGACAATATCAGCTGCACGTCTTTGGGGTATTTCTTCCTCTGAAACTGCAGCCCTCTGAGAAATGGTTCAAGCTCAGTTAAATTAGATGAAGTGTGTGCATGAGAACATTGATTTTTCAGGTTTTGCCACAGGATTTCAATTGGGTTTCGGTCTGGACGTTAAGTGGGGGGGGGGGGGAGTTCTAACATGGATAAGTTCTGATTTAAACCATTCCTTTTTAAGCTCTGGTTCTATGTTTGGGATTATTGAGATGCTGGAAGATGAACTTTTCCCCCAATCCCTTAATTTTGCAGATTTTCTTTGAGGACTTCACTGAATTTAGCACCATCCTTTTTATTTCAGCCACACTGAGTTTCTCTGTCCTATCTTAAGGAAAAAATCCTCACAGACTAATCAGCAACCGCTGTGTTTTATGGTGGGGATGGTTGTTTTCAGGGTCATAAAGTCTTGCATGAAAACCAAACATTTGTCTTTGTCTGCGGTTCTTTCACTCCTACATGTTAGATGCGACTATTTATGGTTGTTTCATTTATTTCAAGATATGAGCTTCAAAGAGGTTTAGTAACTAAGCAATTATCAGATTTATTAGCAGAAATTAGGCTTTTGGTTGTTTTGAAAGGTTGAATGAACAATCACTCTGAAGATGTTCTCCCAATACTAGGGATGGGACTAGGTAAAAATTTTAATCAAGTTAGTCGCAGGTTAATCAAAACCATACATCGACAAAATGTGAACATTTTTTAATTCAAGCCCATTTTTGCTGCTAAATCATCGAATAAATAGTTATGTAAGCTCAACTGTGAAGATATTAACAGTGTGATCTGTTATTTAGGCTGTTCAACCATTGGATTGGTGCAAAGTGATTTCAAATGATCATTAGTAACTTTTTGAAAAAATACTTTAGAATTGTGTACTGTGGACGCTGACGTTAGTGCTGTGCTACTACTTGTTTTGCTCAGACTTGAACAGAGAAGACAGAAGGTTGTAGAGGCTTTGCAGCTGAAGGCTGGACCAAGTCAATGCTGGCCACTTTGGTTTGCCTCTAGGTTTTCAGGATTTTACATCATTCAATTCATTAAAGAATTATTGAAGAATAGCTTGTTTTCCCAAACAGTTCATTATATAAAGAAATTGACGTCTCCTCCTCAATGGACTTTAAACCAGTATATGTGGAAGAGCAGTTGAACAAACACAATGGTTGTTTCCATCGATCTGGTGAGGACTGTGTTAACTTACAAAACATGGTCATTTGTCTTTTACTTTGCACAACGCAGCAAGTTCTACCGTCACACTCCCTGACTAAGACATTCTTGACTCAGTTTTTCAAAAACATTAGTCATTCATTAAGTTTATTAAACTGGATGTGACGGTTTTATTTAGAGTGTCCTTTATTCTTACCAAAAATGTAAGTAAGGTTTTTTTTTCTCAGTTTGTCAACTGTGTGTCCTCTCAGTTGTGTGTTGGGATGTCAGGCTGATTGTCCAACTGTTGCTGGGGGACAGGTGTTGGGAAATGGTAGCCACAGTGGGAAGTATTGACATGATCCCCCAGACTTACTTAAATGAGCTGGCAAAAGGCACATCAGCTACACTGTACTGCTATGCTAACTGGGGAATACTTCACAATCCTTTTTCCACCATGCCCACTTTCACACACACACACACACACACACACACACACACACACACACACACACACACACACCTACATGCACAGGTTCCATAACATTTCATTTCTATTTTGCTATCATATAAATGTAAGGATGTGGAGGAATAATAAATCTTGAAGTTCTATTCAGATCTAATTACATAGAGCCAGTGTTAATGCTCGTTATAGTAGCACAATTAAATTATGTCATAAGTTAACTATCTAGGAAAGTGCATCAGGTTGTTACTTTTTCCAGCAATTCTTTGTCCCATGCAAGTCTGTGTAAGCTTTTAACTGCCCATTGTTAAGAGTTCAAACACCTTATACACCTTAGTATGCATTAATGTGCACGGTGGGGACCGTCCTGGCTGGCACTACCACAGATGTCTTTTCCTATATCCAGTCTTGGGAGTACAGTCAATCAGCAGCCAGCTAAATGCACAGGGCTCCTGGATTGTGTGGTCTGTAGCGTGGCTAGTGCCTTCCACTGAAGGGACATTCTCATGTCCCTTCAGTGGAAGGGACATGTCCCTTCAGCCCTTTCCACTGAAGGACATGAAGGGACATTCTCATGTCCCTTCATGTCCTTCAGTGCTCAGTCTGGTATTTCTCCCATTTGTCAGTCAGCATGGTTACTCAGCACTAACATATATCAGCTTGAGCAGGGTAAATACACGAATCTGCAAGTGTGTGAGGTGAACAGACCTGATCTCACCACCCAGTCGCTTTCAGTTGTCATTCAAAAATCTGCTGGACCTGTTAGTGTCCACTCCAAGTCATTCCAGGAACTTGTAAAGACTGTAAAGAAAGTTGTGTGGTGTGTGTGAACCTGCATTTAAACAGGATGGTTCAAACCTACAGAAGGATCAATTCTCTCCTTGTTTATGCCATTTGGCTAAAAATAAGATATATAAACAGATTTCTAATGATACGCGTGACTCCATACTTTCAAAGATGGAGTTGGTGGTCCCACTACATCAGCACTCTCTCTTCTGTCACAATAATTTCCCTTCATCCCTGTTGAGGCTGTGCCCACCAATCAGTTCTGTTAATTGCAGTGCAGCAGTTAGGAACCCCACATGGCTCACATTATCTTTATTTACCGGCCTAATTGTCACAGTGATGGCCGCCCTGACTGGAGCTATGCAGCAGAGAAGACGGATGATTCGCTCAGTTGAAGCACAAGAAACCAGGGTGGCACGACTGCATAGAGGCTTATAGGGCAGCAAATTACACGAACAAACAGAAATGGGAAGAATACATCCATAAGATTTTATAGACTAATTAGGAGTTTATTGCAATGAGGAAGGGCAGAAATAAAGGAAGATGATGATTGTAATTTAGCTATACTGTGGAGAAAGAAAAGGTTACTGGGGTAGAGAAATAATGTACTAGAACTTGGAAGGGAGCAAGAAGAGGAGCAAGTCGGCGGTATGAAATCACTCGAGAAGGAAGAACCGAGAGCTGAAGCAGCTGACAATGAGGAAAAAGGCAGCTGACAGCTTCCACTTATGACTTCAATATTAATCTTCTCCAGCAGGAGTAGTATTCATATTTGCCTGCTGAACAGCCCCATAACTGGCCTATAGGTCTCTATAGTACCACACACAAGTGCTTAAGCACACACACATATACACACACAAGTGTATCCTCATATACTTTAAGTACCTTTGATTCCAGTCCTTTGTCCCACTGCTAATTTCAAGGTGCTTTGTCTTCTTCCTTCTACAGATTAGTGTGTAAGTTGGAGCTGCTTTTAGGACCCACTCTTAAAGAGACAGAACACTTCCTATATTTATCTAAAGGTGGACTTAGGAGAAATGATGGAGAAAGCCTTCTTATCTTATGTTAGCATGTTTCTATGTTTTTAGAAACAGATTGTGTGTGATTACGTGTTGCGTGGCAGAAAGTGTACTTCACTAGATTTGACAATAACAATTTTTGATCTCCAGAGTAGCAGAGTAAAAACCAGGACCTTGTGCCACACTTTGCTTAACACAGAGTGTACAGACTACAGAGATGCCACTGCTTGCTGGAAACAGCTGGATCTGATTCTACGAAATCATTAAGATTTGGTTCATGACATCTGTAGTTCGGTAACCGAATTCTGAAGCTTCACAACAGAGGATCGCAATAAGCCGCCAACTATTACTTACTGCAGAGAGAGAAGTGCCAAGCTTTTCCCAACAATAAAATGTCTTAAACATTCCTCTTGCTCAGATTTTAATTTCTCAGTATTTGGAAGTGTGACCAGCATGAACTGAATGGCTTTGTTTGCTTCCTCCACTGCCATTGCCAAGCTGCAATACAGCTCTAAAACGGCGCATTAACTCGATGTGATCATTCTCAACTCCTTATGTCTGCTGACTGTCCAGGATAAAATGGAGTCTGAGAAATTGAGATCAGTGGGACAGATCCCAGACAGAGCACCAGAAGGAAGATGAAAGTTGAATTGGTAAGGAAGATAATGACCAGGCTACCCATCAGACAACTCTTGGAGGTGTAGATGACAGAAATTACATTACAAGGACTTCATAGTCCAGCAGACGGTACATTCAGCAGTTCCATCTGACCTGAGTGGGACAGCATGTGACAACTTCCCTTTCACTCCTGACACTTGGAAAAAGAGAAAGAAGAGTCAAGAAGAAGATCATAGGATGGTTTTGGATTATCATCCATAACGTGAAGATTCCTATTCCAGTAGCTTAATATTTGTTCTTGCTTTGTATCTCAGTTTTAACACTGACAAACACATACTAGCCTTTACTCAGTAATCCCTTTCAGATCCTGTGTTACATTTTTACACTGGCATTTGAGGCATCATTATTAGCCTGCAGTAAAGATTGATTCTTATAGCTTAGGTCACACTACATAGACCACATCTTTGACAAAGACATAGTTCCGTCTCTTGCCCAGGTTCTCTGAAGGCATCTTCGTTTGGTTGTCTCCTCGTATCTCAGCCTGTCTCGTAACAAGCCGCATGAGCGGCCGCTTGCCCATTACTCTGCTAACTGCCTCCTCTGAAGCCCCGCGCAGCAGACTAACGCTGGTCGTTTATACCGCCCTGCCAGTCTCAGAGAGTGTGTGAACATGTGCGTTACATTTAGGGAGGGTTATCACAACTCTGGCTCAGAGGCATGTGTGCCACGGCGACTCTCCCGTGTGTCTCGATAACGTCCTCTTCACCAGCAGCAGAAAAATCCTGCTTGGACTCTTTTTCTCTCTCTTTCCCTTCCATCCTTTTTTTTGCCCTTGCTAAATGCACCTATGAGCATTAACGTTATTGTGGCATCCTCGGGAAGGGGTTGCTGTTTTCCTTTGGTTTGCGCGTCTGATGCTGTGACAACCACTCTGGGGGTTTTCACACTTATGAAAAGATCCACACAATCACACGCTCACACACATCAGAGTGTGTGACAGAGCTGCCGGCTCCCTCCTGTCGCCTCATTTGTTTCTGCATCAGGCTGCTCTCTGAGGAGGCCTTGCTTCTGCCCTTGTCAGCAAACATCAGCCAGGCTGCTTTTTTTTTCTGCTCCTCTCACTCTCTCTCTCTTTTTCTCCTCCTTCGTCGTCCACTTCTTTATTTCCCCCTCTTTCCATCTCTCCACACGTCGTCGTTTATTTCCCGCTATCTTCCCTCACATCCGTTCCAGTCCCTTCAGTCTGTCTTTTCAGTGTTCAGATACAGTATATCACTTCTTTATTAATCTCCCCGTCTCGCTATCTCTCCTCCGCGCTCTTGACTTTGTGTTTGTCGGTGTCAGAGCTGTTGACGGACAAAGATTCAGATAAACCTCCGGTGTGTAAAAAGGCGCATCCGAACTGAGGTTTTTCCTTGTTTGAAGAAGCAGTAAGGCAGTTGTTGTGTGTGTCTGATCGAGTGCTGGATGCTGTTCCGTCCACAACAGTTCGACTGTGAAGGAGGGTCAAGCCCAGCCAGAGCCTCTCCTAAGCTATACGCGAACACCGTGTGTGATTGAGTGATTGCACGTGAAGTGTACACCGAGCCGCATGATGAAGCGGTAAATTTCACTTCTCCTCCTCACCTCTCCGCTTCCCAGAACAATCACTGCCATTCAAAAGTGTACACTAACGCTAGCTGTGTTTCCATTACAAATGTGCACAAAACTTTGTCAATATTCCGCTAATGCCAAAAAGAAATGCAACTTTGCTACAACGATGTTGCCATTAAATAGAAAGCGGAATTCAAATTACGCGTGAATTAGTTTGCTCACATTGTACGTCATTTGAAAACGCATTGATAATCCAACTTTTTCAATTTTCTTTGTGGTTTGTCACTGATGTGATGTGAAAACAGTGTTTTCATTGCAAATTTGCAAAATAAGCCAAATTTGATGCGACCATAAAGCCTCACCTCATCCAAGCACAAAAGCTTTTGATTCAATAACAGTTATTCTTTTGAAATCAGTAGGTTTCCATTAAATGAATTTATTTCTAAAATGTCAGTCCATGTGCAGCTCCTTGCACCTTTTTTTTCACATACAACTTAAACTTATGCTATTGGGATTTTATGTAATAAAATAGATCAACACAAAGCAGCATATGGTTGTAAAGTGAGATGACAGATTCTTGCCAGATATTTCTCCACTGGATTTAGCTCTGGACTTTGACTAGGCCATTCTAACACATAAATCCATTCCATTGCTCATCGCATAACATTATGGTGGAAATGAGTGCTTCAGTGTTGTTGGCGCTACTCCTGCATGTATTCATTGTGCTGAAATTGTACCTGAGCCACTGTTTTTTTGCCTAATGATGCTGCTGGCAACAAGTTGGTGGTCAGAAATGCGGTGTATCATCTCCTTCACACTGCAGCATGCTTTTACAAAATTAGCAACATCAAATTGTGAAATCTGTGTTCAGTGAGCTGCTCTTGACGTTCAAAATACAGAAATGCAGCAAGCAGGACTTTCAAAGTTCCTGCCTGCAACAGGACTGAGCAGGAGTGACTAGGTCACTTGCAAAAAAGGACAATATGAAAGTGTTTTGGGTGAAAACATCCTAAAGCAATGTGAAACATACTGAGGGACATTGTTAACATAACATTAGCATTGAGGAACTTAAGGGAAAAAAATAGAGGAGCTTACTGCTGCAACCCTTCTTCTGTTGATTTTCTTGAATGAACTCAAAAAAATTACAAAAGAGAAAATTTACTCAAAAAAATCTAAAGCCATTAAAATTAAACACTGAAGGAATTTTATGTTTGAGCTGAAAATTCATTTTTTACACAGTTGACAAATGTTTAAAACTATAAATAGTGTTTGTACTTTACAATCATGCACATCTTTGTTCTGATATACCATACAATTTTAATAAAATACAATTTTGTGGTTATAATGTGCAAGAAACTGTCATACTCGAAGGAATGCGAATACTTTTGCAAGGCTCTGTACACAATCCTCCCTAATTACCTATCAGTCTGCAAAGTTTATGTGAACCAATGCACTTTTTCCCCACCCTGCCTGCTCCCCCATGCAGAGCAACAAGACAAGCCGGTGATATCTCTTTTTCCTCGTAGAGCTCATTCATCATTATAATATATTAGGGCATTACTGTCATAGTCCACTTTTTCATTGATTGATCATCTAAAGCAGAAAATTTGACAGTTGTTGCAGTTCTGTCCATTAAGTCGTCATTTTGTTCTGTAGAGGAGGGTTACAGTGCAAGACAGTAAAGATTGTATTCAAGTAAGCCGAGCAGGCAGGGAGGTTGATGCTACGCAGACGCTGGAGACAAAAACGTTCAGGTGTAGAACAGCAGCAGCTTCAGGGCTTTGGTTGGGGTTTGCAAGTTGTGGTTTGCCTGTTCTTCGATGGCAGTGATACAAACTTTGTTAAAGAAAAATGGCTAGATGTATCTGTCAATATATTTTAAACTGAGTGTTCAACAACATTGATTCAAATTGTGAAAATGCAACTGATGGGACAAAACGCAACGGTTCAACAGATTTAACAAACACTTCACGCCAAGACCAAAGACACATTCTTGATGTCTGTTAAGACAGGAAGGACTCAAAAACCTGATACTGTTAAAACACTCATCTTCCAAGCAAAGTGATGCAATTTGGTTAATTCTGACATTGACAATGGGCATGTCAAGCCTAAGTGTGATGTGACTTCAGCCATAGCTTGTAGAGAATCACACAAAAAAGATTGAATATTTAGCCAGAGACGCAACACATTCTAAAATATTTATTTTACAATCAAAATCTGATGGGAGTAAAGAGCCACCATCCTTTCAGGATCGGTAGGAAGGTTTCTATCCAGTTGGAGAGGAGCACTCCTCTGCTGTGGGAAACCTAAAGGAAGTTACCTCAGGCCAGTCCGTCTGGCTCCAACAACCATGCCACATTCAAAGTCACTTAAATGACCATTCTGATGCTTGGTTTGAACTGCAGGTAATCGGCAATGACTGCATGCCTAAATGCATCGAGTTGCTGCCATGTGATTGGCTGATTTGGCATTTGCGTTAATGAACAGTTGGACAGGTGTACCTAATAAAGTGGCCGGTGAGTGTAGGAGCAAATATTATGTTTTACAGTTTAACATGTAGTAGTAAGATGGACCTGTGGCTGAGGTAATACTCAGTATTTAGCATTCAGCAGCAGGATGAGTTGGGTTTGCGACTAAATCTAAATTTGTGTATTTTGCAAAACTGAGATGCATTTCGCTTCATGTGAGTCACATAATCAAAAACTAGATGTTGCAACTGGCAGAAAAGATGAAGAAGATGACAGGAAGTGGTAGAAGGACCATGGGACAGCATGTATTTTAATGATTATTTAATGGAAACACAGCAATTGCAAAATTTTGACATTATGGGAACGTCGACAAAGTTTTGCGCACATTTGTAATGGAAGCGCAGCTTCCAACACAAGAATGTCAAACAGAAACACAAACCTGAATGCTGTATACCCATCTCTCATCTTAGCAGTAGATGGTCTTAGTTATAGTAGATGTTCTCAATGAGCACTCCAAACCAAACACACATACCAAACTCCACACAAATCCTCTTCTCTAACCCTGTCCTCCCCCACTGCTCTGATTGGCCTGGTTTAAACTGCTGGATGCATCCTAAAGAGGAGGGAGGTCCCAGCGGGCCTGCAGATAATGAATGCCCTCTATCTATCCTGGAGAGCGAGCGCTAAAGAGAAAAAACGGGTAGAAAGCCAAGGAGAGAGAGAAAGAAATGGCTATGAAGTGCTATCACACAATGTTGCTTTATAGACAGATACTCTACCCCTTTCCCCCATTACGTTGCTTTCAGTTTCTCACATGCATTCACATACATACGGGGCTGAACTCACTGACCGTCTGCTGCAATATCCCTGACATCTACCCGTATATCCCCTCTGTGACCTTCATATGGCTCCAAGCCTCCACCTCTTCCAGACGTGCAGCAGGGCAACAGGATGGAGCAGGAAACAGGAGAGACCCATGTCAGCTTCTCATCAGCAGATACTGAAATCCAACTTTTTTTTTTTACTGCAACCCAGGAAGATCAGAATGAAATAATATTTTTGACCCAATTAACCAAGCCAACATTGCATGTAATCACCCATAAATTGGTTGTCATGTTCTAATAAAACTTGGAACTTGAGCCCTTTGTTTGCACAGCTTTCTGCCAGTTTGTCAAAGCAATGTGCAGCAGAACATGCGAATACACATTTGATTTAAATCCTTATGTGGTTTTTCTTGCGCACGACTTCATCTACTGAAATGAGCCGCTTATGCTGCAAAGATTGCATATCAGTCTCATGCCCTTGTATGCCCTTATAAGAGATGGCGCCTATGCTGGCAAGTGTTTGTTTTCACATGCGATGTACCTGGAAGCAACGTGAAAGTCTTTGCTTCTCATTTACCATGTAGCTGATGCTAAAAAGTGTAAAGCAACCATGATGACTTGACTCTTTACATTTATGTGGTAGAAATATATAATTTTTGTTCTAAATATGTCAATTTTTTATGTTGTGTGGTAATGAGCTAGTGTTTGAGATTGTGTTTGCTGGTCTAAGACTGTTTTTCAATAGGCATTGTTCTCACATTTAGTAGGAAATGTTAAACATCTATCTACATATCCATCCATCATCCATCCATCCATCCATCCATCCATCCATCCATCCATCCATCCATCCATCCATCATCCTACAAGTGCCTCCTTAACAGTCAAGA
Organism: Poecilia picta; assembly: GCA_033032245.1. NCBI lineage: Eukaryota > Metazoa > Chordata > Actinopteri > Cyprinodontiformes > Poeciliidae > Poecilia > Poecilia picta. Next base: position 29,418,964 of record CM065359.1, on the reverse strand, counting down.
CAACATGTTGTGAAAATGAAAATAATGCTGAAACATGTCAGATGGTACAGAAATGTATATTTTATGAACTTGTAAATGAGTGACCTTATAGATTAAGTACAAGAAAGCAAGAAAACATAAATCAGTAACTGTAAGCATCTTGCTGTATGAACACACTGCCAAGATAAGTGCAGTTATGTTAAAACATTAAAATGTTTAAACTGCTGGCAACTGAATTTTGAGTGCAATAAAATTCAAAATGAATAACTGTCAGCACAAAAATGCAACTATCCAACAGTTGTAAATTTTTGAAATAACTACTGTAAGAGCTCAATTTGAACATTTTCATGTAAACAAGCATAATTTAACCTGAGCATATGTTGTGTTCTGTGTGTATTGTTATGCACTATGCTGGGCAGAGCAGTACTCAAAGTCATCAGCATCTGTGAAGATCCCTCTGTTCCCTTGCAGTTCATTAATGGAACATATGTGCTTAGTTTCATCATGAGAAGACATCAGTTTTGGACTGGGCTGACATGCTGCAGGGCGTTTTTCCTGCTTCCAGTTGCACAGACTAATACATGTGTACGAGTCCAGGTCTTCACAAAGCCATTCCTGCCTCAGACAGGGTTTGTTTTTAAGCCAGTCCTCAACCTCATTTTCTACAAAGTTATATAAAGGTAAAACAATTATCCACAAACATGATGGAAAAAACACACACACACACAAAATCTACTTTCCAACAAAGCAAGAAACAAAAAGCTGAATATCTGGAGGCTCGTTTCCTGGATTATAGCTTGGAAACGATTGTTATGTGACATTATTTAGTCCAAGTAATCCAGCTGTTACCTGTTTGCAGGAAGACTGCCATGTTAGCTTTTTTTGTGATATAACAATAAAAGACGAAGTCAGAACTCGGGCTTTAGTGCAGAGCAGAGTTTCCTTTTTTCCTTTTTGGGTCAGAGTTCGACTGAGCTCCCCTATTGCATAAAAACTTTACTGAATGAAAAGACTGAATTTGGCCTCCAAGGAAAAAGGCAGAAATGTGGAAAGAGATTAAACAGACAAGCAGAATTTTAAAAAATATCATGTGCAGAGGAGAGGTTGTGTCATGAGGGAGCAACAGAGACAGAAAACCTGGAGGAGAAGAAAGAGGGAGAAAAAAAAGGTTTTATGTATTTACTCTGTAAGCACCTGGTAATGTGGCAACACTTGATGGAACTCAGGGTTATTATGCAACCTCGGTTTATGGACCCAAATAATAATCAGCTCGGCAAAGCCACCCAAGGGCACAAAGCAACTGGACCTCTCCAGAACACATCCTGTAGAAACATCTCAGATGTCACTCATGTCTATTAGGCCCCAGAATGTTCATCTAAGGAAGCACTATTCTTGTTTAGAACCACAATCTTAGTTCTACATCTGTGTCAGAGTCATAAACAAACCTAATAAACCATAACTCACATTAGATGGAAATGAGCTTCACATGATTGTTTCCAGTTATTTTTTTTTGCATTGAATTATTTCAGTGTCCAGTAGAACACGGGTTAAACAGAGGCTGCAGATTTGTGGATGTATTCTTGCGCTCTTTAAAAAGCAAAAGCTGTGAATCGATCAGAGGAAATGCCGGGGTTTTCCCATTCAGTCCTACGACCCATGAAATCCATCCGGTGGCTTTCACTTTTGCACAATTTCAACATAGCCAGTGGCAGTCCAATGGGAGTCAATGTGTGCTTCAAAGCCTGACAAACAGATTTAATTATCATTAGAGTGCTTAGTTAAGCACATAATGATGACACTCTTTTGACATCTTGCTATGTAGGATACATAGCAAGATGTCAAGGTGGCAGCATGCTCTGTGTTAGTTCAGATTTTTCTTTTTATTTAGACTTTTGTTTTTTGGGTTGCAACAACAGACAGAAAACCTGGATCAGAAGTAATAATAGTAATTAAGAACTAAAGGTGTGCAGATCGATCGGTAACCGATCATAATCGGCCGATTTCCGTGAAATCGGTGATGATCGGTGATTATTGGCTCTGTTACCGATACCGATTACCTGCATCTCATTTCTCAGCCTGTCTGTCCAGCTGGTCTCGTCTTTCCTTCACTGCACAAACGCGCAGCAACAAATCCTAAACGCTGTGTAACTATAACGCACTGAGTGAATGAGGACGTTTGCGTGTTGCAGCGGAAAATTGAAGCAGGTCAAAATGCATCAACACGACGAAGCTAATAGACATAAAAACAATGACGGAGTTTAGCTACATCGAGTCTCACTGCAGTAAAAAGACATGGAGGATCAGACAGCAGGTAAAGCAGCGCAGCTACAAACACTCACTCACTCACTCACTCACCGTCATTAGCATGACGGTCAGAAAGCTAAACTAATAACCGGAAAATGATTTAAGTCTTCGAGCTGCGATGTAAGACGCTGGTTCTGCTGTTGAACCACTGCTCTGCTACAAGTAGTAATATTTAATATTTAGTAATATTTGACACTGAGCCACTTCTGCTCCACCTGGTAGTGACTCTCACACCGAACCTGTTTAAAGCTGCAGCATCTAACTTAAAAATACATTTTACATACGTATTAAAACTTTCTCTGTCCTAACATGAGACAGATAATCTCTAAAAAAAATAATCGATCTCCTCCCTGTTACTACTCTCAGTCGGAAACAGCCAATCAGAACTAGCAGTAACCAGCTAGCCGCCATGTGTTGAAAAAGGAGTAATTAAGTAAATTTAAAAAATACAATTCGGTTCTTTTCCTTTTCCTGGTCCCGGATCTCAGCTGCCGTCTTGGAGCCCACGCGAGAACACAAGAGGCGTACGCAGCGTGTTGGCGTCACAGAAGTTCAGAGTTTAATCCAATCAGTGGACAGTATAACACAAGACAGAAAATTTAAAGAAAACACAGTCACACATTAGTCACCTGATAGAATAAGACAGATAGAGGAAAACGAAGACGTCTTCGGAGAAATAGTCAGCCCAAAAGGAGCTAAAAATTGGCTATTTCTGGCTCATTTTCTTTGTGCAAGAGGTTTTATACTAGTAGGTGTGTTCTATTCAAATAGGGGGCAACACCTCTCGACCAATTAGAAGCCGTCTCCGAGCACCCCTGAAAACGGCACCTCCCCTCAACTCTGCTCGAATGATCAAAGAAACGTATTTGGAATTCCCTGCCTCAACTCAAACAAATAAAGGCACATTTTATAAGCTTCTAAACAAATACTTTTTCGGGTAAACTGCAGGTCAATAGTTCACCATGCCAGATGTTCACTGGAGATTCCTTATTTCCTGAGACCGGAATGTGCCCCTGCTTTGAAATGCTTTTCACACAGATAAGATTGTTTCCCTCCTGTGGTTTTATTATTTTACAACCTCAGTGACACAAAAACTCCTAACTTTAAGTAAAAGATAGAGCTAACTCAAACACTAAAAAATGATTATATTTTCTAAATGCTAGAAACGATTATATTTCCTCAACACATGCTAACAGGAAGTTTTCATTCAGTAACTCAGGATTGTTTTCGCAATGGATCCTGTATTTTCCTTTGAATGTTAAGTTTTATACTTGAATCTTTTGTCTATGTTGAAAGGTTATATTTTAGCTCTTTGTATTATTTAGCCTCTTCACAACCTTCATATGATATCAGTCTGGTAAAGACAGTATTATTGATAGCGGTACAATTTGCACAATGCCTGTTTTGTTTAGTTTTCTTCTTGGAAAAAGTTATTAAAAACAAGTTTTTGTCTAAATTAAGGTGAAATTATGGTTCCTTTTTCCACATAATGTAACAGTAGTTTTTATGATAAAAAATAAATAAATAACAATGTGATCGGTATCGGTATCGGTAGAAAAAAACCTGATCGGCACATCCCTGTTAAGAACTATTATTTATTCTGGTTTCAGTTGCTGAGCTTTTCAAAGGATCTTTGCTCTTACGTTTTTGCTTTTGGACAGTTGGTAAAATGTGTAACCAGAGCAACAAGACACTGTTTTGCAACTCTAAGCATCTGCTTAGCATCTCAAAAGCTAGAATAATACCTGAACTCCGACCCCTGACTAGTACAGTTTTAGCCACGGTCCAGAGTAAGAACCGGAACCATTGATCTTTGAAAGTGTAGATGATGTAGTTTTTCTTTTATTGCTTCCTAAACTGTGACGTTATCAAGGATACAAAAGCTCTGCTCTCTCATTCAGGGCATTTTAGGATTTTGTTGACATTTGCATCCCGATCCATAACGTCTCCCCCAGCTGCACAGGTTCTCTTTCAGAAACTGCCATCAGATAATTTTATGAACAGTTTCTGGTACTCTGTAATGCTTCAGGAAGTTCTTTATTTTAGTAGCCAGTCTGATACTTTTTTTTTAATGAAAGCAGGCACTGAGACAGATGGCGATGGGATTTACACTCACCTAAAGGGTTTTTGATGCACTTTACCTCAACAGAACCGAACACTGTCTTCATCATTACTGACTTTCTTTCATAGAGACTCTTTCCTCACACACGGCTCATTCCTACCTATCTATCCAATAAATTAACATATTTTAATCTAATTATCTGGTTATACTTAATTTAGAACTAATTTTACATGAATATAAAACAGTAATACTTAGCTTTTATTTCTTTATGTTAGTGATGCGAGTTTAAAGTCTGCTCCAGGATACAAACTATTCAGCTCATTTCACCAATTAGAGCCAGTCTGTTTGTCCCCAAGCTATTGTCAGCATCCATATCCTTTTCTACAAATTGTTCCTGACACACTTGAAAGTTGAACAGGTGTAAGAGCACTTTGTACCAATGTGATGGTTGAAGAACCCAAAATCTAGATTAAAAACAATAAATATGTTTGTTGTTGAGCTCCTTTATCTACCGTATTTTCCGCACTATAAGGCGCACCTTCAATAAATGGCCTATTTTAAAACTTTTTTCATATATAAGGCGCACCGCATTATGAGGCGCATAGAATAGACGCCACAGTTATGTTGCCACCCGTCCGGTATTGAACGGGACATGATTTGTTCCGTTCACTACAAATATGGATGTCTAATAATTAAAAAATTGGTCCCCAGTACTATATACGATTGCGATATTGTGCCCAACTGCTTTCTGGTTAGCACAGACCAACTGACACGCTGCCGCCGCAGCCTCTGTCTCTCTTCCACCGACCCCCACGGCTTTAAATGTTTATGTGTTGGTCCCTTGGTAACTCTAGCCGAAGCTCCCCGGATAAATGTCTAAAGCCACTTTGTTGACATAAAGAATGTCAACAAAACAGTCCGATTCCGGTCGCGAGGAGAGGAGAGCCTTCCGCGACTGGAATGGGGCGTCTGGGCCGGATGATGGTCACGCTTCTCCGTTCGCGCGCAGCATGTTGGTGGAGAACGTGATGCTAGATGACCTGCAGACGACCTGATTATTAGGTGGGTAGGTAGATAATAACAACGTCTATGAGTAGATAGGTCAGTCAAACTTTATTAACAAACCAGTTTTTGACAACTTTCCCAGCATGCACTGCGCGTTTCTTTTACGGGGAAAATGAAGTCGGCAGCTGCTTACCGTAATTGCTAGACCTGTTGTGGCTCAATTTTGGTCCATATATTAGGCGCACCTGGTTATAAGGCGCACTATCAGCTTTTGAGGAAATTTAAGGTTTTTATGTGCGCCTTATAGTGCGGAAAATACGGTACTTAGTCAATAATTTACCAGTAAAATATAACCTGTTGCTATAGCGCACAACAGTTTTGAGCTATTAATGTTTTGGTCAGAATTCACTCTTGAATGTTTCCCGCTCTTTGCTTGACCAGTTCATGTGAAATTCTTAATTATTCTCACAATGAAAATCACTAAGTGACAGGGGCGGATCTAGCGGGGTGGCAGAGGTGGCAGTTGCCACCCAAAACGAGAGCCTTGCCACCCCAGCTTGCGACAATGAATCCAATAAATAGTTAATGGTAAATCGGACATTAAGTGCATGAAACTCTTTTTTGACAACCTGACACTGCTAAGTAGCGGGAAGTGCGAGAGAAGGACAGAGCGTGACGCAGCAGCATTGATGGATGTATATGTTACTGGACTGGACATTATATGATTTATCGTAAGTCACACATGCGCCATTTCTGTAAATTGAGTCATTAATATCGGTGATCAGGAAAATACTACAATCAGCAAAGAATCAGAACAACGGACGCGATGTTTGGCAGTTAATTCAACCATAGATAATGGTAAGAAGGGCTTCAGATTCAACAGGTGAGGAAAAAGTTTTAATTTAAAGAAAAGATTGAACATGTGAGCAGTGGGTCAGTTATACTAGCCTAACTGTTAGCCTGCTTTTGACTTTGATAACCGTAACATGAGCTGCGCAGTTCGGTGTGTTTTGGTTCCGTTGGCACTAAAACAGGTCAACCCGCCACCAAGTCATCAGTAGAGCAGCTGTTTAAATCAGCTAATCAACCACCGCTGTGGTCAGGACGAAACTTATTAATAATCACAATATAGACATTAAGCGTAACATACTGGATTTCTGTTTTATAGTGTTTTTGATACTTTTTTGTGTGGGAAATGTTTGTTTTTTTGGTGTTGATTCCTCTGATCGGTCATCTCTGCCACAGACATCAATACGTAGACGCCTCATGGAGGCTGAGTCGTACGTAAAAGCGTCCGCCATCTTGTATGTGGCAGCAGGGCGATCGGAGCTCCTTAAGTTCTGTGCTGTGTGGATTTATTTGAACCGTTTTACGAAACAAACTGGATTCATTAGGATTACCTTGAGCTGTTGTTTGTCGGTTGCCATGGCAACGTGTCCGCGTAAAGCCGACACACACACAGAGTGAGAAAAGGCAGAATAGCAGTTGTTGGAGCTATTTTTTCTTTATTTCTTTATCCATTTGAATTTTGTTACTTTATTCTTAAATTTCTATTTTTTGTATTATTTACAGAGTTTATTTGTAGGTTGATAATTGTTGATTTTATTTATTTATTTATTTTATTATTTTCTTGTTTATTTTTCTAAATTTAGACAGGAAGTAATGTGGGTCAGTCCACTTTCTATAAGTGCAGGGGCCTGAAGGACCAGCAGGCATTTGGGTTTGGGGCCGAGGGTTTTTAAGAGTGGTAGCATGAGAACAAATGAAAGTTTTAATGTCTGTAATTGTTCGGTGAAAGAGGAAAATAAATCACCAAGATCAATTAATAAGTTTGGACATTGAACCATGTTTTGCCCGTGTCTAGAAACATGACCCCACTGCCTTAGTAGTGGCTTGGTGGAACTTATATTGGATGTTTGGCTTGGCGAACAATCAAAAGTGGCTCAGTCTAGTTTGGTTCTTCACCTTTATTGTGTCTCACTGCAGCCGCTGCAATTCCTAAAAACAAGCGACAAAAACTGAGCTAATTCCCTGTGTTCTCAAAACATGGTGATATTTATAACAGTTGTCAAACTGCGGCTCCTACAGCATATTTAAAATAAAACGATTGACCAATATAAGTAGATATTCGCCCTTTCTTGTATCTTGACAGAACTAACAGAAACTAAACTATTTATAGATTTATAGCATGGAGAATTTATCAAACATCAGTTTTCTAATCTTTATTTTAAGTCGTATTTAATAGATATATCGAATAACAAATGATGGCGCTACTAATACTTTTGTGACAGATTTCTCTTTGTCCTGTATTGGGATAAAATGGTTTTCTGGATACAATGCATGTCAATTGATATGCATATCATCAGTAAAACATATCAATTACCAGGAATATGAAAGACGTGAAAATAATTAACTATACTACATTCAGAAATTGTATTTAAGCCTTGGTGCTACATGAAGCTGATATGGAAACAAAGCAAGTTAAAAACAATATTTTTGATATATATATACTGCCACCCCTGAAAAAGTCCCTGCCACCCTCTTGCCACCCCATAAATGTATTTCTAGATCCGCCCCTGCTAAGTGGCAAGATACTGACTAGTCATATCTACTCAGTGCAGACCGTCTTGAACAACCATGTCTTGCAGCTGCACTGATGTGACTTAATCAAACTGCTCTTTGTTTTCTGTTTGGGAGTTTCTCTTGAGTGTCTGTTGAATATAATTGAAAAGAAATTCAAAATTACATCTCGTGTCTATGACATTAATAGGGCCATGCAGTGAAAATAAAATAAAAAGCTAAAATTGTGAGAATAAAGTCACAAGAATTAAGTCAAAATAATACAGGAATGAAGTTATTACAACTTTATATATTTTTAACTTAATTCTTGTAATATTTTGTCTTTATTCTCATATGTTTTTCCTTAGTGTGGCCCTAATACTCTGCAGGAGTTTTACTTCTTTGTCCACAACACTATGAAACATTTCAAAGTACAATTGAAATCAGATATTTACATACTGCATACAGAAAACAACTTTTTTTTTTTTACGTTCATTAAATTACGTAAAAATGTTTTCGGTCAGTCAGAATTACCAAGATTATCTCTGTTTGCTAAATGCATAATTAAATGGATGTGGTTTATTTTACTGACTTTAGGGGGAATTAAACACACAATCACGCAGACACACAGATTAATCTAAATGGTCCTCCCAACCACCTGAGACATTGACAGAGCCTCTCCTTTGCCATGTGTGCAAGCATCCTTTGTCTTCACGTGTGTATGAGCAATTCGCATGCCGTCTTTGTGTACTTAGGCATTCCCAGTGTCACATCTATGTTAACAACACATTTATTCTGATTGTACACAGTAATGAGTGATTAATTATTCCCAACTCAAATTATCATTCCAATTAGAGGCGCTGACACACTCGCGCACACACACAAACGTGGGGAACACTTCCACGTCACAAGGAGGAAGTGCCAGCAGTGGTTCTATTCTACGTTCCGGAGGCTAATTGAGGTTAATGAATGGAAATAGTAAGTAAAAACACATTAACAAGAATAATTAAGTGTGCCATTGGTGTTAGCATAAGTTCGTTGGAGACACCACAGGAAATTACACGTCTAATCAAACATTATTTTCTCCTCCCCTGGCAGAGACCGAAAAGCCTTGATTCCAGATTTATGTTGTACCATTAAAGTGAAGCAGCTTTTATTTTATTGCTTATTTTGTTTAGCTCCTGGCAGTAAGTGGAAGCAAATCTGGTTAGCGAGCAAAAAACCGAAATGTTGCAATGTGTTAGTTTATACAGGGTGGACTGTATGGTCAGTACACTTTGTAGATACAGCCAGAATAATAGAGATCCGGGTTGGTCCAATGTCACCTTTCTAATTTGTAAATACAACCCAACGTGTTGATTTTCTTTCAGTTCTAAACTGAGCATCCAGAAAACAGAGCAGACCCTGGTTAGCTTAGTGGATTCCTTCGTGTCCACTATGACATGAAGGATATTGAATAATGTTGCATTCAAAATAACGTTAAATGCAACATTATTTTCAAACGTTGCATTCACACATTGTCCTTTGTGCTCAGACATACACAAGTCCCAGGTAACTAACTGAAAAAGGAAGATAAAGGAGGTTAGCATGTCTCCATTCAGATAAGACAGAACTATCGGAGATAATAATTAACGAAGCAATGGTTTTAGCTTTGGTGTATATATTAGTGATTTGAAAAAAAAAAGACAATTACAAATACACAATGAGAGACAAATTAACTCAAAATAAATCATTTCCAAGATCATAAAGCTCTTGTCCTTTTTCCTTAGCTCGCCATCCTTAGATCCATTGGAAGGATCTGATCCATCAAGAAAACAAAAAAACAACCTAAAGGGCCAGAAAACTCATTAAGTGTCTTATCATGTACAAACACGCAAAGAAAATATTAAATTCAAATGCAGTTATTAAATTCTTAACAATTAAACTAAACATTTCAATCAGGTTAAATTAACCATAATTTAAATAATGTAAAACAAATATATTATTAATCGTATTTCAAACTAGGGCCTTAAATCAGTTGGCAGAATTTGGGGCAAAACAGGAAGTGCCTCCGCAAAAATAAAAGTCTTGACTAATTGCGGGTTACATAACCCAGTCAGATGAGATTGAAAACAAAAAAACAAACTCAAGACAGTAGCAGTAGAGATTTATTCCACCCATGTAGTAGTGAATGCTTAACAAGCAGATTTAAATTGGTTTTATTGACAGATGTCATGTTTTTTTTTAAACATTACATATGTTTTATATTTCATGTTAGGAGGAGCTTTGAACGTTTTTCTTCCACAGATTAGTGGATTAACCCTTTGCTCAGATCAGTTTGACGTCAGATGTGTATCATGCTCATTGTTCTGCTCATTTTTTCTTGATTGCTTATTTTGCTCTTTTATTGTCAACTCCAGCACATTGTAAGGTTCGTCCCCTTTTGTGGTCTTGAACATTTTGTTTTAAGCTCTTTCATTTGCAGCACTTTTGGTTCAGCTTAACTAAAAAAAATCTTTTGTTTTCCCATCCTGGTTTTGATTTAGTTTCACTAACCATTTATTTAAAGTATCACACTAAACCAGAATCATCTTCAGTTGAAAACAATAAATGTATTTGCTTAGAAAATGCAAACATCAAAGTTAAATATGTAAAGTTTTGAGATTTAAAAATGCATGTTAATACTTACTAAAAATAGTGCAAATATGCATATTTGTGAGGTAAGGTGGAGAAGACTAGAAACAATCTCTGGTGTTTGTAAATATTGCTCTGTGCTTATGTGAAGGTAAAAGTCTAAACAGTTTGTGTCCAGGATGATGCAGAGATGTTAGCTGCCCCATTTTGTGACCTTTATAACACAAATCCAAGTCCTGATGATTCTCTCTGAAGATCTAACTGAAGAGGGTCAGGAGACGATTAAGAGGACCTTCATTGGCCATCATATTTACTCCCATGGACATGCATGTGTATCTGTGTACGTAGCATTCTGATGACATCTCCCAGCTGCTCTAACGCTGACTCTTACTTTGGCTCCCACTGGATGTCAGTTTATCAGCTGATTGAATATCTGGCGGCGCTTTATTTATAACACTCCAGATGAAGTGTTGCTACTTGCTTTTTCATCTTTGCTGAAGAGCTGATCAGGGAGGTGGTGAGCATGTGTGAAGAGAAGGCCAAGAAAGGACAAGGGAGAGCCAGAAATCAATATGTTTTTGCTGAAAAGCCTTGTGCAGACGAAAGAGAGGTAGGGAAGAAGAAGGCAGGACAGGCTAAGAAGGAAAACGACTCGCGATGAAGACTTAGGTCTGAATGAAGAGGAATGATTTAATGCTTTTTTTTTGCTTTAATATCGTAAGCTGGCTGTCATTTCTCTAACGCTCACCATTATGGAATACGCTGAATATACTCGTGTTGACTGCAGTGGTTATTACTGTAGTTATCAGGCTTACACTGCAAGAAAATCCTCCTAACTAGCAGAAACCCTGCCAGTGAGATAGCTGCTCCTGTTTCCTGTGGATTTTCACCTCTACTCAGAAAACCTAGGGGTGATTTTGCTCACCGTCCTTTCCCATGCAGTAGGTGTTGTGACTGTTTCGGTTTCACCAAAACTGCTTTTAACCAGCAGAAGTTATGGAGCAGAAGAATTAAAGACAATAAGCTCCAGTGTAAAATCCCACAAGGATCCAAAAAACTAAAAGGAACTAGAATAGCAGACAGTTATGAATGAGTTCCAAGTCCAAACCAGCTAGTCTGCCGCTGGTCTCGCTCTCCTGGTGAAATTTCCTTTCCAACTTCCAGCTGGCTCAGGTCTCCTTCAAGTCAACCAGCTCCTTCAAGTTGGGAATTTGCAGAAAAAAACTGCTAACATGCTGCAACAAAAAATTCTGAACTGACCTTTGAAAACTGGTGTATCTTAAAACCAGACGCCTACAGATACTCAGGACTGTTCTAAAGTACTTCCCTCAGACTCATTCTGTTCTTGCTTTTCTTGTCACATTTAAGTGATTCAGATCACACAACAAACTTTTATATTTGACCAAAAATAACCTGAATGAATAAAAAATAGCTGTGTTTTGTGTCGGTAAAGGTGTGTGATTCATGTCATTTCTGGCTCTTCATTTTCTGAGCTAATTTTCCTCAAATCCAATTGATCTCTTTCACCAGTTGACCCAAATTGTGTTTTGGACATGAGGACAAAGTTAACAAACCTTTACTAATATCAGAAAAAAGAACATGATGTATGACAAGAGGAGGAAATGCCAGAACTGCCTCCACATTTACTGTAAATGTTAGAAATAAAACTAACATGAAGATGGAAATAAAACTCTCATCATAGCATGAGGCGAGCTGCACAGTGGCGCAGTTGGTAGAGCTGTTGCCTTGCAGCAAGAAGGTTCTGGGTTCGATTCCCGGCCCCGGCCTTTCTGCATGGAGTTTGCATGTTCTCCCTGTGCATGGTGGGTTTTCTCCGGGTACTCCGGTTTCCTCCCACAGTCCAAAAACATGACTGTCAGGTTAATTGGTCTGTCTAAATTGTCCCTAGGTGTGAGTGTGTGTGTGCATGGTTGTTTGTCCTGTGTGTGTCTCTGTGTTGCCCTGCGACAGCCTGGCGACCTGTCCAGGGCGAACCCCGCCTCTCGCCCGGAACGCCAGCTGGAGATAGGCACCAGCACCTCCCGACCCCATTAAGGGACAAGGGTGTAGGAAAATGGATGGATGGATGGATGGATAGCATGAGGCAAAGTGAGCAAATAGGAAGGGGCAGATCAGGATAAAAGTTAAGAAAAGTGAGCTCTCTCCCTCTTCAGGGAATAATGTCAGCCAGTGCTGATGAATGTGGTCAAACATCAATACAGTGTGAATGATGAGGCCTGGCACCATAGCATTGCACTTCCACAAACTCACACAGCTGCTGCACACAACTCCGTTTTGTATCTAAGTACCTCCACCTTTCTTCTTCCCCTTCACCTCTATTTCAATTTCTATATTAAAATGTCTTCCATTGTTTTATGGGACTTGGCACTTTGCTCCTTGGTGTTCATTGTAAGCAGAATGATAAACATAAATAAATCAATACAGTAAAGGGCACTGTTATCATAATCCATGATGGGCTGGTATCATAGGCCCCAGTATCATCGCTTTTTTTTTTTTTTTGGACACTTGAAGATATTTCTAACATTTTACTGTTTGTATTCCTGAGTCAGATTTTGTCACGTTACCATGGAGTAAAATTTACAAATGAGGCCTGAGTACATCTTAACATAAATATTCAGAGTAGCTCTCCAGGTCTCTTGGCACGATGACCTGGAATCTGATGAATAATGCAGAACGAAGGAAATCCTGAAAAAAAAAGTTCATAAAAGAGAAAATTCCAACAAAGAAAGCTTTCTAGAATGGTCTAATTTTAAAACAAATGGCAAAAACATTGGACAATAATGACTAGAATCGGTCTAAAGCTCAAAAAGACTCTGATCAGTGAACACACCAACAGGCCAGGAAAAGTACCTGCTTTATATGATTCCCCCACTGCTCTTCTTCCATTAGTGCTTCTTCTGGGATTTTTCCATTGAGCTTGATTCCTCAGGATGTACTTCATCCAATCAGCGAACAGAAGGAGGAGTTATAAACGATAGATGTTGATTTTCTGCGCTGTTTCTGAATTATAGTCTGTCTATGGTTGTAGTTTGGCAATGACAGTGGAGAAAGTGAACAAAGTCGTATTGTCTGTGATTTCCTCGCTTCCAAATATTGAGTAATTAAAGTCAGAGCAAGAAGAATGCTACTTTTTTTTTTTTTGCTTCTCTCGTGGATGGGTTCTTAATTTAGGGTTTCATTGTTTTATGGGTATTGTCATGATGGATGGTCAGCATTTGGGTGTGTAAAAAGACCCAAATTAAGGTCTTTTAGTAAAAAATCACAGAACAAAAATCTACAATAAATCCGTAAAGAGATCCAGCCAGGGAAATACAAGGAAAACACAGGGCAGCACAAGGAAGTGACGGGAGTAGGATGGACGAAAGGATCCGGCGAGTGGTGAGTGTGAATGAGAGGAAGCAGACCGAGGAGAGGGAGAGAGAAAAGTGGCACCAGAGAGCAAGTGAGGGAACCCAGAGGAACAACACTAAATAATAACTTAGAGTCTAATATTTATTCTACACATTGTTATACCATTGGAAAACATTAAGAATGATTGTGTCATGTTTGTCCTCTTTCAGACACCATGTTAAAACAAAAAAAATATATATTTCCCACCCCCATGTTTTTCCTTTTTCAAACATTTTTGAAAAGCTCCAGGGAGCCACCAGGGCAGCGCTAAAGAGCCCCGGGTTGCCGACCCCCGACTTACACTAGAGAGACATGATAAACTGGAACAACAGAAAATAACTAGAAACACTAAATAAACATAACTAGAATCATGAAGGAAGAACAGATGTGGAAAAATACAAAAACAGAAATAAACTGAGGAACACCAAAAATCCAAAACCAATGTCAAACAACCTCAGATCCTGACAGATATTTTCTCCACTTTAAAACATGAATTGTATTAAAATGTTTGTGAAGCAGATAAAGAGAAAGAGCAGAGTGTTACCTGCAATGCTCTGAGTTTTCAGCTAACCGACTCCTTCCTTTATAGTCCCTGCTTTGTGGGAAGCTTCTCTCTGCAACTACAGTGTAATAACTGGCTAGAAAACCACGACCAGCTGTAGTAGTTTAAAATGTGTGGCAATGACTTCACTCCAGGTGCGTCTTTAGTCCCTGTGGCATACAGAAAAAAAGTGTTTCTGTGATACATACCTGGTTTGCTGTGATGAATCACTTCTGTTCTTTTGGGCATTTCCCTTTGCTCTCTCTTGTGCACATCCAGGAGACGTAATGCTGCTGACTTTCAATAATCCCGCCGATTTAACGCGTTGTAAACACACCGGGGTTTAATCAAAATCGCTGTCATTTTGTTTGTTTATTTGCGAGTTTGCTTGTAGCTCGTGTGTTCTGCTTGATTTCTCCATTTCTGTGGCGGCGGCGCCCCCGGGTCTTGACAAGCTGTGTTTCATCCCCGGTGTAATTGCGTTCACGTCCCTCCCTTTCCATAATTACTCGTTCGCTCATCACACCCGGGACACAGGAAACTGAAAATGACCACATCCACCATTTTCAGCAGTGTGTGTTGTCTACATCGTGTCATGCGCTTCCTTGCGCCTTCAGAGGCTCTCAAGGCCTTGTGCTGAAACATTCGTTAGCGCAGCGTCCGCTCTCCCCTCGGCCGCCCATCTATCACAGAGAACCAAGGCAAATGGAGCTTTCAGCTGTGTGGTGATAAGAAATCACAGCCACATTAAAACATCTGTCACACCTCCCTAAGCTCCTCACAGCGGGAGATACAAGGAGCTGGTAAGGAGGCGGATTAGATGTTTAGCTCCTTTGTTGGCATGGAAAGACAGATCACGTTAACTTCTTCAATTCTTTCCGTTTCAATTCAGTTTTCACCTCAAGTTCTGCAGTGTCACTGTTTTAATGCCATCATTTACTATAACTGAGTGACCGACCTCTCCTATGGGTAGAGATGAACCAGATGCTGAAAAAAAGATTTTTTTTAATTTACTGCCTAATTTGACTAGACATTCCCCACCTTTAAGATTGACGTGTCATAATAATGTTTTATTGGCACTTTATTTAAAATCAATAGTTTGCGTACACAAATGTTGCAATGCCAGGCTTTAGAGCCATTTGAGTTTGTTGGATGCAAACTTGCAAATGTATTTCAGGGCAACAACATCAAACACACTAAGGGTGGACTCACACCAGCCCTGTTTAGTCAGCTTAAAGTGAACTCTGACTCATTTAACGTTCTGGTTCATTAGGGGAAGTGTGAAAGGCTAATCAAACTCTGATGCAGTCCAAAAAAGTGAACTCTGGTCTCACTAAAAACTCGAGGTCTTGGTTTGGTTGAAGTGATTTTTCTAATGCCTATGTGAACGCCAAATGGACCGGAGATCACTCCGAAAAGCAGGAAGTGAACTCTGGCTGCTTCATGCAACCACTAAAATCTGACACCACTGCACTGTTGTTTACATTTCAGTAAGGAGAAAGTTGTACTCAAATCAGTGTCCAAGAAGTGGACATATTTAAGTCTGAATTTTTAATACCGAGCTGATAAAGGAAGCTGACAGCCCATACACAGATGTTGGTTCAACTTGCCTGGGCTGAAAGGAAACTACAAAACTAACAAAAAATTGACTTAATGTAGTGAATGATCTGAAGACATCCACCATGAAGTTGCAGCTTGGGAACAAATGTAGCTTCCAAATGCACAGTCACCAAAGGCAAATTGCCTAATTAGTTAAAAATAGTTTGAGGGCTATAAAGCCAATGATTTGGAGTGACCAATAAGAAAGTTCTGATTAGTCCCAGAGAAAATGTGTGGGCAGAGCTGAAAAGGTCTGTGTGTGAACTAAGTTGAGAGCTTAGAGTTTAATGTTGGTAAAATCCCAACTGTCCAAAACAGAAAGACTTGGTCTTCTTATGATCCAGTTTAATCATATGAAAAGATGGTGTTAGAAAACATTTTGTGTCGCCATCCCAAATGTGACATACATACAGTGTATGTCACAATTCTTCTATGAAGAGAAGTGTTGATATGAAGCAACAAAAGCTAACCAAGCTAATTTGATCTTACCTGCTAAATGGTTGAGCCACTGACAATGACTGCAATCTGTCATGATCAGCAATGAATGTTTTATTTTGCTGTGAACATTTTGCAAACTCTACTGATTTAAGTCCAGACTTTAACCCAACAATTTTGGGGCGTTGTCATGTATGTTTTAATCATTACCCTGCTACATGAACCCTTGAACAGCCTCATGCAGAGGATGCTCAGGATTGCCCATAATTGTCTCAATTTGATGAAGAATCCTCATGTCCAAATGTTCCACATTCAGAACAGAACCAGTTGTTTTCTTTATCAGCATTTCTAAGGCCTGTACATTTACAGTGTATTGATATTTCAGAAAGTTTATAATGCCTTGCATTAACACAGTCCCCTGGGAGTTTGGAAGAGAAACACTGCGTTTAAACCTGGGTGTGAGAGTCGTCATTGTGACATTTTCATCCCGAGACACCATGCTTTGCTGCTGCTCTCCAACAGTGAGTTTCAGAGATTGTCTTTCTCTCGCCGTCATTTTCAGTGTGTCTGGTAGCAAGATAAAAATGGATTGTCATCCGTCCTCATACTAGTGTCTAAATGGGTTCCTATGTCATGTTATATTTATACCTCAGGGAAACAAAAATATCATTAAATAAAAGTTGCTGGAAACTTTGACCTGCTTAAAATAGATCAAATTTATTGGAAATGCTTCAGTTACATCTATTTTAAAAATATTTTTAGGAGTACCAAACCTTTTTTGCTCCCACCTGCAACCATTGTTGCCAGACTTTTTTTGTTATTATTAATCTAGAAGCTCTAAAAGAGTTATTTTGGCTTCAGGCAACTAATTAAAGTTTTAAAATAGAACAGGTTGTTTACTCTTAGCACTATCAGTTTCACATTGGTAGTGTAAGATACCTTTACTTTTTGTCTGTGCAGCTGGAGGGAAATGTCTACTTAAAAATTGTGTAGGAAGAAGTGAGTAAAATACCTTAGCAGATTTGATGTTTTAATTTATTTATGATGTCACGCACCACAGTATGGTACCCAGCCTGCATACAATTACAACACACTTTACATACACCTATAAAGGAACAATCCCAAACATTTTACATTTACAAAAAATGAAAATCCATAACTGAAATACTTTTTACATACAATCTTTAAAGGGTCTTCTATTGATATGTAATAAGAATGTTTTGCCAGCATGCTTCTTTTAATTGAAAGATAAAAAAAGTAAGAACATAGGTAGCGCTATATGCTAGGTGTCAAAGGTTTGAGTGTTTATTCTAGTTATCTTATATATTTTTTTCCAGATAGTTTCATTTCATTTCATTTCATTTATTTGGCAGGGAAAATGTGCATTATTAACATTTCTGTAATTCCACCAAAATTAGACAAAAGTCTATTTTTTATCAAAGAGCAATTTTCCATCTGTCGTCCAGGGACAATGTTAGAAACAAAGGTTATACAAGCTAAAACGACAAAAATTCTGCCAGAAACACAAAACAAAACGAGGAAACTCTGACACAGTTATCATAAGAAGTATAAGAATTAATGCAAATTAAACTAAGCTGGAAAGGCACAGATGGTCACTTGGTGGGATTAGGAGCAGGCATTATTATTCAAAATTCTTTAAATATTTTTCCAATTGATTTTAAGTGGTAAGAGCTCTGATTGCCTGAAGGGCAGGAATTCTGAAAAGACACTGATTAAAACCACTTTCTGGAGAGGGATGATGCTTTAAAACTGTCAGATTATTTAGATATTTTATACCCGTAAAGATTGTAAAAAGGACATGTGCTACATCATAGTCCTTCCTACAGTTTGAAAAGATGCAACTGAATGCTGGTGTACCAACACTAAACGATTATTCTGAACGGTGAAGTAAGGGTGACCAACCTGGAAGTTATTAACTGTATCAATAGTAATTCCCCCCAACTACATTAATCTACTCAAATTTAAGCGCCTTTACTAAGTGCAAAAGGCTTTGGTAAATGTAAATATTTATATCTTAACCAAGAATGTCAAAAACTGGCCTTTATCACAAAGGCATGAAAAACTGCAGGTGTAACTGAGAACAATTTCCACTAATAATGATTGTGTTGTTCTTGCATAAATCTGCCGCTCAGCATGATGTTAAAGTCAATTAAACTTTGGATGTAATTTTTGCCCAGGAACCAGCTGGATCCCAGTCCTGTTCTTATTAAAAACATCAGGATCACTTGATGAGAACAACTTTATTACTTATGAGCTCTAGCACCGCTTTGTAAGCACATACTTAGTTGGTTTTGAAGTTCAGAATAAGGCTTTATTAAACTGATATTTAATACACACATACGCACACAAACCTGAGCACCTTTCTCACAGTTTCAGCCGTTTTACTTCTTACTAGCGCCGCCTCTCAGTAGACTTTTGGGGAAAATCTCGAAAGAACAATTCAATTCTCCAAAGGACAATACAGTTACAGCTTTACACAGCATAACAATGCATGCACTAAGATATCTATAATTACTTACTTGGCTTGTTTAAGTCAGATTAAGTAAATTGCTTCTGGTAATCTGTTTAACAGAGATAAATGCACACAGTCACCGGTGCTGAGAATGAGTTTATGTGTGGAGAGGAAAACAAGGCGTCCCTTTTGTCCCACTGCGTGGCTGTCAGTCGGCTCCTCGGAGTGATCAATGCACAGCTACAGCTGGTTGAAGGGGACCAAATCCATTGAACAGTTGATTTGGTTCCATTTTACCAGCTTTAGCAAAGCATTTTGGGTCCAAGAAGAAGAAGAGGTTGAAGAGGGAATAATCTGAAAGAGACAAGAGCCCAAATGTGAGTGGAATCACAAATGTGTGCGTCATTTCTTTATGCCTTCACAATGCACTATACATTGGCAAACTGTCACTAATAGTAACTTGTGTTCTTTACTTGTATGGAAATACAGAAAATAAAACTGTGTGCTTAAAGAGTTGAAGAAGGAAAGATGGTGACAAGAACACAGGAGAGCAGGAGAGATGGAGGACGGAGAAAAATGTAGGCGATGAAAACCCGATGAAAAAAACGGAGCAGGGCCCTGAGAGATAACAGAGGAGTGCATATAAATGATGGCTGCAGACAAACCAGAGAAAACAATGAATTCATCACCTAACTGTCAATACTGCTAATGAAGCCAGCGGATAGGACGGCAGGAAAATTAACTCTCATTGACCTCCGGCGCTATGCAGAACATCCGTTCTTCCTGTTTCTTTCTCACCCTCATACCCTGCTGCTCAAACCCGTTTCTTTCCTAAACCCTTGGCTTTTATTCTCGGCCGTTTTTTGGGACGATTGTACTCGAGGAAAAGGCCATTTATCATAGGCGCGGTGGTGAGTGCGGCAGCACAGAGCCCATGTACTCAGCGGTGCTGCTGGCTCACCACTCCGCTCATCCTTGGAGTAACTCATTTCCTGGTTCAATTAGTCCAGCTAATAACTGAATCATTACCAAATAAACTGTTTATGGTACTGGCTGCAAAATCTTAGAGATTGATGTTTTATTGATGGAATTATGTTATTATTATTTATGTAAATAACAATAATATATCTGAGCTTTCACATTTACAGATCCCTCTGCTTGTAGGTACATGATTTGTTCACATAATGCAAAAGAACCTACAGTAAACGACAGCATATCAAAGGTGTGTGTAGGTGTGTGTAGGTGGGTGATTGGTGCTTCGTTGTAGTGGATAAAGGATTGACATAATACTTTTCTTTTTTTTAGAAATTGCTTTGGATTTCTTTCAAATGCAACGGACACAGAGGAGGAAAAGAAAGGTGAGGAAAGGGTTCAAAGGGAAAGAACAGTGAAAGGAAAGACGGATACAGAGATTACAACAGCCTAGAAGTCTGCTTCCACATGGTGCGGAAAGAGAAAATAACCAAACCAGGAAACTATAGTAACAAACAACAAACTACGTCATCACTGAAAAATACGCAGCACAACTTAGTAGCATTAAGTGGCTTGTGGCTTCTCTGTATTTAGTGGCTACCACAGCCCAACTTAGGATGTATCTGTGTGTGGGTGTGTGATCTGTGTAAGAGAGATTCAGATATTCATTTGGCAGTTTTCTCTTCAGTCTTAAGCAGACTGGACTATCAGCATTCATCTCACATCACCCCAGCATCTATGATGACAACACTTTGCATAAGGACATCATTGTTTCACCTGGAAACTCCAGATTTCCACATTCTTACTCAACCAGACATTCCAGACTGACACTCGTTTCTGTTAATGTAAACCGTGACTTTAAACCTTGCTGTCCTTCTGTTTCCCATTGTGTCCGAACATTCTTCTTTTCCTCCCATAGCTTCAATACCTCGCTCTTTCTTGTGGCTTCTATTTTTTTAAAGTTTTAGATTTGGTCCTGACTCATGGATAGTACTGCTGCTATTACCACATTTTTGTGTATCTGCTCACAAAACTGCATTTGTTTGATCAATGTAGTGCTTATGTTTGTAGATCCAGATATATATGCTACTATTTTATTGGGCAGGGTTCAATGTCTTCAAACTGTTTGCTTCTACCTTTAAAGACGACATTCATGCCGTTTTGAAGAGAGGTTCTATTAAAAGATTAGGAGTAGTTAATGTTGTACATGGCATAGATTACTCTCTGATTCAGATTGGATTCTCCCTTAGGCTAGTCCCAGCAGACCAGAGGCTCTGTTTATTACCAGCTTAAAACCACTTTAGCTTAGAATGATTTTGAACACATTTCCAACAGTTTTCCATCAGGAGGTTATCTAGACAGACATGCTTAATAAGAAAGTAATGTAAGTTTTTGAAACATTTTAAACCATTAGGAATTAAATCATACCATTCCTTCAGTTTATGTTTTATTTTATGTTTTAAAGAAATTGTTTCTGATGATGGGTAACATGACAAAGCAACAGTGTTGACTGTAAATTAGCATTAGCTTTATAGGAGTCATCACAACTTCTGCTGGTTAATATATCAGCAGTCAGCCTCTTCAGCTAATCTCAGCTTGTTTATTGAAGTAAACTTGATTCATACACAAAGTGCTTTACAATAAAATATCAACATAAGATAAAAAATACAGGCTGAATTTAGTTGGAGGACTATTTTAATACATTTATCTTCATTTTTTCTTTGAAGAATCAACACATTTACAACATTCAAAAGGCTGCTACTAATATTTCCAGCTGATATTTATTTAATATTACTGCTTTGGGATGTGTATCATAATCATAATTATACCATTACAAGTGGAATATTTAATGTATTATTTTTGCAGCAATAGGAATTACAATTGATTTTCAATTGTACAATTTGATTTTCTTTTTTAAAAAGTTGTTATATTATTTCATACACTTGTTTTCAAATTTGCTCAAACTTTAAATTTTATGTATGTTTTTAATAAACTTGTGCCTAATTAAGCTTTTAATCAAAACTTGACTATTCATTAACAGTGATTACTTAGAGTTTGGAAATGTTTTAAGATCCACTTTGGATGCAGTCCTGCTGTTTCAGGCTAGGGGAACCACTGACCTTTATTCATTCAAATAAAGAAGCTCATAACATTTTCCAAAGCATTGTTTAATACAATCTGAAGTATTCCTAAATCTATCGTAATTACAGATAAATGTTTTATAATAAGGTTGAATACAAATCACACCTAGACAAAATTATACTGAATGGAGTAAAATGGCAGAACCAGGCAACCGAATAAATAATGGAGGGATCCACATTATAGGAAGAAGTTTGTCCATTAGATATTGAAAAGTCAATATTAGACTGAAAAATGTGAAGTAGTGGTTGGGAAATGTAAAGACATCACCTGAAGTCAGGATGACAGGTAGTTTGAGTTCTTCAAGCAAGCAGTAGTTTCAGCCTGGAGGTTGACATTTTCTACTGCAAGTTTTTCAGCTGATCTGTGAAACCCAAATAAAGGGAGTTTGCATTCCTTTGTTGGCACAATTATCAGAAGACACACTTTTCTTAAAACCTCCTGTTGCTGCCTAAAATCCTTGAAAAAGTCAGAAAATGCAGCGTTTTCTCCAAATTCAGGTCATATTTGACAGCAGGTCTGAGCTGCTCCAAACCTCTATTTGGTGTTGGCTCTCACAAAGTAAGCGTTTGTAGTGTGTGTGTGAGTAATTCCACTGTCAGTCCTGCATCAAAGCTGTCCACCCCTTCTGAGATAACAAATACACCAGACTCACTGCATCCAAACTGTGTAAAAAAATAAATAAAATACTGTCACTATATGTACGGAGGTAGGAAAAGAGTGATCTCTCATCCTTTCCTGTTAACTCCATCACTCTTATGTTTAATAAAGTTGCCACCCAAGAGTTTTGCAAATTGATGACTGTGCATCCATGACTCAGGTGTAAAAAGAACTGGAAGGAGCAGGAGGACATTTTTCATGTCAAAAAACAGACCAGAGGGGATGGACATAAGAGCAGACCACGGATGGATGGATGGATGGATGGATGGATGGATGGATGGATGGATGGATGGATGGACAGACAGATGGGCTGACAGATGGGTAAATAAATGTACAATGGATGGATTTAGACAAAATTCCCACCATTCCTTAATTTACCATATTTCCCTACTTTTAAATCAAATTCCACCTTTTCCAGATTGCGTAGAATCTGGAGGAGAATCTGAGCTCTCAAGGCTTGAATCTTCTACCAGTTCCAGAACTACAACTATCAACAACATGCAGCGAGGCAGCAAGAATGCACGTGAATCTGGTGACTCCTGGCGTATAACTCGTACGAATCGCTCACGTCTGCTTTCAATGTCAGCGAGGCTCCCCGTTTGAACCGTGCTTCTGCTCCTCTTTTGGCAGATAATGATCTGTGAGTGTTCACATTAGACAGAGAGCGAGAGCGAAGACTGCTTTGCCAGCTTCTGTGAGCATTCGAGCGCAAATATCGTCTTCAGAGGAGAGAGCGCTACACCCAGAATCCTTTTCACGGCAGGATTTTCTGTAGATTAGGGAGAGAATCCCTTTGCTGCGCTTTCAGTGCTTCACTCCACCAATCTCCGGCCCACACACTCATCAAACATCCAACCCTCCTTCACCCTGCGCACCTCCACTCAGATCCAACATCAAACAGAATCGTTACACCCATTGCGTTTTATCATTAACCTCGATCAGATGCCAACTGAAGGCTTTGCCGGTGACTCCTCTTTCAACACTAAACTGGGGGCAGGAAGGTGGAGGGAGCGTCTCTGTCAGGATCAAACCCACAATATGAAAAGGTGTTGTGCATTCACAAGTTTAGCATCTTTGTAGCTGAGGCTTTTGTACGTGGGCCGACGTGCTTCATGTGTCTGCACTCTTGCTCCAGGCTGCCTTGTAATGTAGATGCCCTCTATCAGGCAGATTGTGTGGTTGGTGATATGGGCTGCTACTTGTCTATTCTGGGACTGTGCTGTCCACTGCATTCCTGCCCTTATATTGTAGACAGAGGAGAGGAGGAGATGATGGTTAGGGACAGCTGGACGCCGGCAGTCCAAGACAGTCAAGGAGTCATAAAGGGAAAGGTCAGGAGTTTGGAGTGTGTGGTGTCCCTGATGAGACATATACCATACAGGTGGTGTAACAGTGCAGCTGCCAGCCCAGCACCATGTAAGTGGGGTGACACTCTGTAACCAGTCCCGCAGTTGACTCTGTCAGTCTTGTTCATTGTGATATTTTCATTACAGATGTATGACCTGACACTCCAGGGGCTGAGCTGATACAACCTGTCTGCAGTGCCACTCCCATCAGCTTCACGGCCTCTTCACTCACTGACCATGTCCGCCCGCCTGCTCGCTCTCTCTCTCTCCTTATCAGGACAAGTAGGTCTCAGCGACTGTCTCGGTGACTGCCAGACCTCTTCTTTCCACCCGGCGCCACGTCGTGTGGGAGGGCTGGCCTAGAATCACTTCCTGTCACCTCAGTGAACTTAGAGCGAGTCGTTTCAGGAGCCCGCCGTCACAAATGGAACCCGTAGAATTAAGGACCCTGAGTACCGCTTACCCTATCCAGGCTGACACATTCATTGATATGGAGACTGGTGTTGCCCAATGTGGTAGGGAGTAGATAGAATCAAACAGGCAGCCTCTCCAGTAAGTCAAATGGTTAGAAGTACAGCAGATGCCCTACAATTTGCTTTGAAGAAAGCAGGGATCACAGTGATAGACTGTCAAGAACTATCACTATTTCCGCTGAAACAAAATGTCAGAACAAAATGTTGCCTTCACTGACCCACACACACACTTCGTCTTGGCCCCGAGTTTTGCTGTTATTAAATGGTTAATAAATCCCTTTTAAACGGCAGTATGCTTAATACAGCAATTCAGTTAAGTCAGCTTCAAAGGTTCAACCCAAAGAAAACCTGAATTCACACATGATGAAAATGTGAAATGACTTGTAATTACCTTAATGCAAGGCTCACTGTGGCAATAAAACAAGCTGACCCATGGCCAGGCTATAAACTTTATCTTCAGTGGCTTGCCATATTTATTCCCGCTAATTACCTACTGACTGTAGGAATGGGTAAGGTGGCGTGTATATTATCCAGCTAAGCAAAGACGCTTAGGGCCAATCTCAGAGAGTCGGGGGCTCTGAGACTTGGAAGCTGGTGATTCAGCTCCTGTAGCCGTGAGGTTAGCGCCGGCAGTGCTGCTGCAGTCCACTGCAGACACCAACGTCCCCCTTGCCCCACCCTTCGTTTATACGTGAGCAGAACCCAGTGGCTGACTCAGCACTATCCGCATGCCTGATTGGTTGATCGGAGAAGGAGACGGAAGGGTAACAGGAGCCTGTATCCTGTGATTAGCCACTTCCTCTGCTTATCGTCCCCAAAGATAAAACAAAGATTAACAAGAAAAAATAAATAATAAAAAATTAAAAGCGCTTCCAGACCTTGTTCCGCTGCTTGGCTGGGGTGCCACACTGCACGCATAAAAAAATAAGTAAATAAAAAAAAAATAGCTGATATTGTGGAGCAACTGAAACAGCCAACGTGCTCACCTAACAGGGTCCCAGCAACCCAGACTGTCTTTGCTGTAGATAAAATGTCCTAATGGGTTTGCTTACGGTTCATAATGAGTCTTGACAGGATTCTAAACGTCTATAGGACATCAATAAGCATGTCTGCAGGGCTCATACATTCTGATTACTGCAGTCTTTATCTTTCTACGCTCTTGATTTTACCTCACAATAATTTAATCCTCAAAGCGGTTTTATTCTTTAACCTTTTAATCTAACGGCAACACCCTTAAGATGATCAATACCTATTTGGATGATATATTTAATTATCCCTCTCACTCTCTGGGGACGCTTCTTCGTCAACATAAACAATGCAATACAAAAACTCAGGCCTCTCTACTCCAGTCACGGAACCTTACTAGAAACATTTAGACGGTATCTTTCCTTAGAATTAGTCGATGATGAGCTCCTTGGGACATTTATTATCTGCTTATAAATGTTTGTAGCTCACGCCTGCCAGACAGATAGCCACAGTCTGAACAGGGATAAATGGATGGCCGGTTCTATTTACTGAGCAGGAAGAAGCCAAAAGGCTTTGTTGAAACAACTAAAACTACGTTATCTGGTTTTTAACATCATGAAACATGTACACCAACTAGCATATCAGAGCTGACCTCCCTTATGGTTTCACCTTTCTCTCTCTCTCTCTCGCTCTCTCCACCTTTACAGAGTGATTCTCACTCTGAGCACGCACCTCCCCACCCCCAGCCTCATCTTTTCCCTTCTCCCCCCTTCCCATCCCCATTTTCCCTTCCTACCTCACTCCCTCTGCCACTTAGTTATTTTAGCCATGCATTCATTACGGGCCGCAGCAGAGCCACAAAAGCACGCTTGATATACACTCCATTGTGAAACAAAAATCCAATGCAGTTAAATTCAGAGAGGGTGTAAAGATGACTTTAGCTTGCAAGTGTTTTCTGCTGTCAGGGAGCGGGATGCTGGCACCTTCTTTAAAGGTGTGTGGAGATTTTGTTATGACTACTCTGTTTAGACTTGGGTACAGAAAACGGTCTGGGTTAGTTGGAGTCATTCAGCTCATCTCAGGCAGATCAGCATTTTTAGCGCTTATGTAAAACATGTTAGCGTAAGTGTCGTAGACAAGTTGTCATAAGTCACCAAAGCTTTTGACTCTTAGGGAATGTATTATATACCATATGTAAAAAAAAATATCAGGACATTATCCTGACCATATTAACAATGTGTGAAAGAAACCTGCACCCTGTTTGAAGCTCAATCATCCAGTTCAAGTTTCATCTGTATTAATATTTTAGATTCTGAATTAGAGGTGGTCACAACAGTCCAAACCCGCGAAAACCTTGAAAAACCTTTGAACATTCCTTAGTTTATTTGGCCAACAGTTCAGGCCTCTTCACATGGTCTCTGCTCACATTTTCATATAGTTTCCTAAGCTTTAGAATATTCCGAAAATTGAATGCAGCAATTGCAGCATAAACCCAAAAGACAGCGCATTGTTAAACTGACCAGCACAACTGGGCAACTCAACACATACTTTCTTTCATACTTCAAAAAAAGACACAACTTAAAGCATGCACCTTTATATCTGGACGTCAACACAGCTCAAACATACTTGACCAGTATTGATCATTTCTAAACACAATATTGCGGTAAAAGTTATTTTTGCTGTTGTAGCAGGTTAAGCTAACAGGAAAAGTTAACCCAACTTCTATGTTGGGTTAACTTCTACGTTAACCCAACCCGAGTAAGTAGTAAAAACGATTTACTCGTTTTTACTACTTTAACTTTTTTTTGTTTACTCTTTCAGTATTAAAGAAGTAATAAATTTTTTGTTTGACTAAATCTGAACCTCAGAAAATCACAATTTGGAAATTTCCAGAATAAAGCTTTTTATCAAATTATCTTGAGTAACAAAGCTCATTTTGTTACAACAGTTAAATAAGCCAGAAGAATTATGAGAGTGGCACTAAAAAGCAGAATATTATCAGATATTGAGAACCCAGTGTTGTGTGTGTAAAGAAAAATCTTAGAAAAAGTAATTCATTTTCTATATAGATTTATAGAAAATATACGCTCACAGGGGAGCTGGTGTATAAACTGTTGACAAATAATAAACTTTATCAAAAATCTTTACTGTGACTTGTCCCAACACGTTTGAAACACTTAATTAGTCTGTCATTAAGTCTGAAACTACACTATTATATTTACATGTTGTACTTCTTTTCTTATTGGTATCTTTGCCATTGATTTTCTTATTCGTCTCATCCTTTATAGACGTCTTTAGAACATTACTGTTTCTACAATAAAACCACAAGAGAACAGAAGGCGGTTTTTCATGACCCTGCTTCATGACGGTCTGAGTAGCCCTCACCGTTTTGAGTCCGGCCACAGACTGACCACTGGAGACGCATAAAAGGAATTCAAGTCCAACACACACAGCATAATGCCACACCGGCAGCCACAACGCAACATCAAAGTGTTTTAGATCATGTGACACACAGCTTTCTGGTTAACGTGAGCCATTCCAAGAATTTCTACCACAAATAATCTCATCTGTGAAATGTCCTATAACTCATCTCAGCCTTTCTGCCCTATCCTAGTTTCTTAACTACATTAGCTTACAGGCTCTAACATCAAAATAACCAGCTTGAAAAAGGGGGAGGGGAGCCTTCAAATGGGCAAAACAAAAGAGGAGCTGTTCAGAAGCCAGGCGTATGTTTGACCGGTCAGTGATAAATATGTGTGTGCAAATTTGACTCTTTGTAATATGAAAAATGCAAGTAAGATAAATGTATAAATGTCTGCAAAACTTGATGTAATTTAGAACCTCATCCCAGAGAGTTCTCGATGCTTCCAAAAAATATTGAATAGCTGATCATGACTCTAACTTTTACCTTGAGGCCAGTTACATTTAAGGGCGCCTTTATTAGCTCCACAAATCTGGAACAAACTTGCAGAAAACTGTAAAACAGCAAAATCACTGAGTTCCTTTACATCAAGACTAAAAGCACACCTGTTCAGAATTGCTTTTAAACATGCATGTCTAGAACCAGTGGGAGACATGGTTAGTGATGTTTTGCCAACGACAAAAAAAAATAAATTCTACAACCGTTAAATTGTCACTCCACTACATTTTGAATACTTTTATTGAATTTTTAGCTAAATAATTCCAGTTCCAATACAATCAAATCCACACACCTATCACATGAACAGAGGAACAAAACCAAAAACCAAAACAAAAAAACCCCACAAATCTTAGGTGACATTATTCTGGGTTGTCTGGGAGCCTCTCAGTACAGTACAAGAATAGCTGCAATGTTGTGTAAAAGGTGTTAGAACCAATCACAACATGTCTCTCTTGTCCAACCTTGAGGTTTTATGGTAAGTTTATGGGCAGACGGTGTCTCCTTTTTCACACCACTACATTTTTGACAACACTAAACTACATTTCCTTGTTTTGTGTGAAAAAGGAAGTTACACTCGGTGTCTTCTTGAAAGTTTTTCGTGTATTCACTTCAGTGGTGAACGGTTTGGTCCATTTGACACAGTGCAGTGTGAAAGGGAACCACACCAGCTGAAAAGGTAACAAATGTTGTAACTTTGGTGCCCAATTGAACTGAGTGTACCGGACTATCGGTTGCGAAAACACTCTTATCGATACCATCTATGATTTACTCAGGACTGAATGAGACGCCACCGGGCCTGGACTGACAGACTGAGAAAGCAAATCAAAATGTGTTGGAAAATCAATTAAATTGCATCTTGTTTTACTCCCTAATACTACCCTAAAGTAATTACAGAAACACAGAACACCTTTTGACCTTTTCTACATGGGCAGGTGAAATAGATTCCTCTGACTTTACAAATGCAACAATTGCTATGCACAATTCCCAAAAGGTTCTACTGAGTAACTTCACACACTAACAAGAGATGACTCCATTCAGATAATGTTATCTCACTGAATCAAACAGAGGAAAAAAAAATCTTTCACTGCAGCAAGTGGAGTTCTATAAAGGGAGCCCATAACTACTACAATAGCTCCGAGCTACGACGCCGACCGTGTTCACTAAACCTACATCTTCCAGAAGTCCTGCTGCTGATACAGCACTGCTTCTGCAAAGTGGAGCTCACGGTTACAGATAGTAATCCAACTATCATACACTGTAATAGTCCCTGTGCAACAAAATGGAAGCAATTATCTCAAAGCACACAGCAATCGGTGGAACAGATCACAACGCATAACTCTTTACGGCTTCAGCAGATTTACTCTCTGCCACTGACTCACTGGTTGTAATTCATGCTCTTTATGATCCGCTTATTTTTCTCCATTGGTTTCTCTTTCCTTTTGTCAACAAATTGTTTGTTCCTGACCACGATAGCCGCACTCCAAGATGGAAAAGTAGCCGCATTCCAGCTATAAGCCCTCTGTCCCTTTCCTTTAACTCCTCTGTCCTCTACCTTGTTCTCCTACTTCCTCTTCAGTAAGTTCTGGCCAGTGCGGATGATGACAGACGAATGCTAACAAGCTGTGTCCTGACTCTGCACTCTTCTCCTCTTCGATTCACAGATATGTGCACTTACAAGAAGGAGGAGCGGGCCCAACTTGCTCTGTCACTCCGCTGACAGTGAGTCTGACTGACATGATCGTTTTACCAGCTGACAGGGCCAAGACTGACTCGCTTGCATTTGCGGGTCTTGCAGGTTTCTCCTCTAATGGTAGTTCTGCATCATGTTTTATCACTGGCTGCTGTGGAGAGGCTCAGCCACTTTCTGACACCTGCACTCATGTACGCTGATCCTAATAACCGTCTCTTGACAGGCAGGAGGGTTCGGAACGCATGAGGCGTCCTCGGGTGGAATGCTTCTCCATACGTAGGTCAGTAAAGGTGTACAGACCATGAAACTTAGAAAGGCGATTAAAAAGCAACCTGACATTTTTTCTGATGAAAAAAAAAATTGTGTATGATCAATTATAAGTCTTGTCTCATCCAGTGGAAGAACAAATATGCTGAAGTATACAAACACATTGTTCAGTCTTCGTTGGAAGGAGTTTGTCAACATGCCACATGTTTGTAATATTTACTATTTCTGAACAATTTATCTTTTAATTGATCAGATTGATCCAGGAGGGACTCAAAGTAGAGCCGCTGCTCCTCCACGTCGAGAGGAGCCAGTTGAGGCTCGGGGATCTGGTCAGGATGCCTCCTGGACGCCTCCCTGGTGAGGTGTTCCGGGCACGTCCCACCTGGAGGAGGCCTGGGAAAGACCCAGGACACGCTGGAGGGACTATGTCTCACGGCTGGCCTGGGAACGCCTTGGGGTTCCTGGAGGAGCTGGAAGAAGAGGCTGGGGAGAGGGAAGTCTCGGCCTCCCTTCTGAAGCTGCTGCCCCCGCGACCCGACCCCGGAAAAGCGGAAGAAAATGGATGGATGGATGGATGGATGATCAGATTGAGTGGCCAGCCAGAGGCTCGCCATGCTGGGTTGGGAGTGATGGAACACCCTGATTTATTACAGCCATACAAAATTACACTTTGCGTGGTTGATTTGCTTCAAACCACAGGATTTTTCTGTGCGCAACATTCAAAATTTTGCATTCAACAATCTGACAGTAATACATAAAAGGTTGCTGTCAGACTTTCCTCCTTTCCAGTCTCACATTTTTTTCATATCTTTGGAAAACCATTGAGTTTTGTATCACTTTGTCAGTTTTCCCCGATTACTGATAAATATCTTAATTGTCAAAGCTTCTGTATAAATGTTGTGAAACATTTTCTACACTCCTGCTGACTGATACCTTTATGCAGTGAGATTCTAACTTCCTGTAGCCATGCTGGAAAATATGACTTTAGCTGAAGGACAGAAAAAGAGAAGAAGTCAGAAAAGTTCAAGTAGGAGAGCTGAGCTTTATTTCAAATCAGCCAATTGGGTGTGGAAATGAATCCAAAGGTGCTCATGCTAAGAATTCATTTTTGGGTGTAGACACCAGGTTATTGACATTTTTTCATGTTATTACTTTTCCCCTTTAAGAATTGCATTTTAAAGAATAACTGATAAAGCATACATGGCAAAAGTTAGGAAATGATTCATTTTGATCTCACAGAAACAGCATTTGAACAGGATTCTGTTCAGTTCTGTGACAACCGATCCCAACGCATATCTAGGAAGCTCAGGGTAGCGAGAAAGTAGCAATAATTTAAAGATCGTTTTTGTTAGATTAATTAAAAGCATTACAATTTTCACAAAATTTTAACTCAGGTTCTACAAATAAAAAGCACAAATGTAATGAAAAAAAAATCTCAACCTCACAAACGAGGTTAGTTGTCTGCATGTTTATTTTCTTGCTTTACGGTTGTCCTCAACTCACCTGCTCCCTTATTCCCATAACAAATCAGCAGTTGCTTCAGCAACCACGTTCGTTCATCACGAAGGGCAAAACAGAAGAGTGATTATTAATTAATTAGGATAGAAATGACCAAATAATTCAGTCCTACGCCTTATATGTGCAGGCACAATAAAGAAACAAGTGTGGGCAGGGCACATGATGAACAGAGAAGTTAAACAGTGGCACAGACAAAAGGTCCAAATAAGAAACAAAAGTTTTCATTAACACTTATGTATCCACTTGTTTCTGTCATTTTAATGTTTTTTAATCATGCTGTCCTTTTAGTCATGAAAACTGGCATCGACAGTTCACAAAGTGACATCAGTAAGCAGCAACATATGATCAAAATAAACTTGTCATTTATTATGACTAGGGCTGAAACAATGAATCAAATGAATAGTGAGGATTTGATTATTGAACTGATCATCCACTAAATTAGTAATCAAACAATCATTACAACTGAAATGAGAAATTGCTGAAAGAAAAACACAAAGCAGTAATTTATCCAAACATCGGATACATTTTGCAGTTGAGGTGATAAACCTTT